>CM034543.1:20050897-20098130 GCA_020002185.1 Paraescarpia echinospica | reverse complement strand
CCCCTCATGTTTACACTTGCCAGCAACTACAACCCCCTCATGTTTACACTTGCCAACCAGTACACCCCCCACATGTTTACACTTGCCAACCAGTACACCCCCCACATGTTTACACTTGCCAGCAACTACAACCCCCACATGTTTACACTTGCCAGCAACTACAACCCCCACATGTTTACACTTGCCAGCAACTACAACCCCCACATGTTTACACTTGCCAGCAACTACAGCCCCCACATGTTTACACTCACCAGCAACTACAACCCCGACATGTTTACACTTGCCAACCAGTACATCCCCCACATGTTTAGACTTGCCAGCAACTACAAACCCCACATGTTTACACTTGCCAGCAACTACAGCCCCCACATATTTACACTCACCAGCAACTACAACCCCCACATGTTTACACTTGCCAGCAACTACAATCCCCTCATGTTTACACTTGCCAGCAACTACAACCCCCACATGTTTACACTTGCCAGCAACTACAACCCCCACATGTTTACACTTGCCAGCAACTACAACCCCCACATGTTTACACTTGCCAGCAACTACAACCCCCACATGTTTACACTTGCCAGCAACTACAGCCCCCACATGTTTACACTCACCAGCAACTACAACCCCGACATGTTTACACTTGCCAACCAGTACATCCCCCACATGTTTAGACTTGCCAGCAACTACAAACCCCACATGTTTAGACTTGCCACCAACTACAGCCCCCACATGTTTACACTTGCCAGCAACTAAAACCCCCACATGTTTACACTTGCCAGCAACTACAGCCCCCACATATTTACACTCACCAGCAACTACAACCCCCACATGTTTACACTTGCCAGCAACTACAACCCCCACATGTTTACACCCACCAGCAACTACATCCCTCACATGTTTACACTCACCAACAACTATATCCCTCACATGTTTACACTTGCCAGCAACTACAACCACCACATGTTTACACTTGCCAGCAACTACATCCCTCACATGTTTACACCCACCAGCAACTACATCCCTCACATGTTTACACTCACCAACAACTACATCCCTCACATGTTTACACTTGCCAGCAACTACAACCACCACATGTTTACACTTGCCAGCAACTACATCCCTCACATGTTTACACCCACCAGCAACTACATCCCTCACATGTTTACACTTGCCAGCAACTACAACCACCACATGTTTACACTTGCCAGCAACTACATCCCTCACATGTTTACACCCACCAGCAACTACATCCCTCACATGTTTACACTCACCAACAACTACATCCCTCACATGTTTACACTTGCCAGCAACTACAACCACCACATGTTTACACCCACCAGCAACTACATCCCTCACATGTTTACACCCACCAGCAACTACGTCCCTCACATGTTTACACTCACCAGCAACTACATCCCTCACATGTTTACTCTCACCAGCAACTACAATCCCCACATGTTTACACTCACCAGCAACAACAACCCCCACATGTTTACACCCACCAGCAACTACACCCCTCACATGTTTACACTTGCCAGCAACTACATCCCTCACATGTTTACACTTGCCAGCAACTACAACCACCACATGTTTACACTCACCAGCAACTACATCCCTCACATGTTTACACTTGCCAGCAACAACAACCCTCACATGTTTACACTTGCCAGCAACTACAGCCCCCACATGTTTATACTTGCCAGCAACTACAACCACCATGTTTACACTTGCCAGCAACTACACCCCCACATGTTTACACTACCACATGCCAGCTTTCTACTGCCAGCACCACAAACCACATGTTTACACTCACCAGCAACTACATCCCCACATAAGCTTACACCCACCAGCAACTACATCTCACATGTTTACACTTGCCAGCAACAACAACCCTCACATGTTTACACTTTAAGCACCATGCAACTACAGCCCCCACATGTTTATACTTGCCAGCAACTACAACCACCATGTTTACACTTGCCAGCAACTACAACCACCATGTTTACACTTGCAAGCAACTACAACTACCACATGTTTACACTCACCAGCAACTACATCCCTCACATGTTTACACTTGCCAGCAACTACAACCTCCACATGTTTACACTCACCAGCAACTACATCCCTCACATGTTTACACTTGCCAGCAACAACAACCCTCACATGTTTACACTTGCCAGCAACTACAGCCCCCACATGTTTATACTTGCCAGCACCTACAACCACCATGTTTACACTTGCCAGCAACAACAACCCCCACATGTTTACACTTGCAAGCAACTACAACTACCACATGTTTACACTCACCAGCAACTACATCCCTCACATGTTTACACTTGCCAGCAACTACAACCTCCACATGTTTACACTCACCAGCAACTACATCCCTCACATGTTTACACTTGCCAGCAACTACAACCTCCACATGTTTACACTCACCAGCAACTACATCGCTCACATGTTTACACTTGCCAGCAACAACAACCCTCACATGTTTACACTTGCCAGCAACTACAGCCCCCACATGTTTATACTTGCCAGCAACTACAACCACCATGTTTACACTTGCCAGCAACAACAACCCCCACATGTTTACACTTGCAAGCAACTACAACTACCACATGTTTACACTCACCAGCAACTACATCCCTCACATGTTTACACTTGCCAGCAACTACAACCTCCACATGTTTACACTCATCAGCAACTACATCCCTCACATGTTTACACCCACCAGCAACTACATCCCTCACATGTTTACACCCACCAGCAACTGCATTACAACCCCCATGTTTACACTGGTCAGCAACTGCATTACAACCCCCATGTTTACACTTGCCAGCAACTACAACCACCACATGTTTACACTTGTCAGCAACTACAACCCCCACATGTTTACACTGGTCAGCAACTGCATTACAACCCCCATGTTTACACTTGCCAGCAACTACAATCCCCACGTTTACACTCGTCAGCAACTACAACCCCACATGTTTACACTTGCCAGCAACTACAACCTCCACATGTTTACACTTGCCAGCAACAACAACCCCCACATGTTTACACTCACCAGCAACTACAATTCCCACATGTTTACACCAACCAGCAAAAACCCCAACATGTTTACACCATCCAGCAACTACTACCCCCACATTTACACTCACCAGCAACTACAATTCCCACATGTTTACACCAACCAGCAAAAACCCCAACATGTTTACACCATCCACAACTACTACCCCCACATTTACACTCACCAGCAACTACAATTCCCACATGTTTACACAACCAGCAAAAACCCCAACATGTTTACACCATCCAGCAACTACTACCCCCACATTTACACTCACCCGCAACTACAATCCCCACATGTTTACTTTTCAAATCTACTCGCCCCAACCCAGTAAATACAAAAAAAACCTTAATGTCAAGGCCTGTACAGAATTTCACAT
The DNA here is from genome assembly GCA_020002185.1 of Paraescarpia echinospica. Lineage (NCBI taxonomy): Eukaryota > Metazoa > Annelida > Polychaeta > Sabellida > Siboglinidae > Paraescarpia > Paraescarpia echinospica. Next base: position 20,094,675 of record CM034543.1, on the reverse strand, counting down.
GAACTTCAACATGTACAAGAGGACTCATACCTTCAATCTTTTGAGGAGTTCGTCTGTGGACAAGCCCTCGTGTAACTCTTTACACCCGGGCGGGTACGTGGTCTTGTGGCTCTTCTCAGTAGCTTTTGGCATCTTGACATTAGTCTATGGATCAGCAATAACTCGGCTGTAGCAAGACAACATCAAAATGTCTGATTTACCCACAAATACAATCAAATACCAACCAAACGTGATTGTGCCCTCTGAAACAGCATAGCCTTCTTTACATGTTCTGGACCCGTTTTATAGCCGTCTTATTTGTTATAGTGTAGCACGTGACTAATTTTGCACATGCAAATGAGACCCGGATCTGGTATCTTTCCAACAATGCCAATATGGCGGGGGTAGACTAGATGTACAACCAGTGCGATGCGTTAAAATTGGGGTCATTTTCATTCAGATCTACTCAGTTCAGATCTCCATAGCTCTATAAATATTGTATTTTCTCAAATTGATCCATCGTTTTATGATTTGATAATTTAGCACGACTGCAATCTAGAATATTTAGGCTAATTGAAAACAAAAAAATCTGACAATCGACTATTCCAGCCAAAATCATCTGTTCTCGCACTTTGATATTTCTGACTTATTCCTGATTTTGATGGAGTGGGTCACATAAAGTTGCAATGGCGAAATCGAGGTCGGCCCAGATTCTACATTTGTAAGTGCCTGGAAAAAATATGTGATTTCTTAATTTCACAATGTATCATCATTTCATGGCAGAAAAGGCACTTGTGTATAAACCGGGCCCACCTCAATTTTGCTGTTATAATTACATTTTTGCCTAAATTTAATACCTCAGTGCATTTAAATGTTGCAACTTATGGCATTTTTAAGGCCCAAATAGTACCCCAGCTTGTGCCAGCCAGTCTGCCCCACTGCAGCCATGCGTTAATGCTCTGCATGTTTGAAATGAGCGGCGATAACAGTGCATGTTGATGAAAACCGGGCATTATTTACGTCTCAAATGTGCATTAAGACACAATATTTTTTGTATAATGTAAATATGCCAGAAATGATGTGTAATTATGGATTTCACGCACTGAGGTATCAAATCTAGGCAAAATCTTTATTGCTGATACTTTCTGAACTCATAAGAGTCATATCACATACTCAATAATCATAATGTTATGACAGTCTCGGTCATGCGCGATGCGTTGGGCCTTAGTCTAAGTTTCCAGTACCAGAGGCAGATACAGACTAACGGGGCGGCCCCCAAGACAGCAAGACTTGAGTCTTGGCTAGACTCGCCAAGATTGGCTCTGCCACTGGCAAGACGGCTGAAGCCTGAACAAGTTGGAAGTAATGAACATGTTATCACGTAATCTCATAGCCAAAGAATTCGGAAAATAGTTTACACATGTTATGATTACTGCATCAGGTGGACATGATCACCAATTAACTGCATTGTGTAATCAGTTAGCAAAGAACTGGGAGTAAATATTTATGGACGGTCAAGTTGTTTTTCTATCGGCCATTTTGAATAGTAGCAAACCCCGTCGCATCTCACCTTTTACGAGATCGGCTTCAAAATATAGTTGCCGTGACAATTTTTTATCAATAAGCGCTATTACTTGATTAGTCTGCAAAACAAACTGCTTGCAACTGTCTTATTGTCTTGGTGTAATTTTACCCTCGTATACAACAAATGTAACTTTTATTTACACCGTACTAGTTTAAAAGAAACGGCGCGAAATGATGCACGCACATGCCGCACTCTATTTGTATTGGACAATTTGATTGGTCAATTTGCCAACCAGGCCATTGTACGCGTTTACATACGTGAACGTGCACTTGTTGCAATCACTAAATGCGTTAACCTAGGGATGCTGTTAACATTAGTGTCATTGTTGGGGTGTGCTGAGTATATACAAGCAAATAATATTATCACATTTAGATCAACCACATAGTGCCCAATAATAAATTATGGCTCAATACGATGCGCAGAAAACATGCGTACACAGTTGGGCTATGCTGCAGCTCGTCGGAATGCCTCACTTCAAGTTCAGTCAATGGCATGTTACACAACACGCGTTCTGAATTCGCTCGTACACTAGCGGGCTCTTTCCGGACCAAGTCCGGAAAGAGATGTTCATTTACTGTTTTATTATTCTATACATATTTCTGTCATACATTACGTGATAAACAAATCATTTACTTGAAACAGCTTCCTCAACAGGTTAAAATGACGTAATATGTTCCGAATTGTTCATGAATTAATTACTAATATAATATGTTCTTAACTTAAGGCTTAATTTGTTGTAGGTACACTGCCTGCCAAAGTGTGTTTAGTAACTAACTAACAGTAAGCCCGTAACAACGGTCGGAATTTGAAGGCACGATTACGGGTACGTGTTCAAATAGTAAACAAAACATCCAGTTTAAAAACATGTCTTATTAGCAATACGGCCAAGTCGGGCTGAGTTAACTGCTATATATACGCTTTGATGTTCAACGATGCTCATGTTCCCACGGTCAACACAACAGACTTCCAGTTAGAAATTACTATTCCCGCTAATTCCGAGTAAACGAATTAACAGACTACGTCCTTTTAATATCGCGAATCCGGTTCCACAGCTAGCAAAACTCATTGGGCCCAATGGAGTAAACGAAGACTTTTTCATTGGCCCTTGATTGGCTTTCTTTCATTGGACCAAATGATGATTTGATGTCATCGTCGGGTATAACGCCAAACATGACTTTATTGGCCCGTTGATTGGGCCAGAAAGGTGCTAATGAAATGCCTATGAAAATGCCAATGAAATGCTAATGAGATGCCAAAGAAAAACGTTGAGATGCCAATGATCTGGCGATGAGACCCCATTGATCGATATGCCAACAAAAAGTTGACGTATCTAATGTGCACATTTAGCTACACTACAATCAAACAATCAGGCATACGGTTATACACACATGCCCCATTTATATTTATAACAACATACATGTACCTGGTAGGTGCATACCTTTACCTGGTTGCTATAATTAAGTCATATTATTATTATTATTATATGTATTGACTGTTAACACCACCAGGTGAAAATGTGGTGTGAGTCCATAAAAATACGTGTTAAGTATCTAAACTGCATGTATGATGTCATCCTGTCATCCTCATCATATTCTTAATATATATATATATGTGTCAACGATTTGGACGACGATATAACAAGCAAGGTATTGAAATTTGCGGATGACACAAAAGTGTTTAGAAGGATTAAACGTGATAGAGATAGACAGCATTTACAAGATGATCTTGACAGGATGATCAAATGGTCTGAAAAATGGCAAATGTTGTTAAATTTTGGGAAATGTAAATGCCTCCATACAGGACATGGGAACGAATATGTGCAGTATACAATGGGGATACTGTACTAAGTACTACTGTAAAAGAAAAAGGACTTAGGGTTAACCATTCGGCTAGTGCAGATATGAAGTTTTCAGAGCAGTGCGGAATTGCAGCTTCAAAGGGAAATCAAATCCTTGGATTAATTAAGCGAAACATAGCGTATTCGGAAAGTGAAGTAATAATATCGCTGTACAAGACAATTGTTAGGCCTCATTTAGAATATTGTAGTCAAGCATGGAGGCCATATCGCAAGAAGGACACATAATTATTATATGCTAGACAGAATACAGAGGAGAGCGACTAAAATGATACAAAAACTGAGGGATCTTAATTTCGAAATACGCCTAAAAGAATGTGGTTTAACAACACTAGAGACCAGGAGATTGAAAGAAGATCAGATAGAAGTGTTTAAAATATCGAACGGTTATGAAAATATTGACAGAAATATTTGTTCTCAATAAAGAAAAATAGGACTAGAGGACATGAAGTTACATTAATAAAGGAGCAGTGTAGATTATGTTATATAAGAAAGTTCTCATTTTCACAAAGGAATGTAAATGCATGGAACAGATTGTCTGCTGATTGTGTGGGTGCTAGTAGTGTGAATATGTTTAAAAATAGAATCGACACATATCCCAGAAGGGCGGGATACACGTAGATATAAAGGGTTAGACTCTCGATAAGCCAAAAGGCTTCCTTGTCCATTTGCCATTCTCTGAGTGTAAATCTTGTTAAATGCTGCATGCGTACCACAAGAATGAAAGGATGCCAAACTTATCACTCTGTTGTGACCCACCAGAGTGTGGGAATTACGTAGGTTTATATATTTTTTTCTCCTCTCAGTAGTTGACAAGGTATATGCAAGCGTGCTCTTAAATCAACTTACAGTCCACTTTACAAATATCATCCCTAAATCTCAGAGTGGCTTTAGAGGTCTGTAAGAAGCACTGTACGTGGATATGATTTGTATACATTGCGGCAAATCCAAAAGAAATGTGTTGAACAAAACCGTCCTCTCTTGACTCTCTTCATTGACTTTACTAAAGCGTTTGGCACCGTGGGACGACGTGGACTGTGGACATTGCTGAGGAACTAATAATACTAATAATCTTAACCCTAATGAACAATGACATTTCACATAAAATATTTATTCTCGTCGTCTGATTGGTTCTAACAATTACTGTAACCACAAACATAGCTAATGATAATAACTTCAATATAATTAATAAAGATATTTGACATTAAATATTTATTCCTATAGTCTGATTGGTTATAATGGCAATGCTATATATAATACTAACCCACCACGATTGACACCAACCATAACTAATAATAATAATCTTAACAATAATGAATAATAATTTATTCCAGTCGTTTGGTTATCACACTAACTATTTATTCCCGTCGTCTGTCTAGTTCCAACGATTAAGCTATAATTAACCTCAACGATAACTGACTCAAATCATAACTCATTATGATAATAGCATTAAACGTAATTAATATTTATATAATTTACATTAGTTATGTATTTCCATTGTCTAATTGGCTCCAACGATTACGAACTCGACCCTAGGCTAGCTAGTGTATAGAATGATTCTCAAAAAGGTGTCTAATATAATTGGCTTGTAAAATATACTGACGGTAGTGTTTTGAAACTGGGTAGTGTTTTCAACTTAACAGTAGTGTTTTGAGGGTACGCTAAAAACACTACCATAGTGTTTTCAGCGGGGTAGTGTTTTGAGCGTCATATACCGCCCCTAACAGTTAGAGACAAGACACAGCTCCGCAACAGTAGTTCACCCGGAAACTTAATTTTAATTCCGGGGCCGGCTCGAGTATTATTAAAAAGTATTCATCAATAATATGACAGGCGAAATGCGACCTGAATTTCCCCTGCCTTCTTGTCTCTTTCAGTTGCCATCATGTAACCGTCAAAGCGTTCCACCCATCTCTGCCAGCCCACAGAGAGGTCGCCGGTAACGGTGACACTTCCAGGCGGCTTTATATAACGTCATTTTCGTACTATTTGCCATGTTTAAGATATTGTTCACTTAGATCCCTTGTTCAGACACCATGTTACGTAGTCACTTGCTACGCAGTAATGCTGTATCATACAATATAACAATAAAGGCAATAATAAACGCAGTACGTGATACTATGTTACATGGCTACTTTATTTCGGCGACTGCCTGCTTACTACAGTACATCAGCCTATAAGGCGGAGTCCAGTGCCCCTCAATGACACATCATTACTCTGGCCACTACCATGACATGCAACCTGTGTAGTGTCTACTAGAGTTACAGTCTTAAGGACACTGTCTTTTAGCAATTAAACTGTCCAATGTCTGACAAACACACTACACTACACAACAACACTTAAGCCACGGGCCACACTTTAAACAAGAGAAACTGTTGACAACACAGGCAGTTAACAATTGATGCTGAAACAAGAAGACAGCGTCGACACGAACGAACGATCGAGCACACTATAGCTGCGCTAACGGCACAGCAGCTGCCGTCGTTCGTGTGGTAACGCGGCGGGCATATATCGTGCCGTCCGTATTAGCTAGTCTAACGTCATATGTGCGTACCTGTCGACACAGACAACAACGAAACACACACGCGCGCCCACGTGCACACGCAGGGCACACACATAAGCACACAAAAATGGGATGATTGATGCATTGGCGTCGGAACAGAATTAATATTGAAGGGGATGAACCCAGAGCTTCAGTAGTTCGATCAGCACTCCTCCGTTTCGGTCAGACATGATATCGGAAGACGGGCGGAAGGGCTGCTGTTGAAGATTTGTTGCGGCCACTTTCACAATGTTTGCCTTGCGTCACACTAAAAAAGGAAAAGAAAAAGGAGAAGCTCAGTAGCGCGGCGGTAAGAGTGTCTAACCTTGGACATGTCCGTTTACTTCAGTTCACTCAGCTGTATGAATGAGTACCAAACTATAGACAGTGGTGGATATTTGTGTACGAATAGTCTTCGCACATTAATTACAGCGTGGCTGAATGCTTCCCAGAAAAGTCGAGATGGTGTTCGATTGAACAGGTCTGTGTAAAGTGTAAAGCGCTTTGAGCAGTCCTGAGTATTGGATACTGCACTATATATATAAGAACTTAATTACGTATACTGAACACACTTCCGCGCTGTGGGACATGGCATCGGAAGAGTGGGGCGGGGATTGGGAGATGGTGCTGTTGAAGATTTTTATTGGAGCTTCAGCACCACACAGCGCTTTCGCACTGTCTCGGTCAACACATCAGAATATGACGAGGGGTGTTGTTGAAGATTCTTCGCGGCGACGTCTATAATTTTTTCACCAACAACATCGATTTGCACCCAGGCTCGCCAAAACCATCAAATTCCATCAAACATTCACCCCGTCCCTCTTTATCGGATGAATTATTTCAACTTTTCCAAATAAAAAAATCTCCACCACATATGTTGTGATGTTGTATCCAACAGACCATATAAACAAATATATGAAATAAATATTTATATAAACTAACTTGATATGACAGCACTGATTTTGCATTGATTGTAGTTTTTTTTAATATGGCAATAGACCAAGCAAAATGTATAAAACTGGTACGTTTCCTCGGGGCAACAACGTCCAACGAAGGGTTTTAAATATTGGGGAGGCTATATATATCATATCTCCAGCCCCCACCAAATAATTATCACCATGAAATGCACACTCCTTCCCTAAATATTGGGGGCTAAACCTATAACTATCCCCTGACCAAGAATATCGGGGGTTCAGCGCATAGACGCGGGAACAGGGATGAAGGGCAAAGGGGGCATGCAGCTGCCCCCTGGAATTTCTCTGGAGGGGCAGACATATGTGTATTTTTTGTGTGTGTGAAAGGTGTGTGTAATTGGAGGGTATATATATGTATATATATATATATAGACATTGTTTTCTGTCCCTCCAGTAATGGGCGGTGGGGTGACGATTTTTTTTAAAGCACCCTCCCCCTGTGTTTGGATGTCATCATTTCAGCGGAGGCAGCGGAGAGAAGGTGGAGAAGGTAAACTGATAGCAGCGGCGCGACGTAAACAATATTTGTTTAATAGCACTGCCCCCCTCCCCCGGTGTTTGTTCGGATGCCATGAGTCAGGGCCGAGACAACGAAGAAGCTGAAGTTACAGCGGCGAGAAATGTCCAACAGCCCACCCCTGAAAATGTGAAGATTTGCGGCGGCGAAAATATTACAGTGGTGCTGAAGCTCCGGACGTGTTAGCCCCCGAATATGAATTTCGTTCGCGCGTCACTGGTTCAGCACCCGCCCGCCCCCCTAAATCCCCTCGATCTGTTCCGACTCCTATTTGGATATGCAATATGTTTTAAAATCACCATTGCCTTATTGGCATCTTATTGGTCATTAATTATCTGGTCCACTTATCGGGCCAGTACATGGCTAATGAAGTCATCATTGGTATATTATACGCGGTGCAGAGCTCAAATAAAATCATTGGGCCAATGAAAGAAAGTCAATCGTGGGCCAACGAAAATATCCTGGTTTAACTTCATTGGCCCGATTCGTTCAAGCTGCAAGCTGGGATGGGTTAATTGTTGGTTCACTGGAAATTTGTATTTAAAAGGTGGACGATCTCAGAAAGCAACTGAAAAGAATTGTGAATATTACGGAGATATGGCGAATTACACGTCAAAATATAGTCGTAGAGTACGGGTAACCGTAGGGGAGAACGGGGCCCAATGACTACCTTGCTTTCAGAAACTGATATAACAATTAAGTATCTCGCTAGCATGGTTGTATATGCCCGTGGCACCATGGATAAATACATTTTGAAACAAACTATGCATGTTCAAAAAATAGCTGATGTGTTTTTTTATTATCCATTTGCCATAATATATATTATACAATAGTAGCTTATAACTGATATAATATGAATTTCAGACACGCGACTATATAAAGGCACCTTGCAGTATTGTCATGTTTGCGGTTCTGCAGATTAGCTACAGTAAAAATGGTAAACGGCCGCTAGAGTTTACGTACCATTTGTGGCCATTTGTAACAAGTTTGATTTGGCATAGCGTACTCAAGATGCTGATTTAATTAGCTTTTCAAGCGCTTCAAACTGTAAAGAATAGCGATTTAGATGCAAAAGTTACAACACAGTAAATATGAAGGAGCAGCGTATAATTAGCGATTCGTCATCGGCTTCATTCCTGACCAGCTGACGCCGTAGTGCCACTGTCGTATGTTGTCTTACTGTGTGTGACTTACACAATTTAGGTGACGTTCGACACTCGACACCATGAATACCACGCAGGGTGACCCGGCACAAGCTCCCAACGTAGACGCACAAGCTTATCAACGTGAACAAGTGTTTCAGCATTTGCAGAATCTGTTTGAAGGAAAAGTTGAAGCTGATGTTATTCGGCACGTCTTGTCAGAATCGCAATGGAAAGGTACAAACAACAATTGAACAAACTTAAAAAAGTCAGCAAACCGTATGGTAATCTTGTATTTATGGGGGGCATTATCAAGTCGCGGCAATCTTGGATGATCCGCAATCTTTTACTTTCTGATCTAACCATGAAAACGACCACCTACACTGGCTACAGCCGCCAAACTTCTCATATATAGCTTACATACATATACACACAATACATTACAAAAACAGTTCTCTTACATTCCAATAACGCTAAAAATTCACACAAAAAACAAGTAAAACCCAATTTCTACTGCAGTGACTATCGGTAGCTCCGCGGTTACCATAAAATCGTTATTGCTTTGAGGCGTCGCTACATACGTGAGCTTCACAGAAATTCTGTACAGCGGTGCTATCATTACTGTACACGTGTTTGCGCACGATATAAATATATATGTAATGTATAATTTAATATACACAGGAGTGTGTATGCGTGTGTGTTAGTTATAACAGTGGCATTGTTTCTGTTCAAAAGTAGCTTGATGAATTAAGGCATAATTATTATCATCAGTATGGTTTGCAGGAAATGAAAGGTTAGAATTTCTGCTTAATGTAAAAATCAAAATAATTCTTACGAATAGCCAATAATTGTGTTCCAGTGGGTCAATTCTTTTTCAGTTGGTGACCATCGCACTAGTCGGTGCACCAGCGAATGATACAATTTTGGGAGGCATTCAGACTTGGGATGAATCACATATATATTTATTTATGTGAACATTTCAATGTGATCAATGATGATAATTATGCCTTAATTAATCGAACTACTTGTTTTAACAGAACAATGCCAATATTATAACTGACACACACTCATGCGCCCGTGTATATTAACGATATATATATTATATATATATTTATGTATTTATATCTTGCGCGAACATGCGTCCAGTAATGATAGCACCACTGTACGGAATTTCTATGGAGCTCATTTATGTACCAACGCCTCGACACAATATCGATTTTATGGTAACCGCGGACCTTCTGATAGTTGCCGCCATAGAAGTCGAGTTTTACTTGAGTTTGTTTTGTGAATTTTGAATGTTATTGGAATGTAAGAGAACTGTTTTTGTAACATTGTGTGTATATGTATGTGAGGAGAAGTTTGGTGGCTCTTGTGTGGTCATTTTCATGGTTAGGTCAGAAAGTAAAAGATCGCCAAAGTTGCTATATGTCATTCAGTCTCATTTTATGTATTACAAAAAGTTAATTATCATACTGCAAAATAGGCAAAAACTTCTCGCTGTATACTTGTCCATTAAGTTTCTGCTGGGCACAATCATAAAGACCTAAAAAGGCAGTTTTCAACAATATTTAAGAAATCTTTTTGCAGTGTATCAATATTATTAATTAGAACCACTGATTTCATCAATGGCATGTAAACAATGCATCAAAGAAGTTGTATTTAGTGAAATACTTACAACATTCGTAAGATGACAAAATTTCACACTCCATATGAATGTACTCGGTTTCTGCCTTAGTTGTGTTAAATTATACCTCTTCAATAACTTTCCTGTGGTGATTAGTGTGAACAGTTGCTTAAAGTTTCATTCAATAAATTGAAATATTACAGACATTTACATCACCGTCACCGATATGGCACAATGTATTCTCATGGTCTGCTTTTGCTATAAAAATATAAAACAAAAACATTTGCCTCGTTTTAATTTAAGACAAATACCTTTGTTGCAAGTTTGTAGAATGTATCCTTTGTTCACAGTGACCAATATATCTGACTAAAGGTGGACGTTGTAATACTAATAAACACATGATTACAGACTGGTGTATGCAGTCTAGTAACAAATAAGCACTATTTAATTTGGCCATGTAAGTTGGTATATATAATTATATAAACAGTTTATTATTAGTTTTTATTCTAAATTTTTTCAGTTGGAGATGCCCTGAAAATGCTTCAAAATTTACTCACAAGTTTTGTCGGGAGAGAGGCAGTGCCAGAGCCAATGAAATCACCGGCACCAGTGGAGCATGGCCATTACCTACAGAGTGTCATGCACTCAAACACACGGCACCATCATTTGTCACTGAAATTGACCTCAAAAATTCCGTTGGCATCAGATGACACAGGTGCACTGCCAATGTTGTCTCCAAAGACCCCATTTGTTGGGGAACTGGAGTATCCACCATTCACAGCCAGTGTGGTACAGGACTCGAACATGGTGCAGGCAATGGAAGCCCTACAGATGTACGCCCAACAGCCTGCTGCACAGATGCCACTTACGCCAGATGTTTACTTTCTGCAGCATGGCCAGATTGCAGGTGGTAGAAACACTGCACAGGCTGTGTCACCACATGCACAGGCTCCCCATCCACTTGCAATGCCACCCCAAAACATGATGCCAGTCACAAGTCCCATGATGCCCATTTCAAGTCCTGACTCATACATCAGTGCAGAACCCATGTACACTTCCCAGATGCAGCGTGCACGTTTACAGTTGCCAGATGGCACTATTATCCCCGAAGCACAGTTTTCAGGCAGTTATCCTGTGGATAAGAATGCAAGTTTTTACCCTTCTGCAGACCCATTTCGAGCAACCCAAAACCTGTATGATGCACAACATTCTGAAGGAAATGTTTCGGCTGGGTGGTTTGCGCCGTCCTCAGAAAGCAGTGAAGCGCGTTACGCAGTGGTGTCTGAAACAGAACAGATGAAGGCTGTCGATGTTGGCCAGAATGTGTCTACTGAAGCTACTGATGTCAATAAAGCAAATCGGCCTTCAAAGAAAGTGTTTAGAACCAAAGCATACTCATTAAATCCAGAAGAACGAGAGGCACTAGAGAACTTGATCGAAGATGTGATTATAGGTGGCGTTGACAATGAAGTGATGACAAGTGACGAGTCTGATTCGGACTGTGATGACGAATCGGATGTGAAGGCACAGAGCGAAAGTAAGGAAGGCAACGGGAGCAAGGATAATACTGGTAGTGATGGGCTTCCTAAGGTCTATCCCGCCCAGTTGAAAGTTGCCGTCAAGCATATGAAGAACCTGCCTCCAAGGTTTCTGAAGAAGATACATGCAGCCCCAAAGACTGGAGGTGGGGATGTGGCTGAGTTTGACACCAAGAGACTGGAGGAACGGGAAGAACTGCGCATGGTGGCGGAGAGGGAAAAGAGTAATAAGATGGAGGGGCAGAAACGCGACATCAAGAAGAAGATCCGCAACATGCTGGATGGACTTGATTCATACGTGGAGGAGCACATTGTTTTAGTTGACGAGGACTGCTGCAAAACAAATGACACTGTACACGTGGTGACAAGTGAACCACCCGAGGAAGTGCCTGTTTCTGCCCCACCTCCTGTGACTGATACGGAGAATGCAGGTGGTAGAAAGGTTCCCACTGGGGCCAGTTCCCCAATGCTTGGCATGTCCGCACAACGCATCGTCCTGAAACCAAATGTAATCAACTGTTCTGACCTGGAACGTGAACTCTTGGGTGAATCCCATGCGGAGAAGAAGAGTACATTTTCTGTTGATGCGCCTGAGTTTGTGCCACGAGCATTCACCCCCATCAGTCAGCCTCCGCTGACTTGTGTATCTCTAGCACAGGGTGTGTATCCATCTGTGACGACAAGTCCCTACCGGGGCAGCGTGCCAGGCCATAACTCTCCACAACCATTCGGCAGTCAGCTGCATCAGACTCGAACTCCACTGGAAGCACCAATCCCACACAGCTCACCAGCAGCGACGTACATGATTCCTAAAGTCACCTACCCCATGTCTACACCAGCCACAGTAGTCGGCATGCGATTCCACCAATACCCCACACCCACATACAACGTAGCAGCCATGCCACAGTTTAACCCTGTTCTTGTACCTCCAGGATTTGGCATACAAGACCTGGGTGCCAATCGTGCTGGACAAGGCATGTATCCTCTCTACGTGTCACCTCAATGCAAACCTCTCAACCCGTACATCAACCATCTAAGTCCACACTCAAGCCCGAAAGCGGTACGTCGGGTAATTGATCCCAGTGTGATACGCGGCATGGGCATGCAGCCAATTCTTATTCCACGCCCTATGCCCCACCTAAGCCCAAACTCTAATGCCCGGCCAGGAGACCCAAGTTACAGCTCTCTGTATACAGCCAATGTGTATCGACACCTGAGCCCTCATTCAAGTCCGAAGGTGCACCGCCGAGGAGCAGCTGATGGCGACGGAGCTGCTGTGGCCGGTCTCAAACATAAGATACATGGATTGATAGCAAGTGGCAAGAAGGTGATGATCATCCTTCGAGGACTACCAGGCAGTGGAAAGTCTACCCTCGCAAGGTGAGCAGTTTCTGTTGAATTGGGTGGTCCATAAATTTGTGCAGGTTGGTCGAGGGAGATGTGTGCCTTGGGCAAGTTCATTCATTTTACATTGCTTCATTTCACTCGGGAATAAGAATGAGTACCTTGCTATAGATAGTGGTGGATATTTGTGTAAGAATAGTATTTATGCATTAATGGCTGAATGCTTCCCAGAGAAGTCGAGATGGTGTTACTTTGAACAGGTCTGCCATGAGGTGAAAGTAGTAAGCAGGGAGTAAAATGTAAAGTGCTTTGAGCAGTCCTAAGGACTGGAGACTGTGCTATATATATATAAGAACTTACCTTTACTTATTAGATGTAAGGAAGATAAAATTTGAACATGATGAAATTTGAGGACACCATCTCTATGGTGTTCTCTGTGTAATCTGACTTGGCTGTGTCTTAGACTGAATGTATTCCATGTCTGCAGGGAGCTACAGGGGAGTGGAGTGGTGCTATCAACAGATGACTTCTTCATGAACAATGGCAATTACCAAATGGACTACTCCAAGCTGTCCGAAGCACATGAGTGGAACCGACAGAAAGGTTTATATTTCTTGGTCTATTCAGATAATTCAAATCGGACTATTCTATCAAATTTTATGGCAAAAATAATATTTTATGTCGGAAATGGTAGCCATCTTGAGAAAAGGTAGCCATCTTGAAATTTCCGGTGGCTAACAGGCATTTTTAGTCCTTTGGCCAAAGGTCCAAGGGACTATTGCCATCACTCTGAGTCCACCGTTAGCTGCCGTATCTCAGAAACTGTTAAGCAATTTTTTCTCTAATTTTGCACAGACATCTTGGGGCACTGCCACTATGCACGAGAAATCTGTATTTGATTTAATCATTTTAAGGGCTCCCTAGGGCCTCCAAGGACCCAAAAACTGGTAAAAATGTAACATTTGGCCTATTTTTAGTCCTTTGGCCGAAGGTCCAAGGGACTATTGCCATCACTCTGTGTCCGCCGTCCGCTGTTAGCTGCCGTATCTCAGAAACCGTTCAGCAACTTTTTCTCTAATTTTGCATAGACATCTTGGGGCACTGCCACTATGCACAAGAAATCTGTATTTGATTGAATAATTTTAAGGGCTCCCTAGGGCCTCCAAGGATCCCAAAACTGGTAAAAATGTAACATTTGGCCTATTTTTTCAAAAACTGTTCAGCAACTTTTTTTCAAATTTTGCATAGATGTATCTTAGGGTGCTGCCACTATATACAAGAAATCTGTATTTGATTGAATCATTCTAAGGGCACCTAAGGGGCCCCCAAAGTGCAAAAGGTTTACATTATCATCTAGTGATGTGGTTTTGACAAGTGCCCTTGAGATCACCCCCAGCAGTAGATGTGTAGTGTGCCAGAAAATCAAAAGCTGTGACTAATTTCTACAGCCTAGGCCATTGAGACCTTGACTAATCTATAATTGGTCACAGCACCCAGGCAGAGTAAACACACTTGACCCCTGTTAGACTGAACAGTTGCCTAACACTTTTAAACTGTATCTTCAAAACTTGATTTTCTATAATTGCAAGTTGTGTTTATTTTGATGTTCATTTAATTATTATAAAATGGTGTGATTGTGGTGTCTACTGGTTAAAGATGTATTGTCTGTAGAAACCTGTAGGTGACAAACATAGAAAATTAATATTCTGTCACCTGTAGGTGACAAACATAGAAAATTAATATTCTGGACAACTATAGAGTGAAATATCCTACACTTTATTTATATCAAATGCATTCTACTGTTCTGTTTACGCTTGCCATGCCTTGTGTAGACATGGTACTGTGTAAATCAATTGTATCAATATAGACTAATAATTACAGATTCACAATATAGTTGACACCTGAAACAACCAAATGTCAACCATTAGAAGAGTTGACATAGTTCCGCTATACACTATATATGTAAATTTAACCAGCTGCCATGTCAAGTCCGTTATAATTGTGACTAACAGTGTTCAAAATTATTCAGGTAAATAGCAAATAACAAAGGACACAAGTTTTCTCCTTGCCATACCTCTACATCACATGAGAAGAAGGCTGACACAGCCTGGCCCTCATTTATACATGATTTAGCATTTTTGTACATGTTGTATACAACTTTCAACACAATACCATTAATACCGCATGAAATTATCTTAGACCACAGGCAGGACCGGTCTTATTATTATTATGTGCACTTTCGCGTGGCAGACGTGATGTAGTTCGCGTCTGTTTCGCTTGTGCCATTCCACACAAAATGTACCATCACAGATCCTTTGTAGAAGTGGAATAAATAGATAAATAAATTAAAATATTTAAATGAATACATACATGTATAATTAAAATGTCCATATGATAAAAATATATATATATATATATATAAAATAATCGTTAAAAAGTAAGTAGAAATTGCACTAAAAAGTAATAAAAATGTAAATGAATAATTTAAAAAGGTCAATTCCATTCATATGATGCTTTCTTATTTTGAAATGGCCAGCCCCAATTGTCGCCACTGTTCACGGTCGAGTGCGCGCAGAGCGTCGACATTGGCACGGCAAGGTAGCGTACGGCCTATGCGTCGCAGGTTCGCGCTCAGCGCTGCCGGCAGAGTCGTTCGCGGTCGACCCATGTATGACGTGACACCTGTGTCCACGGCGAAATAGTTGTCGATCGCTAGCTGAGCGGGTGCATCGGGTGGCATACGGAGCACGTGCCCGAATAGACTCCATCTTGCAGTTATGACAGCTTCGCTGATGGGACGACATCGGCAACGGTGGTATAGTGCCTCGTTCGAAATGCGATGTGGCCAACATATGCCGATGATGTGGCGTAGATGACGACGGTGGTACGCATCCAGATGATCTAGTTCTGATTTTGTGAGTCCCCATGTACCCATGTTGTACGTCAGCACGGGCACAACGAAGGATGCGTATAGCCGTAGCCGCAGCTGTAGAGAGATCTGTGATCGCCTAAACCACAGTGTCCACAGCTTGCGGAAGGTGACGTTGGCCAGCTGCTTTCGGCGAGCGACGTCTTCGGCTTCACCGAGGAGCAATCCAAGCTTACGTGTCATACGCCACTCTTCCTGAATGCGGTCAGTGTGTCGGCTGATACTTGTTCGTTCTGTTTTCGACGTGTTGATCGTCAGCGACCACTCCGCCAAGCAAGCTGGCGCGATGCGCTCGATCTCGTCGAGGAACGAACGAGAGGAGCTGACGAAGTCCGTGTCGTCAGCGTACTCGACGTCCAGCGGTAGGGTGGCATCAGCTGGTGGACGTGTCGGGAGGCGCGAACGAAGGTCACGAAGTGCCGTACACAATGAATAACACCGGGCTGAGGCTGTCGCCTTGCGGCGCCCCGATGGATGTGGCGAATGGATGACAATCGCCTGTTGAGAGACACGGCTCGAGCGAGGTGGCGGCGAGTAGGAAGCAAATCGTCCGCAGTTCTGACTCGCCGAGGAATGTTTGTAGCGTATCAAGCAGCTTGTCGCGACGTATGGTGTCGAAGGCACGACTGAGGTCGATGCCGAGGAATTCGATTGATACGTGCTGACGCTGCGCTTTAGCACAGAGCCAACGATATCCGAAGACTACGTCGGCCGTGCTGCGTCCGCGTCGGAATCCCGATTGCGACGGCGACAGGTAGTCGTCAACTTTCGGCGCGATCCTCGATAGAACGATGAGAGACAGTGTCTTTCGGAGTACTGATAGTAAGACTATCGGACGCACACTCGTTAGTGGACCTATTGGTTTGCCCGGCTTCTGTATTAATACGAGCACACCTTTGCCTAGGTCGAGCGGTTCGTGTTTTTCCAGCGCATCGTTGAAAATGCTGGCAATCGTGTCTGCTAGCAGGCCAGCCGTGCATTTGAAAAATTCGGCCGGTATGCCGTCTTGCCCGCTGGCTCGGCCGCTGTTCAATTTCCCGATCGCTCGCTTGACTTCTTTGGTTGTGATTGGGTCTGCCAGTCGCGATGGTCTTCCGGTGAAGGCAGGCAGTTCTTCTACGGCTTCGTCGCTGAACTGGCGACTGAAGTATTCGGTGACCCGCGCGTTCAGTTCGGCTGTGTTGCAGATAACGCGTCCGGCGTCGTCGTGGATCGTTAGCTTGACGGCAGGTTTCCTCGTCATCTCATGAACGGCACGAAACATTTTTGCGCCATCGTGTAGACGTTCAACTTCTGACGCTAGCCTGTCTAGTCTCGCTGAGGCGTTTTCGCGAGCTTTTCGGCGCATAGCGTGCAATATTATGTTGCGCTGGCGCTTCAGTTCGCATCGGCCTACTAAATCAAATGCTTTCTTATAATCGATGAAGTCACAATAAAGCCTTTTGAGTCGAGACAAATACAATTCAATACCCCTATCTGAACACTGCCTGTTCTTCACCTATTACATTCGCTTTGTTTAGGTATGTGGTTAGTCTGGTGTTCTGAACAATCACTAAGGATTAATGAACACTTATGCAGAATGTCACCCACTTGGCAGGTTTAATTGATCTATTCAGCAATGAGGACACTGCTTAGGCCTCACTCTGGACACTGTCACTCACAGTGTTGTGTATTGTCTTAGTTGGTGCATTGAGCTAATCTACTTAACCATGAATCAGTGGTGGCTCTGGTTGTGTATTACACCCAGCTGTGGAGCTAAGATTCTCTGCCTGCTATTGTTTGATGGAAGCTGTGACTAATCTGTAATTGGTCGCTGGCAGTAGCTTGTGTCAACAGACAGCATTAAGCCACTAGACCACTGTTAAACTGGACAGTTGCCTGTAGGTTTTAAACTGTGTCAAACAGTGAGTCTACCTTTTGCTCTCAGATAATCTGTCCTCTTAGTTTTACACATGAAGACATAATCTGGCATAACTTGATAAGTCTTTGTAGCAGCACATTTGTACTTCCAGTGTATCATTGCAACATAACATACATATTACATACTGTGTGCCACATTTGAATGTTGTGCATGTAATATTTCCATGCAGTCCATTTGCATATATAATGTAAAACTTCAACAGCCGTTTTCTTCATTTTCACTGTTTGATCCCTACCATGTTCAATGCTCCATAATAACTTTGCCAATTTTGGTAGCAGTCATATTTTTTGAAACCGTTTAAAGCACCCTACCAAACCTTTACAAGGATGTAAGAAAACAATGTTAAAATGTTTCCGACTTATCACTCATTTGGTCAGCCGGGGGGGTCACATATAGACGTATTAGTCCAAAGGACTTCAGGGCCACTTGGCCCATTTTTTTAAATGTAGTCCCTCATGAATATCTATGCCAATTTTGGTGCTTGCATCACTGTTTGAAAGATTGTCTCACCCATAGATCTGCGACAGTATTGTGTTTAGGTAGAAGACTTGTGACTGACAGTGGCAGACAAATGTCTATTGTTGCATATTGAAATACCATCACATGAACGTTGCTGGCTATTGTGAGCCATTAATTATTAAAATGGTGGCACTTGTACTGTGAACAATTTAAATGGTACATGTTGTTCATTGCTGGCTATTTATTTAGTTGACCAGTGTTCATAAATGCAATGTGGTCATAGTGTATTATGTTGTACGGGGATCAACATTCAGTATAATGGAACAATGGCAGTAAAACCTTGTAGAATTAATGAGAATAACAACCCCATTTGTTTGAATTCATATTACATTACAGTTGGCTCGTGCTGCCAGTTGCCATTTGTACCATTGACGAAGTGGCTTGGTGGAAGAAAATGATATGTTGTAAATTTATTAATGTGCCAACTCTCACTAAGTTTCAGTTCAGATCATAGAACCTTGCGTGTTGTCTGTTGCCAATGTCATAGAACCTTGTGTGTTGTCTGTTGCCAATGTCATAGAACCTTGCATGTTGTCTATTGCCAATGTCATAGAACCTTGCGTGTTGTCTGTTGCCAATGTCATAGAACCTTGTGTGTTGTCTGTTGCCAATGTCATAGAACCTTGTGTGTTGTCTGTTGCCAATGTCATAGAACCTTGCGTGTTGTCTGTTGCCAATGTCATAGAACCTTGCCTGTTGTCTGTTGCCAATGTCATAAAACCTTGTGTGTTGTCTGTTGCCAATGTCATAGAACCTTGCCTGTTGTCTGTTGCCAATGTCATAGAACCTTGTGTGTTGTCTGTTGCCAATGTCATAGAACCTTACGTGTTGTCTGTTGCCAATATCATAGAACCTTGTGTGTTGTCTGTTGCCAATGTCATAGAACCTTACGTGTTGTCTGTTGCCAATATCATAGAACCTTGTGTGTTGTCTGTTGCCAATGTCATAGAACCTTACGTGTTGTCTGTTGCCAATATCATAGAACCTTGTGTGTTGTCTGTTGCCAATGTCATAGAACCTTACGTGTTGTCTGTTGCCAATATCATAGAACCTTGTGTGTTGTCTGTTGCCAATGTCATAGAACCTTGCGTGTTGTCTGTTGCCAATGTCATAGAACCTTGTGTGTTGTCTGTTGCCAATGTCATAGAACCTTACGTGTTGTCTGTTGCCAATATCATAGAACCTTGTGTGTTGTCTGTTGTCAATGTCATAGAACCTTACGTGTTGTCTGTTGCCAATGTCATAGAACCTTGCGTGTTGTCTGTTGCCATTGTCATAGAACTTTCTGCATCTTGCATGTTGTCGATGACATAGAACCTTGAATAAAAGCTTGTATCTTGTCTGTTGCCAGCCGTGGAAGCAGTAGAGGCAGCAGTGAACCCCGTCATCATTGACAACACCAATGTGCACAGCTGGGAGATGAAGCCATATGTCGCTCTGGTAAACAAAGTTCATACTTAGACTTGTTCAAATATCAAGTAGAGTTACATAACTTACATTGTAACCTTGTAAACAGTTCGATTGCAGTTACAGTTATAGAATATTAAAGTAAAACTTGTTTCTTCCCTTTTTCTGTTTGAGAAATGTGTGTATGTTGATATTAGTCAGTTGTTTTGTTACTTTTGTAAGCATGAAAGCTTGTGTCTGCGCATGCATTTGTGAGTGTGAAACCAGTCTGAAGTGATAGTGGATTATATAAATATGTGAAGTAAGATTAAAACCTTTTCCCCAGGCACAGATACTTGAAATGTGCAAAACGACTGTGTTTAGTAGCAGCATAGTATTGAGTCTCTATTGACAGTATAGCGTGTGTTCGCGTAGCTGAGAGTTTGTGGTGCATTTGTTTGTAGGCTTTGAAGTACGGTTATCATGTTGAGTTTGTGGAGCCACCAACCCAGTGGAGACGCAAGCCCAGTGAGCTTGCTGAGTGAGTGTCTAAATACACCTTGAGTAGCCACTAGACTGACTAGAGTGTCACTTCTGTAGTGCAGGAATATCTCTGAGTACTTTAGTCCACAAGACACTAATGATGCAAACATCATCAGTAGTGTAAAAATTAGTAGTACACAAGTTGTCAATAGTGCATAAGACTCGAGTAGTACATCTGCCTTCAGTAGTGCACAGTACATTAGTAGTACAGCATAGTACATTAGTAGTACAGCATAGTACAGCATAGTACATTAGTAGTACAGCATAGTACATTAGTAGTACAGCTCTTAGCATTAATCGTCACTGAGTGCCATATAGTGTGGGATATATTGTAACTGGCTGGAAATTGGTTTGCCTTGTGAATAACAGCTGCAGATTTGTTTGTGATCATGTGAGCTAAATAGTCATGCACATGTAGCTCTGAGGTTGCCATTAATTAACATAGTACTCTTTCAAATGACAACATTTGAAATTGTAGTTTCTCCCTAAATTCTCAGCAACCCTTTCTCTGGTGATGACATTTCTGTCGACATAGCGGATAATTGTGAGTAAAAATGATTTGAATAGCAGACATTGTCAATGCTGCTACATCCTCCTGTCATATCATCACACCGTGCGGCCGGTGTAGTGGCCTGTCATACTGAAATGGTTAAATTTCATTCATACATGACAGTTGTAAACATGTCAATCATTAATCTCTTTAATATTCATATGTTCTAAGTATGTATGAAATATGTTGCCACGTGGTGATAATACATGAGTAATTTGGTGCAGCTTTTTATCCTAACCCGCAGAAAGAACATCCATCACGTGACAAACGAGTCCCTCCGCAGAATGCTTGATTGCTATGAGCACACTGTCACTGTTGAAAGCATCATGAGACATGTTGCCACACCCCAGCCAGCTAAGTCTGTCATCAAGGATGAACCAGACCTGCCCCTGTCAGAGGATGCAACAGACACTGCACAGGGCAAGAAGTAAGGAATAATAGTATCTCGTCTTGTATATAGCACTTATTCCATGATCAGGGCAATGATTTGACAGCAGTTAATGCACTTGCGGTAGCGCAAGACCACCGAGAGGCCTAACCATCTTTTTCTATTTCCCTGTGAGGAATCTTTTGCTTTGGTTGTGTAGACATCATGTGGAATAACAGCAAAGTGGAGTGAATAAAATTGACCACGTTTTGAAATGGCAGCAGGTGAAATAAAACCCTGGAAGTCAGTGGTTGAGTTCATTTTCACTATTGCATTGTCATACACATTTGGCTATCCAATCCAGTAAAACGTATAATACTGAAATCATCATTACAAACTAGGAGTTATTATTTAGTTTAACTAACCTGAGTAACAAAGTATTCATTATTAGCTGGTGCAAAGATAATTTGTGGCCACCTATGAGAAAGAATATATCACTCATTAAGAAGTTTTTCAACTTCTTCCTGTACCAGTGAGTCAGTTGATTAGAGAGGTGACTAGCCAATGTTGACATGTCATCTGAGGCTCGTTATCTTTGACTGTAATCTTGTACAATCTTTTAACCCATTTCATTCTGACAGCTAGTTAGCTGGCCACATTGCTCAGATCTGGACAAAATTACCAATTTACAGTTGTGATAAATTATTTCAACGGGTGGGTCACATACTAATTTTTTGCCAGGTTTTGGTTGAAGAAAAGTGTATAAACCCTTACATTTCTGGAATCAGAAGAGAATTGTCTACTGATGGTGTTAACATTGTTTGTATAGAGTGAGCATAGAAGAAGTTATCTCAAGGTGAAGAAGAAGACTGAAAAGCAATAATAATAAAAACAGATTGTACATCGACTTTGGACTTGTTTTACCTGTATACAACCACTCAGGATGGTCATACATCCAATGAGAGAAATCTGCCAAATTCATTTCTTCAAACAGTGGTAAAAATTTCATGTAAATATCTTGTTTCAGTCGGAAGTTACACATTTCTGAATGAATGTTGTCGAGTATGTGAAAAGATATCTTTCCTGACAGGGATTCACCAACGCTTCAATTATAATATTTTTTCAGGCAACTGTTGAAGAAAAGTGTATAAACCCATACATTTCTGGAATCAGAAGAGAATTGCCTACATGATGGTGTTGAAACTGTTTCTGTAGAGTGAACATGGAGGAAGTTATCTCACGGAGAAGAAGAATGAAAGAAATAAAATAAAAACAAAATGTGTACACAGACTTGGGGCTAGTTTTACCTATATATAGCCACTTAGACATATCATATATCCAGTGAGAGAAACCTCCCAAATTAATTTCTTCAACAAGTGGTAAAAATTTGATGTAAATGTCATATGTCAGTCCAAAGTTATAGTTTTTAGAATGGAAGTCGTCACGTACACAAAATTAGTAATTTCCTTACAGTAATTCACCATTGCCATTGCCTTGGCATTGCAGTTTCCAATGAAAACGAATTACAACACAAGATATAATGTGCATAATAAAATTTAATGAAACAATAACCCTTCACCGAACTAAGGTAATAATGTCCATGACACTGTTCATGACATCGGCGATGTCACAGTTCATATTGTTCACGTCACTGACTGCCAAGTGCCAACTCACAAGTTGAACAGGCTGTGGAAGTGCGTACAGACACACTCCAACCTGTTGGCACTGGACACAACAGATTCGTCTGCGTCGTTTTCAGTCGAAATACTGTTCGTACTACTGCCGATTTCATTGTCTTCCACGTCGATATCGCTTCCATCACTAACTGCACCATCATCCGCCATTTTTAAATGCCAAAAATCTCCAAAATATCGAACTCGAACTTCGCTCCAAACTTGCAGATAAACACGCAGTTGAAAATTTGCAAATGGCTTCCAAACCGGTAGTGTGGTCATACTGCATCATGGGAAAAATGGTAAAAGCTTGCTACGATGCACACAGTTTCTATAAATACCCGATAAGGCCGTCACGTGCGTTGACTACGCCTGCAGGCGTATCCCGAATGAAAAGGTTAACTACGCCCGTAGGCGTATCCCGAATGAAATGGGTTAAGGAACTGAATATAAATGAACAGCAGTATGGAGAACAATTGCCAACCGCTTCAAGTATTTATTGTTTCTTTTTTTGTGGCATGTTTCAGGCCTGTTCGACGAAGAAAGAGAAAACGTAGAAAACGGAAAAGAAAAACGGCAGAAGAGGACAAGGCTAATGAAGGAGAGTCCTCAGATGAAGACTCAGCTGGCGAGGGAGAGGAAGTTGTAGATGCCGAGGAAGGCACTGCTTCAGAAGCCTCCCACAAGTGTGACAGCGCAGAGGGTAAAGACCAGCAGGGAAACTTGCAGTGCCCACCTTGTCGTAGGCAGGGTGGGCACATAACCTCCCTGGCAGCCCTTGCCAGGGCACAGTTGGAGCTTCAGCTGCACACTGAGACCAAACTCAATCTATTGGCGCAACAGCAAGACATTCCACGACATACAGGTGTATCAGATGCACTGCTACCTTTGATTGGTCAGTCAGGTGATGCTCATGTGACACATGCTTATAGTTTGAATGAAGATACAGACATTCTGCTCAAGGCCTGCTCTGAAGCCGTGATGCAGAAGGTTGCACCACCGATGGAACTAGACAAGAATGGAAACAATGCTCAAGATTATAGTAAATTTGTGCAGAAAACCAGAGAAACTAGAGATGAGAGTGACGACAGGGCTAAGGCACAGGAAGAAGATGAGATTGGGAAGTTGGTGGAAGGTTTGATGAATGATAACATGATGAAGTCTGAGCACCCCATCATATTGGATGGTGACAGTAGGAAGAAAGTTGAAGCTTTGAGGGATGAGAGCGTAATGCTCTCTGAGCAGCTCATGGTGTTGGACAGTGACAGTGGGAAGACAGTTATGTTTTCTCTTGAGTCGCTGCCAGGTGTCTCGGTTGGGAGCATCCAGGCGCAGAGATCAGGCGGCAGGCAACCAGGTTCAGATGATTGTTGTAAAATGCCAGAGAGGCAGACAGAAATGTTGTTGAGGGACACAAATGTGCAAGACAGTGATATAGTTTCAGGCGCCTGTGGTACTGTTGCAGACTTAGATGAAGATGGAGAGCTGGCTGAGACAACTAGCAGTTCGTCCTTGAGTAGTCTGTCGCAGGAGGCAATGGGGCCCGCCTGTCCACGGCCATACAATCGACCTGCTGCTGTGTCGCCAGATTGCAGTGGATCTGATGAAGACAAGGGTTGTTTAGAGAGTATCAGTGAAAGATTGCAGGACTCGTGTTCATCGCCAAAGACAGATGATGAGAAGTGGACAGAGAGATGTGAGAAGTCTGAAATAAGGCACTTGGAGGCTGCTGTGGCGGACAGTGCAAGTCGACCAAAACAGAGAAGACGACTGAACTCAGAGGAAAAGGTAAGATTAGCTGATGATTAAAATTGAAACTTTTTCTCTTATTTTACGTAGACACATCTTAGGGTATTGCCACTATGCACGAGAAATTCTGTATTTGATTGAACCATTATAACAGTCCCCAGGGCCCCCTAAACTGGTAAATTTTCACATTTTGCCTATTTTTTCAAAAACTCTTCAGGAACGTTTTCTTTGATTTTGTATAGTCATTTCATCATTCATGTGGTAGTGCCACTATACACAAGAAATCTCTATTTGATTGAATCAATCTAATGACACCTCAGGGCCTCCCAAAATGCGAAATTTTCACAATTTGCCTATTTGATCAAAAACTCTGCAGTAACTTTTTCTTTAATTCTGCAAACACATTCCATGTGTATAGTGCCATTATACACAAGAAATCTCTAATTGATTGAATCATTCAAACTAATGACCTGGATACTACAGTGCTTCACATTTAACAAAACCAGGCGAGCGATAAATTGCTCGTCTAAATATGCCAAATAATTTAGCGCGAGTGATTTATTAGTTTTATTTTTATCCGCTAGGTGGCGTTCCTGTTTGTCTGGTGACGCCACTGCCCAGTCATGCCAAAACACAATCGAGGCTAGCCATGCCATAGCGGTATCCATTACGCAAGATTAATTCGATTGGGTCAATTCGGAACATCAAGCATTGGCACAGATTGAAAACTTGCATGCTGATAAAACATTTGAGATAGGAGGTACTAGCAATGATGTTACAGAAAATGACAGAAGTGTAACGACGCTAATAATTAAGTTGTTTCGTTTATGGGACGGACGCTAGGTGTCGGCACCGCGGCCACTGCCTTACCTCCATGACCAAAAAGTTATTTTTAGTCCCACGTTTGACAGGTCGCTTAAAAGAAATAGAACAGATATCCAAATTGTGTGTCGACAACAGCACTTTCTTTTCACAACAAAACGGTGCCGCCACCTAGCGACAAACTGAAAAATGGAACACTGAATAGTAGTTCTCACTAATGCACGTCAGTACCACCTAATTGATTCGGAAACTAGGTAGAACGACTTTGTTTTTTAAAACCCAAATGCAAACACTAGCGAGCGGTAGGGAGCGAGAGTGATCACTCGCCTAAAAATAATGCACTTATACTATGGACTGTCATGTTATGATCTGTAACTGATTCACCAAAAACTATTCGATTAATAATTGCAAACTCACAATATAGTCCAAAGGACTTCAGGGCCTCTTTTATTAATTACACCCAAAAATTGTATTGAAGCACCAATAAGTAGGCATATTTCAAGATGTATAAACTATTCCTTATAGTTATATCACATATTCATGTGGTAGTTTGAATGGTTCGTATTGATGTCATGCAGGCATACTGCATATAATGGTTTTATATCTAATATGTAAAATATAATCTATAAAAATTTACAGATACAGCTTGTCACACTATTCATACTTTTGCTACTGAATGGTATAGTCCTAGTTAAAAATTATTAAATATATGTATGTTTTCATGCAATTTAAATTTTCAGTGTGTCTTTAATAAGAATATTTGTATGACTGGAGACGTGTGTTGTTGTGCCCAGATCAACATACTGATGGCTGTAGACCAGCTGGACCTGAGGGATATGACATCATGGAAGTCACTCACAGAGGTCGTGTCTGCACCAGTCACCCCTGTTGCCAAGGGTAACCCGGGCTTCCATCGGTTCTCTTCCTGCGACACAACCTCTTCTGAGCTGCCGAAGTTTGCCAGTCTTCCACCAGATGGCATGGCGCTGCTAGAGGAAGAGTCATTGTTGTCTGTGTCGGATGTATGCGTCAAGGACGTAGAAACTTACACTTGTCCTGAGGATTACGCACTTCTTCAGAAAATTACCCATTCAACACCTGTCTCATGTAATTCGGTACACGGACAGCGTGTACTTTGCTGTAGTGCCAGGGTGATAAGTGAGAACTTACCCTCACACACGCCCCCAGTGAGCCACCATACACACACAGTAACACTTGACAAAGGCTGCACAACTGATGACTTACTCGTGTCGCCCTCTGTAGACGGTGTCAAGTACCTTCACTGCTGCTTCCCGGAAGTGTCGCTGGACGATTTGTCATACATGCTAAGCACGTGTGGAGGGGACATCGAGTGGGCGGCAAACGTGCTCTTGGACACAGGACACGAATACAGGGTTGATAATGAGGGTGATGTGAACACAACCGCCCTTAACTTGGAAGAGAGCACCGATGTTGCAAAGGAGAGTGAGATGAGTGTGGATGGTGAGAAGTGTCGGCAACAACTGCAGTCAAACGATATTGATGCATTACCACTGCCAGATGAACTGGAGCTGCCGTCTCTCTTCTGTCTGTGCCATGCATGTCTCGCTCCCACCATACTTGGTTCTCTACAAGAGACTGTCTCTGACAGTGATATGGCACGACTTCTAGCAATCAGAGATTTCAATGAATCGCACTCAAAAATCACAAATCTGGCCAACAGTGATGACAGATTGGTGGCGGAGTCTATCGGTGCCCATAATGTGCAGAATCAGTGTATTAGATCAACACAAGATGTGAACACTGATGTGAACAGACATGTGGATGGCAGTCTTGTCCTTCCGTTGAGTGACATGCTTGCTGCCCAGTTAATCCATCTGTTTGGTCCAGTTGACGACAGCATGTCTAATGGTAAGCATCTCTTAGGGCTGTTCTCTATGTGATTTCACTATTGTCTTTCTGTTCTTCATCCCTCTCTTATTCCAGTTTCGTTTTGTTTTGTTATTAGTCCTTTGGGCCAAAGGTCCAATGGACTAATGCCATCACTCTGCGTCTGCCGTCAGCTGCCATATCTCAGAAACCGTTCAGCAACTTTTTCTCTAATTTTGCATAGACATATCTTAGGGTACTGCCACTATGCATGAGAAATCTGTATTTGATTGAATCATTCTAAGGGCCCCCAGGGCCTCCGAAACTGGTAAATTTTCAATTTTTTTCTGATTTTGCAGACATTTCATGTGGTAGTGCCACCATACACAAGAAATCTGTATTTGATTTAATCATTCTAAGGGCACCTCAAGGCCTCCCAAAATGCAAAATTGTCCTACTTTTTTCCTACTGCATAAGCAGTCACTGGTCACTGATCTCTATTTATAACTGGATAGCTGGACACCCTATCTCTGATCAATGGGCTGGCTGAGTGGAGCTGCCTGGTGTCAGAGATTATGCTGTAAGCCTGCGTATTGCACATTAGCTGTGCTCACTGCCTGCCATTGTCAAACAGAATGCCTCCATGTGGGCTGTAACTAATGTGTAATGGAATCCCTACTGCACTGGCAGAAACCCCCTCATAGTTCCACCTGCTCAGATGATCAAGAATAGCATTTGAAAGTAGAACATGAAATCCTTGAGAATCACCATAAACAGGATGGTCATAAACATTGTGATTGATTAAGCTTTGTGTAAATCACATGTTTGGTAATTATTTTGAAATTCATGAGGTCAGATTTTCACTTTTCAGTTACTGTAATACAGTACTATCTTAAAGTAATTTACCGCATAGTTTGTAAAAAGAAAGCGATTTAGATTATATAAACCAAAAGTCCAACAAAGTAAAGAGACAGTTTAAGAATAATTAATTTTATTTACCTTGTCGCTTATGTCGCATCTGTCACAGTTACTGCCGGGCCAGCCAAAAGGGGGTTTTCGTCCTCTAGATTGGAATCGATGGAACTCAGTTCCCCATGAGAGGTATACTGAGTTAGGTGTGAGGTGTAAGACAGCCACAGACAGTTAATTAATTTTTCTATTAAGAAAAACTAATTTTGGTGGAACTGTTCTAACTGGATTTTGAAAAAGGGACACAATTTTGCAATGTCGGCATTATCATTCGATCATTTCAATGGAATATAATAATTATATTTTTGTGTGGTCATTACCATCATAATAGACCTCTATAAGCAAAAACAGAATTATTGTTGTAGAATTTTTTGCTGGACACAGATTTATAAGTCGGTTTCTGCCAGAAAAAATAATTTGGGTACGGAACTGGCAGGCTTTGCCTGCCACAGGTGCCATAGGCGCCCCGATTGGTGGGGGGTCTGGTGTGTTTCACCATTAAAAACGTCATCAAGTATGAGTTTCTTTGCACAGAATGTTGAACAATATTAAAAAATCTGGATTTATTTTGGGTACATATCTGTACCCTAAAAATATTTTTGGGTAAGTAATTTTACCCTTTTACCCTGCTGGCAGAAACACTGTAAGTGTGACATACATGAAAAAAAAATGTGAATGATGTATTTAATCATCCTATATAATATACACCAGGCAAAAAGTTATCTTCTGCTTATCATCTTGGTACACTTTCAGCCCTGTACTATAACATTATGAGAAAAACATTAATTTCACTCCCATTTTTTTACCAAAGTGTTCCATTTTTTGTGACTTCGCTCCTTTACTAATAATTATGTGTGTTGCCATAAAAGAGTGTGCTAAAAATGTATACTGAACACAAATGTAGAGTGTCTCCAAATTAGCCATGTCTATTCTAAATAGGGGTGTGACGTAGCAAACATACTATTGATTAATCGGCAAGGGATATTTTACTTGTATTCGAGTAATCATGTGAGATGATACATCAATATATGTACATGTAATGGTCATGTATTAGTGGTTTCACCCTCCTGTAAATCAGACACCCAAAATCAAACACCGACAAATGTACTTCCACCATAACCCATTAAGGGTTATGGTGGAAGTACATTTGTCGGTGTTTGATTGATCTGTAGTTCTATGATTCACTAAAAACCATTTGATTAATAATTACAAACTCACAGTATAGTCCAAAGGACTTTAGGGCCTCTTGGCCCATTTTTTTATTTTATGGTAGTCATTTGCTAAATTAGTCGTCCACAATACTTGTTACTTTGACCATGTACTGTATCTGCTGACTTTGTGTGTGTGTGTGTGTGATGAAGGTCTGACAGAGGATGCCCTGTTGGTACATCTTGACATGGAGACAGCACGTCGACTCCATGAGCTGTGGGCTTACTCCGTGGCACATAGGAAGACATCATTTCTCACTGGTACGAATATTCACAGAAACATCAATGGTACACAGACAGTGTAGTTGACGTAGGAAATTTGGAAGACCAGACTATCTCTCCTAGTTCTGTCTGTTGAAGGAGTGCAGGGGAATAACAGAGCCAATGCGATGAATGTAATTTTTTTATTTATGGTGTTGCAACAGTTTTCAAAAAGTCAGATTTTATTTCACTTGGATCACATTTGTACTTCACTAAGGCTGGCACAACCTCCTTCTTAAAAGTGTTCATAGAGTTTGCAGAATTTGGTCATCTCAAAGAACAATGGTATACTAACTGCGAAGTGATGTAAGGTATTGTGGCATTGCCAACCATTCTAAAGATACAAATAATGTTTGTAAATCTGCTGGACGGACAGCCTTCAAAAGTTCAACATATGATTGATTGATGTGTACATATAATGTTGCAGTGAAGACTGTTTAAGGCCAGACACGGCAGGTAGATAGGATTATTTATAATTTCTGCAAATAATTGTGCAATTTTTCTGCCCAAAGTATGGAATGGATCATACTGATTAAAAAATATATGGAACTTTTTTGGCAGGCCCCCGTTTCCATGGTAACAAACAAAATGGCCACTATTTCGAGCCAAAATTGGCAAATTTAGAAACACTGCCATTCTTTTTTGGGCACATATAATCAATAATTCTTGCAAATCCTATTGTGAAATGATCAAAGCATATTTCCATACATTTTATTTTTTAAATAATTTTGTAAATTTAGTAAAATGCCAAAAACTTGGTTTTGGGGAACAAATATGCTTATAACTTTCAAACTATTGATGATTTTACAAAAAGTCTTGTCAGTTTACAGAACAGAGTCTGCTGAATGAAACACATAAAACCTTACTTGTAAAGCATAATTACTCCCAGAGATATCCCAGTTCCAAATGCATAAATAAAAAAAACATGTTTTTGAGAAAATGGCTGTCAAAGATTGCGTAAAGGATTTGATTACTTGATATCGACATGCTTGATCCATGACTAAACTCACTTAGAAGTGTGTAATTATCACAGAAGTGAGCTTTATTAATAGTATGCATATAAAGGTATCATAATCTAACAGAAAACAATTTTGAGTATTTTTTGTCAAAAAACACCATTTCACCTGGGGTGTCTGGCCTTAAGTAGAGTGCCGTGTGTGATGTAGATGAGGAGCTGGCTCGTCGTCTACAGGAGGAGGAAGACAGGGCACCCCCTCCCTCCCTTCACAGGGAACCCCCTCACTCCCACCCCGTGTCACCACAGCTGAGGCCCCGCTGTGTCAGTGTGCGAGACTTGGAGCAGGTCGTGTCGGAGCATGTGGATGAGAGGAGGGAGAGGGAGAGGGAGGAAGTGGAGGCGGGGAAACGACCCGACAGCCCTCCCGCCAGTCTCAAGGAGATCATGGAGGAAGAGGAGGCGCTTCAACTCAGCAGAAAGGAATATGTATGTAGCTCTCTTCTTCTTCCCCATGCTCCCTTGCGAGGTCCACGTCACTCAGTAGCTTTGTCTGCTTTTCCCATTGTTTCCGTCTGTCTCTGTCTGTTGTCCACACCTGCCCTCCTAAGGTCTCTTTTCATGCTGTCATTCCATCTCAGCTTTGGTCTTCCTCTTCGTCGTTTGCCACCCTCTTCTGCTTCCATGCTCTTTTTGACAGTCTGTCTTCACTCATTTTTTGCACTTGCCAATCTCATTCTGTTTCCCACTACTTTCATCTTTAGGTGTTTTTTCATGCCAATCTCTTCTCTCGGTTCCGTAATCTTCGTTGTACCTTCTTGCGTTACTTTACATATACTTTACATATACTTTACATATACTTTACATATACTTTACATATACTTTACATATACTTTACATATACTTTACATATACTTTACATATACTTTGGACACAGTTGTTGTTGAAATGTAAGTAGCTCTCTGTTGTCATCATATTCATTCAAGCCATTTTCACATGCTCCTACATTCACTTATATTTCCTATATTTTTGTAATGGTTGTGGAGATTTCTTGCAATTTCACACTTCTCAGTTATGACTAGCGATGGTTGGTAGTGTGGTGTAAGTCACCATACCATAATGAGATCTGTTCAAATCTACACATTTTGTGACGTAATGCTGAAAGTCGGCAGTTGCTAATTTGTATACTACTAAATATTAAAAAAAAGTCTACTATTGCTGTTTTTACTTGGGAATCATATGGATATGTGTAGTGAATGATTTGTGCCTCTGCCAACAGGAAGCCCTGCAATCTGCAGCATCTGACGAACAAGCCATCTCAACAAAGCTTAAAAGGCAGAAACTTCTTGAGATGTTCCCTTATGTTGACCCAACTGTTCTTGTTGATGTCTTCAAGTCTAGCCAGTAAGTACACGGATGCCTATAGCTGGGTCAGTGTCAGCAATGATAGACAGGTCCCACTTGGTCCTCTCCATTTACGAAGATCAAATGTACATTTCACAAGTTTTATTATAAATAAACAATAGGGAACTTTCAAGTATGGCAGATTATGCATGTCATGTATGTTAGGGGTGCTACATGCAGAACACTTCCTGTTCTGAGTTAGCCAGCCGTTTACTAAACCACAGTTGCCAAT
Organism: Paraescarpia echinospica; assembly: GCA_020002185.1. Taxonomy (NCBI): domain Eukaryota; kingdom Metazoa; phylum Annelida; class Polychaeta; order Sabellida; family Siboglinidae; genus Paraescarpia; species Paraescarpia echinospica. The sequence goes on along the minus strand of CM034543.1, from coordinate 20,062,239 downwards.
CACATACAAAGTCACTCTAAATGGCTTATCTTACAATGACTAGACAGGATGTCATATTAAAGGGAAACAAAAGGCAAATTAACACAATCTAACCATTTACAAAAAACAATCAACAATATCACACCAGAATTTATTTTCAAACAGGGATTCTAGTGAAATCTTAGTTCCTGGCGGCTGACGTATTGAGACATGCCCCCAATACTTGACCAATAAGTACCTAGAGCTTCTTTGACTATGACTCTGTGGTGATGTGTCAAATGCTTGAGACACGCCCCCAATACTTGACCAATAAGTACCTAGAGCTTCTTTGACTATGACTCTGTGGTGATGTGTCAAATGCTTGAGACACGCCCCCAATACTTGACCAATAAGTACCTAGAGCTTCTTTGAATATGACTCTGTGGTGACGTGTCAAATGCTTGAGACACGCCCCCAATACATGACCAATAAGCACCTAGAGCTTCTTTGACTATGACTCGGTGGTGACGTGTCAAATGCTTGAGACACGCCCCCAATACTTGACCAGTAAGCACCTAGAGCTTCTGTGACTATGACTCTGTGGTGATGTGTCAAATGCTTGAGACACACCCCCAATACTTGACCAATAAGCACCTAGAGATTCTTTGACTATGACTGTGGTGATGTGTCAAATGCTTGAGACACGCCCCCAATACTTGACCAGTAAGCACCTAGAGCTTCTTTGACTATGACTCTGTGGTGACGTGTGTCAAATGCTTGAGACACGCCCCCAATACTTGACCAATAAGTACCTAGAGCTTCTTTGACTATGAATCTGTGGTGACGTGTCAAATGCTTGAGACATGCCCCCAATACTTGACCAATAAGTACCTAGAGCTTCTTTGACTATGACTCGGTGGTGACGTGTCAAATGCCCCCATTTCCTCATATGCTCATGTGTAGTTGGTTTCTTGTTTTCCCTTTGATTCAGCGTTACAAAAACTGTTGTAAAATTTGTTGTAGTTACAGCACCAAAACAAATTCAGAGACACAAACTGGAGTAATATTCTCTGTTTGGCGAATAGGGAAAGTAGGAATTGGTGACATCAGGCATTCTATCACAGTAACTCTTTTAGATTTATTAAACACAAAAAGATGACTTTTGTTTCCCTTTAACCAATGTCACAAAAGAGGGATATGGGTTTCCAAGTGTGGGCAAAATGGAAGGTTTGCCTAATAGCCATTCATCTTACAAAAGGGGAAGCCTTTGGTGGCTGACAGCCTTATCCTGATTTGAACACACATGTTACACTGTACACCAGATCATGAGGACATATCGGGATTACCTTTCAAGTTGACAAATGTACAACAGGCACACAAACCCTCACACACATAATATGCACACACATACTCATATTTAATTATTAATGTGCAATATGCATCTATGTTCAGGCAAAACAAATTATATGTTTAATTTCCAGGTACTTTAATAATGCTTCAACAAAACAATTCTTTTGTTAACCAGTAGACAATCATTTTATAAAGTTATGCAGAAAAGAAACTAGAATTATAGTGAAACAGTTAAATATGATTGGTGCATACATATTAAATAAATATTTAAATTGAACATTTAAATTATATTAAAATGTATAATTTATGTACATGTCAGATTTCAGAGACGAATTGCTTGTAATTTTAATCAAAATCAGAACCTACAAAGTAAATTATGAGCTAGGTCTGTCTTGAAAGTTTGAAAATGGAAAACAATATGTATAACAGGGTTGGACTCTCGATAAGCCAAAGGGCTTCCTTGTCCACCTGCCATCTAGAGTTAATTCTCTGGATGGCAATCTTGTTAAATCTTGTTAAACAAATTCATACATGTACATGTATGAACATCCTGGACTACTGGACAGATTAGCCCTATCAGTAGAGTGGTTGCTTAGCAAGTCTGGGGTACCGAGTACCCACACTCAACCAATATTTGTTGTGGTATTACTAATGATGACATAAGATATATACTTAAAATAGAAATTACATTTAAGTGATGTGTAGCATTTGTTTTATAGTGTGGCTTATATTAGAAAAGACATGACTGCCTTTTTCCCCCCAGGCAACTCCAGGTCAATTGGCTAGTAGCTGATAAATGTTTTGATGTGCAGTTCATGTTTGCACTAATGAATAGCAATAAGACTGTGAACGTCCATACATTTAGAAGGTGAGGATAAACATGTTGACTGCAGCACTTGCTAATGAACAAAATGGCTGGTATTCACTGTGGATCCCCTTATGCACAATGTCCGAACCGCCCTTTGAAAGTGTTCCATTATTATTATAGGCAGTTCCGGCAGTGCTAACTGGTCATCTGTTGGTACAGAGCGAAAAGTGATTCTAGAAACTATCCGAGTATAGATTGTAGCTGTGTCAACAAGCTTGTGTACTTTGCTTCTTTCTCCTTGATTCCTTTGTGGGGTTGTATCACTGAGTATGTTTCAATGGCTCGACGAGTCATCTCTGTTTATCACAACCTCTTTCATTCTCTCCCACTGTAAGCTGTTCAACCCTGCTCTCTTTAAATCTCTTGTTACTATCTCTCAATCTGAATTTCAGTTCAGTGAGTTATACACATATGTCAAGATCCTCTGTCATTCTCTTTCACTTTCGGCTATTCTCTCCTGCCCTCTTGAGATCTTTCATAACACTATTTGGTCTTCTTCCATTTTCCATGGTCTCTTTGTTAGTCTTTCCTCACTCATTCCCTCTAACAGTTCTACACATAAGCCTGAAAAGAGTGGCTTTTTTTGCTATCCTAGTTTGAATGTAAAACATTTAACACGTGTGGTTCGTGTTGACAGGTATCACTTGGAGACAACATGTACAGTCATCCGAGAACTGTTCAGCCCTCCAGAGTACCCTCCCGTAGACCCCTCTTCTGTGACCCTGGGAAGCACCCTCACTGAGGAACAGGTGGGCACTTATCATACCTGAACACACACCAGTGAGATGGGTGTCAATACATGTGTCACCTAAATACAATGCAAAATCGTTTCCTAATTAATTTGTTTTGTGGTACATGAAGCACATAAAGGTAGCACATTTAAAATGAGACACAAAGCCTGCGGGGGCAATCGGAATCGGGCAGGAAGTGTAGTCAGTTTAGAAGGAATATCGTTCAGTCATAATAATGTAGGTAACTTCTATTGCACCTAAACTTTGGAAACCAAGCCCAGAGGTGCATCAAGACAAAAGGGTTGGTCAATCAAAATCGATAAGCAGTATTCAAGTTGTTCACAGATGGATGGATACTCCAGTTAGCTGTGGTGGATAAGCAAGGTTGTAGAGATAAGGAGATGACAGTGGAATTGTGTAATATTTTCAACTGATCTAACACTAAGAGGGAACATATTCCAAAGAGTTGGTGCAGCAACAGAAAAAGCATTTTTAATTGATGGAAAAGGGTTTTGACAGGTCTGATACAATGGGTTTTCTATGTTTTACCATGGTTTATGGCCAGTAACAGTTATCAGATTCCGTTTTTGTTCTATTAAAGACTAAGTGAAATGAACCTTTACAACCAGAGGCATGCTTGTAGATAAGGTTTTTATCTTTACGCTTATATAGAAAATATAATGTTTTGTTATTGCAATTTCATGTATCTAGAGCCACTGTACATGATTTTTCAATAATGGAATTTTATATTTTTTTATATCACAGTAAAGATTATAATGTTATTTACAAATATGCCAGTCGATGTACACATCATTTGTTTTCAGTTATTGCCGTTTGAACATCTCGAATGCTTAATCCTGCTATCTATACGCAGCTGTTTGATCTGTGGATATCATGCAAGGTGTTCAAATGGCAGCACATTTTCTGGGTGGATACCAGTGCTATGTAAGACAACACATTACTATTACGTTGTAGCTGCTGACGTGGCCCGATGAGTTGGATGGCCAGACAGCCTCCAAGGGCGGCCAAGGCAAGTACTGCGATGATGACTTCCGGTCTGATGCAGCAATGCATTACAGACTGCGTCTAGAGTGTTTTGAGAAGGCTCGTGATGCCTACAGACGACACATGATGAGTGTCGCAGCGTTCTACTCTCAACAGGTAGGTTGGGCACATGTCTAAACTTCATGCCACCTGAGTTATTCTCTTGGTTAATTGTTGACCTCTAGACTTTTCCGTACTTTGTAAGTCACCCTGAGCACTTTGTCCTCAGTTGTATGTGTCGATGTTTGTGATGTCTGTGCTGTGGGTTGCAGGGTCATGCGCACACACAGAAGATGAAGGCTGCCAATGAGGCTGCAGCACAGAAGATCTTACAGCACAGGTATGTCCTGGCTGGTACACGGTTCACTTGGGCTTGGACACTGGTGACTTGGGCTGGGACACGGGTTACTTGGATGGCACATGGGTCACTTGGGCTAACACCTGGGGCACGGGTCACTTGGGCTGGGACACGGGTTACTTGGATGGCACACGGGTCACTTGGGTTGGGACACAGGTGGCTTGGGCTGGGACATGGGTCACTTGGGCTGGGACACAGGTCACTTGGGCTGAGACACGGGTGACAGGCTGGGACATGGGTCACTTGGGCTGGGACATGGGTGATGTGGCATGCTGAGATAGTTCACTGTTTGATGTCACGACTTGGTTATCAGACAGTCTCTTGGGCAGAGTGCATACATAAAATTAAAACCTTCACTTCTGCAACTAATTTTACTGAACAAATGTTTGAGTGTAAATACCGTATTGTTCCCAATAGACGCACAATGCCCAATAGATGTGTACCTCCCTCTTACAGAAGTGAAACATGAAAACAGATTTTCAGTAGTGATTGTGTGTTTTAAAAACACTAAATACATTATACCGCCACTGGCGCCACCTTTTGGATCCTTTGTAGATAACGATTCATTGTACAACCATAAGATGGCACCACGTTTCTCATTTGAGCGGCTTTCGTTTTATTCTCAAAATCAGGCGTGATGTCATTATCATGTAAACCTTCCGACCAACCCAGATGAAGGTTGGACATAGCATGATATTCCTAATCAGCCATCTGTAGCCACAAGGAAGGTCAAAACCACGAATAGCGACTGGGGCTGGATGTCTGACTTGAAGTCTGCGCTCACAGTTGGCGTTGCCCGTTGCATTATTGCTGTTGTAAAGCAGACAAGTTTGAATTCATTGTGCACTGGTTCAGTACAGATGGAGGATATCCTGGAAAGTCCAATGATGTCTGTTTAACACCAATCAAATAATCGATCTGGCATTGGTCTGGAGTTACAAAAACACAATGAAAGCAGTAGATGTCTGTCCACAGTCGTGGGTCCCTGTCATGTACCATCTTCTGGCGATTGAGCGCTAGACATTTTGCTCCTTTTTGGTAGATGTGCTGAATCTGTCTTTGCTACGTGTTGCCAATCTTAGAGTTGCATGTACATGGTGTGTATGCATTCGCTCACCCCTGACAGCTTGTGCTACTTATGCCTTGTGAAAAATTAATAGATGGGTACCCACGCCTTTGCACTTGTGCACTGCTCGTCTGTTGGGAACAGTACAGTAGTTTATGTCACCCTGATCAATAAAATAAACGTAATAAATATGGATTTTAAAAGTCTGACATATTGCTAAGGAGGCAGACAATTCAAAAGACAATGTAACGTGCCTGGACATGCTGTTTAGTGCATTATTTTACCATGAAAATACTTTGAATGCTTCAGTATGACCCATGTGTTTAGTTTACGGAGTAGAATGCTGGCCTATATGTTTGCTCAGACCCGTGGATTCACTGCTGGCCTGTGTGTTTGCTCAGACCCGTGAGTTCACTGTTGGCCTGTGTGTTTGCTCAGACCCGTGGGTTAACTGCTGGCCTGTGTGTTTGTTCAGACCCGTGAGTTCACTGCTGGCCTGCATGTTTGCTTAGATCCGTGAGTTCACTGCTGGCCTGTATGTTTGCTCAAACCCGTGAGTTCACTGCAGGCCTGTGTGTTTGCTCAGACCCGTGAGTTCACTGCTGGCCTGTGTGTTTGCTTAGATCCGTGAGTTCACTGCTGGCCTGTGTGTTTGTTCAGACCCGTGAGTTCACTGCTGGCCTGTGTGTTTGCTTAGATCCGTGAGTTCACTGCTGGCCTGCGTGTTTGCTTAGATCCGTGAGTTCACTGTTGGCCTGTGTGTTTGCTCAGACCCGTGAGTTCACTGCTGGCCTGCGTGTTTGCTTAGATCCGTGAGTTCACTGCTGGCCTGCGTGTTTGCTTAGATCTGTGAGTTCACTGCTGACCTGTGTGTTTGCTTAGATCCGTGAGTTCACTGCTGGCCTGTGTGTTTGCTCAGACCCATGAGTTCACTACTGGCCTGTGTGTTTGCTCAGATCCGTGGGTTCACTGCTGGTCTGGGTGTTTGCTCTGACCTGTGGGTTCTCTGCTGGCCTGTGTGTTTGCTCAGACCCGTGGATTCACTGCTGGCCTGTGTGTTTGCTCAGACCCATGAGTTCACTACTGGCCTGTGTGTTTGCTCAGATCCGTGGGTTCACTGCTGGTCTGGGTGTTTGCTCTGACCTGTGGGTTCTCTGCTGGCCTGTGTGTTTGCTCAGACCCGTGGATTCACTGCTGGCCTGTGTGTTTGCTCAGACCCATGAGTTCACTACTGGCCTGTGTGTTTGCTCAGATCCGTGGGTTCACTGCTGGTCTGGGTGTTTGCTCTGACCTGTGGGTTCTCTGCTGGCCTGTGTGTTTGCTCAGACCCGTGGGTTCACTGCTGGCCTGTGTGTTTGCTCAGACCCGTGGGTTCACTGCTGGTCTGTGTGTTTACTCAGACCCTTGAGTTCACTGCTGGCCTGCGTGTTTGCTTAGATCTGTGACTTCACTGCTGGCCTGTGTGTTTGCTCAGACCTGTGAGTTCACTGCTGGCCTGTGTGTTTGCTCAGACCCGTGGGTTCACTGCTGGCCTGTGTGTTTGCTCAGACCTGTGAGTTTACTGCTGGCCTGTGTGTTTGCCCTGACTTGTGTGTTTGCTTTGTGTGTCTCTGCAGGAATCCCTGCCTCTCCCAGGCTCGCTGTGTCGACTTGCATGGACTGCATGTGGCTGAGGCATTACACACACTCGAACAGCTGCTAGCAAACAGGGAGAGGGGTAAGTTAACCCACCCTCCCGCCCTTGCAATAAACACCCTGGAACAGCTACTAGCAGACAGGGAGAGGGATTAAGTTAACCCACCCTCCATCCCTTGCAATAAACACCCTAGAACAACTTCTAGCAAACAGGGAGTGGGGTAAGTTAACCCACCCTCCTTCCTTTGCAATAAACAACCTAGAACAACTTCTAGCAAACTGAGTGGGGTAAGTTATTCCACCCACCTTCCCTTGCAATAAACACCCTGGAACAGTTCAAACAAACCGAAAGAGGGGTAAGTTCAACTATCCTCCTACCCTTATAATAAACACCCTGGAACAACTTCTAACAAACTGAGGAGTAAGTTAACCCATCCTCCTTGGGGGGCCAAGTTGGGAACTTCCGGTGGTGAATTGGTTTGAATTTGGTGTAGCAAAATTGAGAAAATATAAGGATATTTGATCAAGATAAGTGATATTATTGAGTGTATAGCATACATAACGTAATTATAGATATATATTACGTTATGTATGCTATACACTCAATAACATCACTTTTAACAAAAAGTTAGCTAGAGGGAGTAATCTAGGGTAGATTAAAAGTAGGTGATTTGCGAGCGATAATTGGGGACGTTAATGTAATCGGAACGTTGTTTACAAAGTAGGTCACTGGAGAAGTTAACATAACGTGAACGACAATAGAATAGCGTTATTTGAGATAATCGATGTAGTTAGATGAGTAATTAAAACCTGAAATAACAACCTTTTAAAGTGTATATTAGTACACAGGAAACAGTCTTGTATCTAAGCCTAACTTGAATACATTGTCATCGACATCGTAACTAGGTAAGTCACGGTGTGTCACTGTGTGTTAACAAATATAACTAACTATAACCTAAACAATCTGGTGTAAATTGTACACAGTAGTCTTTTCAAAGACTATATAAAAACTATTTTGAACATAAATAAATTCTGATACGGCACCCTGCAAGCAGCAACTCAGGGCAAAACGACACTTAGTTTGCAACGACTGCCAGAGCTGGGTGGATTTTACGTTGTCTGGCTGTCCAAAATCATGGGCAGAGACCAAAGATGACGGATTCACCTTTCGGTGTATGGGGTGTTTGAGGGTGGAATGTCTGATGAAGGAGGTGTATAAGTTGACGGATGTAGTGAAGGAGATGGAGGTGAGACTCAACATAGAAATAGATGGAGCAGAGAGGGATGACGCGGAGAGAGTTGAGAATTCTACAACACAAGGAGCAGAGTTGTGACAAGGAGACTGAGAGGAGGGAAGGTGACCGGTGTGAAGTAACAAGAAATTGAGAAGTCAGAGGGATGGAGGAAAAGTGTTCGGCAGAGGAAAAGAAAACGGGTCAGTGGGGATAGATCAGCAGGTAGTCAGACTGTAGAGAACGAGGAGAGACGCGACAGTGATACAGGTGGTGAAGAGGTAGATACCTCAGAGGCAGTTGGTAAGACTGTGAGACAGAAGACAGAGTGTTCAGCAAAAAACAGAAAACATGACATGCGTGAAAGTGACAGGGGAGAAAGTGACCGTAGTGAAGGAGGTAGCCAGGGAAAAGGGACGGGAGAGGAGAGAAGAAAATGTGATGGGAGGAAAGATGAAGGGACGAAAGGAAGTGAGAGTAAATGTGCTAGAAGAGAAGATGACAGGAGGAAAGAGGACAAGAGAAAACACGACAGGAAAGAAGGGAATGGAAGAGAATGTGACAGGAGAGAAGATGGCAAGAGGAAAAGACAACAACCAGACATATGCAAACCGGAGGAGCTACTCCGAGGCAATGATTGAGGGGGCAAGGAGAAAAGAGAGAGTGTTTATGGGCGATTCAATTCTGAGAAAAACAGACAAGACTATATGCGAGGGGAAGGACATTGTTGTATGTCTACCGGGGGCTAGGATAGAGCATGTGACCGAAAGGGTAGAGAATGTATTGGGGCATGGCAAGGGAGGGTCTATACTAGTACATGTAGGGACAAACAATGCAGACAAGGAGGGAACAACTGGGATAGTTCAGAAGTACAGACATTTAGTGAGGAAGCTAAAGACAACAAGAGTGGAACAGGTTGTTCTCTCAGGAATGTTGCCAGTAATGGGAGGAAGGGGGGCAACATACAGAAATTGTAAGAGGATGGCGATCAACGCACTAGTTGAACAGATGTGTGAAGAAGAGGGTGTGGGATTCATAGATTTATGGGGGTACTTTGTTGGGAGAGAAGATATGTACATGAGAGATGGCCTCCATCTAAATGGAAAGGGGGCAGCAGTATTCTCAGAGAATCTGCTGCGATCTGTTGACAGTGGGACAGGTTGCATCTATTTAAACTAAATTCGCAGGGGGGACTTGCAGAGAATCCTGAAACGGGAGGCATAGATAAAGACAGCAAAAATAATTCAGCAAAGAACAGTCTGGAAAACTGTTCTGAAGCTGGATATAAATGTGTTTGTTTAAATGCAAGGAGTATAGTAAACAAAAGAAATGAACTAAACATTGTGGTAGAAGATATTGACCCTCACATAATAGGTATAACCGAATCATGGGCAACCACCGATATATCAGATGCCGAATTGGGACTGACAGGATATGTAATGTTTAGGAAAGATAGAATAGGAAGAAGGGGAGGTGGAGTTATTTTATATATTAAAGTATCTATCCAGGCTTATGAAATAAAATTAGACAGAGAAGCAGATTGCGAAGAAGCTGTTTGGTGTAACATAATTACAGGAAACTCAACGTTAACGGTTGGATTAGTTTATCGAAGTCCAAACATAAGCATAGAAGAGAATGAAAAAATACAAAACGCTATAAGGGAAGTGAGCAAACGGGACTGTGTTATTATGGGGGATTTTAACCATGGGCATATAAAATGGAAATCTCTACAGAGTATGGGTAGTGAGGACCACAAGTTTTTAGTTTAGTACAAGATAGTTTCCTTTCTCAACATGTGCTAGAACCAACCAGGGGAGAGAATGTGTTAGACATAGTTTTGTCCTCACAGAATGAATTAGTTGACAATGTCAGGATATGTGAGCCACTGGGGAATAGTGATCACAACCAGATACATTTTACCATCAAAGTAAAATCAGAAAGGAATAGTAAAAAGCAGTACAGGAGAAATTTCCACAAAGGAAAATATAAGGACATAAGGAAATATTTAGCAAAGATAGACTGGAATAACACACTGAAGAATAAGACAGCAACAGAATGCTGGAATATATTAAAGAGTGAAATTGAATGCATCATCGCCAAATTGGTTCCCTTCAAAAAACACGGGAAACGGTCCAAAAAGAAACACTTATCGAAAGAAGCCATTAGAAAAATTAAGTATAAACAAATGATGTGGAAGTCATATAGACGTACTGGAAATGACGAAAACTACAACATTTATAAAGAAGTACTAAACCAAGCTACAGCTGAAATTAGAAATTCAAAGAGAAGCTATGAACATAAATTAGCCTGTAATATAAAACATGACAGCAAGAGTTTTTATGCATATGTTAGAAGCAGACAGAAAGTTCAGGATAAGGTCGGTCCTCTAGAAGATAGTGCTGGAAATATAATATCAGAGGGATTCTTGATGGCAGAAGACGTGAATGAGTATTTTAGTTCAGTGTTTACCAGAGAAGACACTAGTTCACTGCCAGTACCAGAGGCTAAGTTCAAGGGGGCAGAATCAGACTATTTAAGACAGTTAAAACCCCAGAAATGGTAGCTAACAAAATTAGGGCTATGAAGAATAATAAATCACCTGGAGTGGATGGTATTCCACCCAAACTACTATCGGAAATTGTAGAACAAATTAGCATATCGCTTGCAACAGTTTTCAACTTGTCATTAGAAGAGGGAGTGGTTCCTTTAGAATGGAAAGAAGCAAACATTATACCGTTATTTAAAAAAGGTTCGAGAAACAAGTCAAATAATTATAGACCAGTTAGTTTAACATCGGTGATTTGTAAATTATTAGAAAGACTAATTAAAGATCACATGGTGGATTTTCTTGTTAAACATAACTTGATAAACCCATCTCAACATGGGTTTCTAAAAGCGAGGTCATGCTTACCAAATATGTTATGTTTTTTGGAAGATATCACTAAGTGGGTAGATGATGGATCACCAGTAGATATCATCTACTTAGATTTTCAAAAAGCTTTCGACAAAGCGCCACATCAGAGATTACTGCTTAAACTAAAAGCCCATGGCATAGGAAATGGTATAATTAACTGGATAGAAAATGGCTGATTGACAGAAG
>CM034543.1:20007872-20049897 GCA_020002185.1 Paraescarpia echinospica | reverse complement strand
TTTAACCAATGTCACAAAAGAGGGATATGGGTTTCCAAGTGTGGGCAAAATGGAAGGTTTGCCTAATAGCCATTCATCTTACAAAAGGGGAAGCCTTTGGTGGCTGACAGCCTTATCCTGATTTGAACACACATGTTACACTGTACACCAGATCATGAGGACATATCGGGATTACCTTTCAAGTTGACAAATGTACAACAGGCACACAAACCCTCACACACATAATATGCACACACATACTCATATTTAATTATTAATGTGCAATATGCATCTATGTTCAGGCAAAACAAATTATATGTTTAATTTCCAGGTACTTTAATAATGCTTCAGCAAAACAATTCTTTTGTTAACCAGTAGACAATCATTTTATAAAGTTATGCAGAAAAGAAACTAGAATTATAGTGAAACAGTTAAATATGATTGGTGCATACATATTAAATAAATATTTAAATTGAACATTTAAATTATATTAAAATGTATAATTTATGTACATGTCAGATTTCAGAGACGAATTGCTTGTAATTTTAATCAAAATCAGAACCTACAAAGTAAATTATGAGCTAGGTCTGTCTTGAAAGTTTGAAAATGGAAAACAATATGTATAACAGGGTTGGACTCTCGATAAGCCAAAGGGCTTCCTTGTCCACCTGCCATCTAGAGTTAATTCTCTGGATGGAAATCTTGTTAAATCTTGTTAAACAAATTCATACATGTACATGTATGAACATCCTGGACTACTGGACAGATTAGCCCTATCAGTAGAGTGGTTGCTTAGCAAGTCTGGGGTACCGAGTACCCACACTCAACCAATATTTGTTGTGGTATTACTAATGATGACATAAGATATATACTTAAAATAGAAATTACATTTAAGTGATGTGTAGCATTTGTTTTATAGTGTGGCTTATATTAGAAAAGACATGACTGCCTTTTTCCCCCCAGGCAACTCCAGGTCAATTGGCTAGTAGCTGATAAATGTTTTGATGTGCAGTTCATGTTTGCACTAATGAATAGCAATAAGACTGTGAACGTCCATACATTTAGAAGGTGAGGATAAACATGTTGACTGCAGCACTTGCTAATGAACAAAATGGCTGGTATTCACTGTGGATCCCCTTATGCACAATGTCCGAACCGCCCTTTGAAAGTGTTCCATTATTATTATAGGCAGTTCCGGCAGTGCTAACTGGTCATCTGTTGGTACAGAGCGAAAAGTGATTCTAGAAACTATCCGAGTATAGATTGTAGCTGTGTCAACAAGCTCGTGTACTTTGCTTCTTTCTCCTTGATTCCTTTGTGGGGTTGTATCACTGAGTATGTTTCAATGGCTCGACGAGTCATCTCTGTTTATCACAACCTCTTTCATTCTCTCCCACTGTAAGCTGTTCAACCCTGCTCTCTTTAAATCTCTTGTTACTATCTCTCAATCTGAATGTCAGTTCAGTGAGTTATACACATATGTCAAGATCCTCTGTCATTCTCTTTCACTTTCGGCTATTCTCTCCTGCCCTCTTGAGATCTTTCATAACACTATTTGGTCTTCTTCCATTTTCCATGGTCTCTTTGTTAGTCTTTCCTCACTCATTCCCTCTAACAGTTCTACACATAAGCCTGAAAAGAGTGGCTTTTTTTGCTATCCTAGTTTGAATGTAAAACATTTAACACGTGTGGTTCGTGTTGACAGGTATCACTTGGAGACAACATGTACAGTCATCCGAGAACTGTTCAGCCCTCCAGAGTACCCTCCCGTAGACCCCTCTTCTGTGACCCTGGGAAGCACCCTCACTGAGGAACAGGTGGGCACTTATCATACCTGAACACACACCAGTGAGATGGGTGTCAATACATGTGTCACCTAAATACAATGCAAAATCGTTTCCTAATTAATTTGTTTTGTGGTACATGAAGCACATAAAGGTAGCACATTTAAAATGAGACACAAAGCCTGCGGGGGCAATCGGAATCGGGCAGGAAGTGTAGTCAGTTTAGAAGGAATATCGTTCAGTCATAATAATGTAGGTAACTTCTATTGCACCTAAACTTTGGAAACCAAGCCCAGAGGTGCATCAAGACAAAAGGGTTGGTCAATCAAAATCGATAAGCAGTATTCAAGTTGTTCACAGATGGATGGATACTCCAGTTAGCTGTGGTGGATAAGCAAGGTTGTAGAGATAAGGAGATGACAGTGGAATTGTGTAATATTTTCAACTGATCTAACACTAAGAGGGAACATATTCCAAAGAGTTGGTGCAGCAACAGAAAAAGCATTTTTAATTGATGGAAAAGGGTTTTGACAGGTCTGATACAATGGGTTTTCTATGTTTTACCATGGTTTATGGCCAGTAACAGTTATCAGATTCCGTTTTTGTTCTATTAAAGACTAAGTGAAATGAACCTTTACAACCAGAGGCATGCTTGTAGATAAGGTTTTTATCTTTACGCTTATATAGAAAATATTATGTTTTGTTATTGCAATTTCATGTATCTAGAGCCACTGTACATGATTTTTCAATAATGGAATTTTTTATTTTTTTATATCACAGTAAAGATTATAATGTTATTTACAAATATGCCAGTCGATGTACACATCATTTGTTTTCAGTTATTGCCGTTTGAACATCTCGAATGCTTAATCCTGCTATCTATACGCAGCTGTTTGATCTGTGGATATCATGCAAGGTGTTCAAATGGCAGCACATTTTCTGGGTGGATACCAGTGCTATGTAAGACAACACATTACTATTACGTTGTAGCTGCTGACGTGGCCCGATGAGTTGGATGGCCAGACAGCCTCCAAGGGCGGCCAAGGCAAGTACTGCGATGATGACTTCCGGTCTGATGCAGCAATGCATTACAGACTGCGTCTAGAGTGTTTTGAGAAGGCTCGTGATGCCTACAGACGACACATGATGAGTGTCGCAGCGTTCTACTCTCAACAGGTAGGTTGGGCACATGTCTAAACTTCATGCCACCTGAGTTATTCTCTTGGTTAATTGTTGACCTCTAGACTTTTCCGTACTTTGTAAGTCACCCTGAGCACTTTGTCCTCAGTTGTATGTGTCGATGTTTGTGATGTCTGTGCTGTGGGTTGCAGGGTCATGCGCACACACAGAAGATGAAGGCTGCCAATGAGGCTGCAGCACAGAAGATCTTACAGCACAGGTATGTCCTGGCTGGTACACGGTTCACTTGGGCTTGGACACTGGTGACTTGGGCTGGGACACGGGTTACTTGGATGGCACATGGGTCACTTGGGCTAACACCTGGGGCACGGGTCACTTGGGCTGGGACACGGGTTACTTGGATGGCACACGGGTCACTTGGGTTGGGACACAGGTGGCTTGGGCTGGGACATGGGTCACTTGGGCTGGGACACAGGTCACTTGGGCTGAGACACGGGTGACAGGCTGGGACATGGGTCACTTGGGCTGGGACATGGGTGATGTGGCATGCTGAGATAGTTCACTGTTTGATGTCACGACTTGGTTATCAGACAGTCTCTTGGGCAGAGTGCATACATAAAATTAAAACCTTCACTTCTGCAACTAATTTTACTGAACAAATGTTTGAGTGTAAATACCGTATTGTTCCCAATAGACGCACAATGCCCAATAGATGTGTACCTCCCTCTTACAGAAGTGAAACATGAAAACAGATTTTCAGTAGTGATTGTGTGTTTTAAAAACACTAAATACATTATACCGCCACTGGCGCCACCTTTTGGATCCTTTGTAGATAACGATTCATTGTACAACCATAAGATGGCACCACGTTTCTCATTTGAGCGGCTTTCGTTTTATTCTCAAAATCAGGCGTGATGTCATTATCATGTAAACCTTCCGACCAACCCAGATGAAGGTTGGACATAGCATGATATTCCTAATCAGCCATCTGTAGCCACAAGGAAGGTCAAAACCACGAATAGCGACTGGGGCTGGATGTCTGACTTGAAGTCTGCGCTCACAGTTGGCGTTGCCCGTTGCATTATTGCTGTTGTAAAGCAGACAAGTTTGAATTCATTGTGCACTGGTTCAGTACAGATGGAGGATATCCTGGAAAGTCCAATGATGTCTGTTTAACACCAATCAAATAATCGATCTGGCATTGGTCTGGAGTTACAAAAACACAATGAAAGCAGTAGATGTCTGTCCACAGTCGTGGGTCCCTGTCATGTACCATCTTCTGGCGATTGAGCGCTAGACATTTTGCTCCTTTTTGGTAGATGTGCTGAATCTGTCTTTGCTACGTGTTGCCAATCTTAGAGTTGCATGTACATGGTGTGTATGCATTCGCTCACCCCTGACAGCTTGTGCTACTTATGCCTTGTGAAAAATTAATAGATGGGTACCCACGCCTTTGCACTTGTGCACTGCTCGTCTGTTGGGAACAGTACAGTAGTTTATGTCACCCTGATCAATAAAATAAACGTAATAAATATGGATTTTAAAAGTCTGACATATTGCTAAGGAGGCAGACAATTCAAAAGACAATGTAACGTGCCTGGACATGCTGTTTAGTGCATTATTTTACCATGAAAATACTTTGAATGCTTCAGTATGACCCATGTGTTTAGTTTACGGAGTAGAATGCTGGCCTATATGTTTGCTCAGACCCGTGGATTCACTGCTGGCCTGTGTGTTTGCTCAGACCCGTGAGTTCACTGTTGGCCTGTGTGTTTGCTCAGACCCGTGGGTTAACTGCTGGCCTGTGTGTTTGTTCAGACCCGTGAGTTCACTGCTGGCCTGCATGTTTGCTTAGATCCGTGAGTTCACTGCTGGCCTGTATGTTTGCTCAAACCCGTGAGTTCACTGCAGGCCTGTGTGTTTGCTCAGACCCGTGAGTTCTCTGCTGGCCTGTGTGTTTGCTCAGACCCGTGGATTCACTGCTGGCCTGTGTGTTTGCTCAGACCCATGAGTTCACTACTGGCCTGTGTGTTTGCTCAGATCCGTGGGTTCACTGCTGGTCTGGGTGTTTGCTCTGACCTGTGGGTTCTCTGCTGGCCTGTGTGTTTGCTCAGACCCGTGGGTTCACTGCTGGCCTGTGTGTTTGCTCAGACCCGTGGGTTCACTGCTGGTCTGTGTGTTTACTCAGACCCTTGAGTTCACTGCTGGCCTGCGTGTTTGCTTAGATCTGTGACTTCACTGCTGGCCTGTGTGTTTGCTCAGACCTGTGAGTTCACTGCTGGCCTGTGTGTTTGCTCAGACCCGTGGGTTCACTGCTGGCCTGTGTGTTTGCTCAGACCTGTGAGTTTACTGCTGGCCTGTGTGTTTGCCCTGACTTGTGTGTTTGCTTTGTGTGTCTCTGCAGGAATCCCTGCCTCTCCCAGGCTCGCTGTGTCGACTTGCATGGACTGCATGTGGCTGAGGCATTACACACACTCGAACAGCTGCTAGCAAACAGGGAGAGGGGTAAGTTAACCCACCCTCCCGCCCTTGCAATAAACACCCTGGAACAGCTACTAGCAGACAGGGAGAGGGATTAAGTTAACCCACCCTCCATCCCTTGCAATAAACACCCTAGAACAACTTCTAGCAAACAGGGAGTGGGGTAAGTTAACCCACCCTCCTTCCTTTGCAATAAACAACCTAGAACAACTTCTAGCAAACTGAGTGGGGTAAGTTATTCCACCCACCTTCCCTTGCAATAAACACCCTGGAACAGTTCAAACAAACCGAAAGAGGGGTAAGTTCAACTATCCTCCTACCCTTATAATAAACACCCTGGAACAGCTTCTAACAAACTGAGGAGTAAGTTAACCCATCCTCCTTGGGGGGCCAAGTTGGGAACTTCCGGTGGTGAATTGGTTTGAATTTGGTGTAGCAAAATTGAGAAAATATAAGGATATTTGATCAAGATAAGTGATATTATTGAGTGTATAGCATACATAACGTAATTATAGATATATATTACGTTATGTATGCTATACACTCAATAACATCACTTTTAACAAAAAAGTTAGCTAGAGGGAGTAATCTAGGGTAGATTAAAAGTAGGTGATTTGCGAGCGATAATTGGGGACGTTAATGTAATCGGAACGTTGTTTACAAAGTAGGTCACTGGAGAAGTTAACATAACGTGAACGACAATAGAATAGCGTTATTTGAGATAATCGATGTAGTTAGATGAGTAATTAAAACCTGAAATAACAACCTTTTAAAGTGTATATTAGTACACAGGAAACAGTCTTGTATCTAAGCCTAACTTGAATACATTGTCATCGACATCGTAACTAGGTAAGTCACGGTGTGTCACTGTGTGTTAACAAATATAACTAACTATAACCTAAACAATCTGGTGTAAATTGTACACAGTAGTCTTTTCAAAGACTATATAAAAACTATTTTGAACATAAATAAATTCTGATACGGCACCCTGCAAGCAGCAACTCAGGGCAAAACGACACTTAGTTTGCAACGACTGCCAGAGCTGGGTGGATTTTACGTTGTCTGGCTGTCCAAAATCATGGGCAGAGACCAAAGATGACGGATTCACCTTTCGGTGTATGGGGTGTTTGAGGGTGGAATGTCTGATGAAGGAGGTGTGTAAGTTGACGGATGTAGTGAAGGAGATGGAGGTGAGACTCAACATAGAAATAGATGGAGCAGAGAGGGATGACGCAGAGAGAGTTGAGAATTCTACAACACAAGGAGCAGAGTTGTGACAAGGAGACTGAGAGGAGGGAAGGTGACCGGTGTGAAGTAACAAGAAATTGAGAAGTCAGAGGGATGGAGGAAAAGTGTTCGGCAGAGGAAAAGAAAACGGGTCAGTGGGGATAGATCAGCAGGTAGTCAGACTGTAGAGAACGAGGAGAGACGCGACAGTGATACAGGTGGTGAAGAGGTAGATACCTCAGAGGCAGTTGGTAAGACTGTGAGACAGAAGACAGAGTGTTCAGCAAAAAACAGAAAACATGACATGCGTGAAAGTGACAGGGGAGAAAGTGACCGTAGTGAAGGAGGTAGCCAGGGAAAAGGGACGGGAGAGGAGAGAAGAAAATGTGATGGGAGGAAAGATGAAGGGACGAAAGGAAGTGGGGCAAGGAGAAAAGAGAGAGTGTTTATGGGCGATTCAATTCTGAGAAAAACAGACAAGACTATATGCGAGGGGAAGGACATTGTTGTATGTCTACCGGGGGCTAGGATAGAGCATGTGACCGAAAGGGTAGAGAATGTATTGGGGCATGGCAAGGGAGGGTCTATACTAGTACATGTAGGGACAAACAATGCAGACAAGGAGGGAACAACTGGGATAGTTCAGAAGTACAGACATTTAGTGAGGAAGCTAAAGACAACAAGAGTGGAACAGGTTGTTCTCTCAGGAATGTTGCCAGTAATGGGAGGAAGGGGGGCAACATACAGAAATTGTAAGAGGATGGCGATCAACGCACTAGTTGAACAGATGTGTGAAGAAGAGGGTGTGGGATTCATAGATTTATGGGGGTACTTTGTTGGGAGAGAAGATATGTACATGAGAGATGGCCTCCATCTAAATGGAAAGGGGGCAGCAGTATTCTCAGAGAATCTGCTGCGATCTGTTGACAGTGGGACAGGTTGCATCTATTTAAACTAAATTCGCAGGGGGGACTCGCAGAGAAGCCTGAAACTGGAGGCATAGATAAAGACAGCAAAAATAATTCAGCAAAGAACAGTCTGGAAAACTGTTCTGAAGCTGGATATAAATGTGTTTGTTTAAATGCAAGGAGTATAGTAAACAAAAGAAATGAACTAAACATTGTGGTAGAAGATATTGACCCTCACATAATAGGTATAACCGAATCATGGGCAACCACCGATATATCAGATGCCGAATTGGGACTGACAGGATATGTAATGTTTAGGAAAGATAGAATAGGAAGAAGGGGAGGTGGAGTTATTTTATATATTAAAGAATCTATCCAGGCTTATGAAATAAAATTAGACAGAGAAGCAGATTGCGAAGAAGCTGTTTGGTGTAACATAATTACAGGAAACTCAACGTTAACGGTTGGATTAGTTTATCGAAGTCCAAACATAAGCATAGAAGAGAATGAAAAAATACAAAACGCTATAAGGGAAGTGAGCAAACGGGACTGTGTTATTATGGGGGATTTTAACCATGGGCATATAAAATGGAAATCTCTACAGAGTATGGGTAGTGAGGACCACAAGTTTTTAGTTTTAGTACAAGATAGTTTCCTTTCTCAACATGTGCTAGAACCAACCAGGGGAGAGAATGTGTTAGACATAGTTTTGTCCTCACAGAATGAATTAGTTGACAATGTCAGGATATGTGAGCCACTGGGAATAGTGATCACAACCAGATACATTTTACCATCAAAGTAAAATCAGAAAGGAATAGTAAAAAGCAGTACAGGAGAAATTTCCACAAAGGAAAATATAAGGACATAAGGAAATATTTAGCAAAGATAGACTGGAATAACACACTGAAGAATAAGACAGCAACAGAATGCTGGAATATATTAAAGAGTGAAATTGAATGCATCATCGCCAAATTGGTTCCCTTCAAAAAACACGGGAAACGGTCCAAAAAGAAACACTTATCGAAAGAAGCCATTAGAAAAATTAAGTATAAACAAATGATGTGGAAGTCATATAGACGTACTGGAAATGACGAAAACTACAACATTTATAAAGAAGTACTAAACCAAGCTACAGCTGAAATTAGAAATTCAAAGAGAAGCTATGAACATAAATTAGCCTGTAATATAAAACATGACAGCAAGAGTTTTTATGCATATGTTAGAAGCAGACAGAAAGTTCAGGATAAGGTCGGTCCTCTAGAAGATAGTGCTGGAAATATAATATCAGAGGGATTCTTGATGGCAGAAGACGTGAATGAGTATTTTAGTTCAGTGTTTACCAGAGAAGACACTAGTTCACTGCCAGTACCAGAGGCTAAGTTCAAGGGGGCAGAATCAGACTATTTAAGACAGTTAGTTGTAACCCCAGAAATGGTAGCTAACAAAATTAGGGCTATGAAGAATAATAAATCACCTGGAGTGGATGGTATTCCACCCAAACTACTATCGGAAATTGTAGAACAAATTAGCATATCGCTTGCAACAGTTTTCAACTTGTCATTAGAAGAGGGAGTGGTTCCTTTAGAATGGAAAGAAGCAAACATTATACCGTTATTTAAAAAAGGTTCGAGAAACAAGTCAAATAATTATAGACCAGTTAGTTTAACATCGGTGATTTGTAAATTATTAGAAAGACTAATTAAAGATCACATGGTGGATTTTCTTGTTAAACATAACTTGATAAACCCATCTCAGCATGGGTTTCTAAAAGCGAGGTCATGCTTAACAAATATGTTATGTTTTTTGGAAGATATCACTAAGTGGGTAGATGATGGATCACCAGTAGATATCATCTACTTAGATTTTCAAAAAGCTTTCGACAAAGTGCCACATCAGAGATTACTGCTTAAACTAAAGGCCCATGGCATAGGAAATGGTATAATTAACTGGATAGAAAAATGGCTGATTGACAGAAGACAACGGGTAGTTGTTGATGGGGAGGCTTCAAACTGGAAATCAGTTTTGAGTGGGGTTCCACAGGGATCAGTACTGGGACCTATATTATTCTTAATATATATAAACGATTTGGACGATGATATAGCTAGCAAGGTGTTGAAATTTGCAGATGATACAAAAGTGTTTAGAAGGATTAAAAGTGATGGGGATAGACAGCATTTACAAGATGATCTTGACAGGTTGATCAAATGGTCTGAAAAGTGGCAAATGTTGTTCAATTTTGGGAAATGTAAATGCCTTCACACAGGACATGGGAACGAATATGTAGAATATACAATAGGGGAACTGTACTAAGTACTACTGTAAAAGAAAAAGACTTAGGGCTGACAATTAGTGCTGACATGAAGGTTTCAGAGCAGTGTGGAATTGCAGCTTCAAAAGGAAATCAAATCCTTGGATTGATTAGGCGAAATATATATAAAGAAAAAGAACTAATAATACCGCTGTACAAAACAATAGTCAGGCCTCATTTAGAATATTGTATACAAGCGTGGAGGCCATACCGCAAGAAGGACATAGATATGCTAGAAAGAGTACAGAGGAGAGCAACTAAAATGATACCAAAACTGAGGGATCATAGTTATGAAAAACGCCTAAAAGAATGTGGTTTAACAACACTAGAGACCAGGAGATTGAGAGATCAGATAGAATTGTTGAAAATATTGAATGGTTATGAAAATATTGATAGAAATATGTTTTTTTCAATTAAGAAAGATAGAAAGACTAGAGGACATGAAGTTACATTAGTAAAGGAGCAGTGTAGAATAGACGTAAGAAAGTTCTCATTTTCACAAAGGACTGTGAATGAATGGAACAGATTATCTGATGATTGTGTGGGTGCTAGTAGTGTGAATATGTTTAAAAATAAAATCAACACATACCTCAGAATGGCTATATATATGTAGATAAAAGGGCTTCCTTGTCCACCTGCCATCTAGAGTTAATTCTCTGGGTGGCAATCTTGTAATATTCTTGTTAAATCCTTCCCCTGTATTAAACACCCTGGAACAGCTACTAGCACACAAGGAGAGGGGTAAGTTCGTCCACCTTTCTTCCCTAATTATAAACACCCTGGAACAACTTCTAACAGACAGATCCACATTAATCCATGTTTATGTTCAAGAGTTGTTGGAGTAGTTACATAAATAAAAAACATGCAAAATTATGAAATTTCAAAGAGACTTCCATTAATAAATATAATGTATCTTTATGGAAACCACCCATTACCAACATAGTTGTTTGAATTTTACCAAATTATGTTCGAAGTTAGTATTGTTTTGCTGTGATTAATTACTTAGACGAAATTAGCGACATATCAGGCTGTTAGATTTCTTCCTAATAACTAACTCGCAGGTAATTACTGGACACTCTTTTGCCACTTCCCCACAGAATTGTACTATCAACCGGACAAGAGGAGGCGCCACCTTCTGGTGATGACGGGCAAAGGAAACCATAGTCACGGCGGTGTTGCACGAATTAGACTGGCAGTCATTGACTATCTCAAGAAAAACAATTACAGGTAATTTATAGTGGTTTTTATTGATTGCAAATCTTTATTACATTAAAAATGTTATATTAAGGTTCATCTTATATGGCCAGAGCAAAATGAGTGAATGAATAAAGGTAAGTTCTTATATAGCACTGTATCTAGTCCATAGGACTGTTCAAAGGGTGTTACACTTAACTCCCTGGCAGACCTGTTCAGTCGAACACCATCTCGACTTCTCTGGGAAGCATTTCAAAGACTATTCATACACAAATACCCACCACTGTCTACAGCCAGGTACTCATTCATATAGCTGAACGAACTTGCCCAGGGTTTAAAACGGCAGCACAGGATTCGAACCTGGGTTCTTGATTGTGTCCTATGCTCTAGCCACTGCACTATGCACGCATGTATATTCATATATATATACAACCCTGTATATATGTGTACATATATATATATACATACACTCATGTTCTCATTTCTCACAAAACATCCACAAATGGATTCAGAGCGGAGCTGAAGTAAATGTATTCATATGATATACTTTCTATCACACAATGAGAATATGCTGAGGCAATCAGTAAAGAATGTGGGCACCGTAACTCGTAAAATGTTTCTTTTTAGAGCAGATACCCAAAGCCTGTAACTAACCACATTTATGTAGCATACTAACACCAGAAAGCCACTATTCATGTACATAAAAAATTAAATGTGCTTTTCATTTTGATGTACATATTTGTTCTTAGGAATCAATAAATAAAACATTATTCGGTCATTTTATATTGTGGTATGGGCATTATCCGTGGTATTCAGCATACTGTCAGGATGTGATATTTATAGACCGCACCATATGTAATTTGACATTACACAAAAAAGCAATCTACAATGTTATTCTACCTTCATAAAATAAAGACAAGATGAACTTTGTAGCAATGCCTATATTATGTATATCAGTTTTGCAGTGCATACATTGTGTGTATTAATTTGACATTGATCATTCTGGATACATGCAAACTCTTCTGTAAAGTAGCCGTCATAATATCTTGGACCTTCACAATGCTCAGATAGTCAAGGTTCATTTATTTACAGTTTTAAGTTGGATTTGCTTCACACATAATGCCTCATGTAGTCAGCACTTGCTTATAACAGCTTGTCATAATTTTTGATGACCTCCAGCATTTTCATTGCACTATTGTTTACCCTCTTACTGCGTCACAGAACTGTGTGCTATTTGTGAATACTGTTCTCCTTTGTTTACCATTACAAGCCTTCTTCTTGATGGCCACCAACTTCATAAAAAAGTTCTTTGCCATGACCAATGTGATGCCATGATCATGGTGCCTAGAACCTGCTGAACATGGTTTGCAAACTTGCAACAGTTGCACAGATTGTGCGATTCCTGTATTGTTATGATGCAAATAGTTGACGAAGTAGCTAGTCGTCAGCTAGGGAATTACTTCATTCACTTCCTCAAACATGTTTTTATTAAGGGAGTGTTTGTTGGTAGATACTGCCTGATTTGCAAATATAGCACAAAACATTGCCAATTACAGTCAGTACCCAGTGTGTGATGTTTCTTGAACATTTAAACCTGTTTTTAATCTAATGCCTATAAAATATTTACATAGTGAACTTCCAGTATAACGTCAGTTATCACTTATTTAACTGTAAATATTTGCTTGTTGTAGATACTCTGAGGCACAGCCTGGACTGATCAAAATACTTCTCAAGTACCGGGGTGTTGAGTGACTGTATTGTCTGCATCTTTGCTAAACGACGACAACTTTACCAAAGCTTTGATCTTCGATGTTGCTAAAAAAAGACAACAGCTTGTGTTGTTGCTGCGGTGATGGTGTACTCGATATGATGTTGGTGCTGGGTTATTTTAATGTGATATGAAGTAATAGTTAGAAGTGACTGAATGAAGAAGGTGCAACAGGCTAGTTGCCTGTGGCTGTGTGCCGACTGTTCCTCCAAGACTGACACAATTTACGCAACAGGTGACATCTGCGTGAAGTCATTGTTTTATGTCTGCCGTGTTTGAAGTCGGCAGATGCTCTTAACAGTGACATTGGAGATAGGGTATCAGTGACGGTGTAAAACAGCATTTCTGCAGAAGACTGGACAAGTTGACATCGTTACTCGTGTCACTGGACAGGTGTGGGATATTTTTGTGAAAGGTTTCATCCCTTCAGAAGTCATAAGTTTGCCATGGTTTCTGGCTTTCATTAACGGTTTCATATATTGTGATATGTGCTAGTGTAAATTTATACAAAAAAGTTGGCAAATATGATGTTTTCATTTCAAATATCTGAGTGTGATTCCACGAAAGTTTGTCGTTTTCAGATCTTGAAGGTAAGGCATAATTGTGACAGCAATTCCAGTAGGGTTGATATACAAATGTGTTTCTTGAGTTATCATGACATGTCTATAGATGAGATTGATTTATATAGCATGATGAAATATTTTATGATATGTAAATAGTAGAAAGTAAACTAACTGAATGAGAATGCCCAAATATTGAACATTATTTTGTAGTAGACAATCAAAATAGTATATTGTGATATCCTGAAAATCTTGAATAAAGTGTGGTGTAGTAAAATTTATTAATAGGGAAATAACTAAATGTTGTGTGGGGTGTGTGAAATGGGGAATTTTTTTGGAAATATTTGATACAGAAATGGGATTAAATGCACTGTGTAAACATGATTTATTGAATTGGTTATTCTTAGTAAAAGTATGAATGTCACTGGTTTGTGTCTAATAAAACATATTTAAGAGTGGAGACAAAATGGTATTAGCGGCATGCATGTCTGCTTTTACTCTACAAGGTTAACTATTGTTTACAATATCATTCTCCTGTTGTAGTTATTATTGTAATTATAATTGTCGTAATTATTTGCAAATGAAGAAATATGGAACAAATAAGGTGAGCCCAATACTATGCTGAGTCCACATAGTTGAGTACTACCCAAGAGATCCAAATATCACCCAGAGTTAACAAGAGTTCTGCCCAAGTGAGCCCAGTAGCATGCTAGTTAACCAGGGTTCTGCCCAAGTGAGCACAGTACCATGCTAGTTAACCAGGGTTCTGCCCAAGTGAACACAGTACCATGCTAGTAAACCAGGGTTCTGCCCAAGTGAGCACAGTACCATGCTAGTAAACCAGGGTTCTGCCCAAGTGAGCACAGTACCATGCTAGTAAACCAGGGTTCTGCCCAAGTGAGCACAGTACCATGCTAGTAAACCAGGGTTCTGCCCAAATGAGCACAGTACCATGCTAGTTAACCAGGGTTCTGCCCAAGTGAGCACAGTACCATGCTAGTAAACCAGGGTTCTGCCCAAGTGAGCACAGTACCATGCTAGTTAACCAGGGTACTGCCCAAATGAGCACAGTACCATGCTAGTTAACCAGGGTTCTGCCCAAGTGAGCACAGTACCATGCTAGTTAACCAGGGTTCTGCCCAAGTGAGCACAGTACCATGCTAGTTAACCAGGGTTCTGCCCAAGTGAGCACAGTACCATGCTAGTAAACCAGGGTTCTGCCCAAGTGAGCACAGTACCATGCTAGTTAACCAGGGTTCTGCCCAAGTGAGCACAGTACCATGCTAGTTAACCAGGGTTCTGCCCAAGTGAGCACAGTACCATGCTAGTAAACCAGGGTTCTGCCCAAGTGAGCACAGTACCATGCTAGTTAACCAGGGTACTGCCCAAATGAGCACAGTACCATGCTAGTTAACCAGGGTTCTGTCCAAGTGAGCACAGTACCATGCTAGTTAACCAGGGTACTGCCCAAATGAGCACAGTACCATGCTAGTTAACCAGGGTTCTGCCCAAGTGAGCACAGTACCATGCTAGTTAACCAGGGTTCTGCCCAAGTGAGCACAGTACCATGCTAGTTAACCAGGGTACTGCCCAAGTGAGCACAGTACCATGCTAGTTAACCAGGGTTCTGCCCAAGTGAGCACAGTACCATGCTAGTTAACCAGGGTACTGCCCAAATGAGCACAGTACCATGCTAGTAAACCAGGGTACTGCCCAAATGAGCACAGTACCATGCTAGTAAACCAGGGTACTGCCCAAATGAGCACAGTACCATGCTAGTAAACCAGGGTACTGCCCAAATGAGCACAGTACCATGCTAGTTAACCAGGGTACTGCCCAAATGAGCACAGTACCATGCTAGTTAACCAGGGTACTGCCCAAATGAGCACAGTACCATGCTAGTAAACCAGGGTTCTGCCCAAGTGAGCACAGTACCATGCTAGTAAACCAGGGTACTGCCCAAATGAGCACAGTACCATGCTAGTAAACCAGGGTACTGCCCAAGTGAGCACAGTACCATGCTAGTAAACCAGGGTACTGCCCAAATGAGCACAGTACCATGCTAGTAAACCAGGGTACTGCCCAAATGAGCACAGTACCATGCTAGTAAACCAGGGTTCTGCCCAAATGAGCACAGTACCATGCTAGTAAACCAGGGTACTGCCCAAATGAGCACACTGTTGGTGGTCACAAATGGCCCATGGAGAAGGTATAGCCAACATATCTGCATGAATGTTGCTGGTGTGTATGTAAATAAATATCAATGTTTACACAAGGAACTTCCAATTTGTTAAGGAAGTCATGATAACATCATAAATTTTGCTAAGATAATGAAACGTGATGCTTGCACTTATTTGAACAGCTGTGTAAGATGACAATGGGAAATGGCTTTCATTTGCGACAGCAGTAAAAGGACGACTGACTGCTCAGTGAACACGCCAAGCTTCTTTCTTTTCTTCTGCATTTGTATTTGATTGAATCATTCTAAGGGCACCTCGGGGCCTCCCAAAAAAGGTAAATGGTCACATTTTGCTTGTATCTGCTTGAGCTTGCTGATTCAGTTTGGCAGAGTGCCAATATCTTGTGTAATGGACTCCCCACCCCCACCCCACTCTGGAGCCTAGCTTCCAGCTTGCTATTGTTCCATTGAGACCTTGACTAATCTTTAATTGGTCTCAGGCAGACTGAGGCATTAGACCCCTGTTAAACTGAACAGTTGCCTGCAGCTTTTAAGCTGTATCTTCAAAACTATTGATTTTCTATAATTGCAAGTTGTGTTTATTTTGATGTTCATTTAATTATTATAAAATTGTGTGACTATGGTGTCTATTGGTTAAAGATGTATTGTCACCTGTAGGTGACAAGCACAGAAAATTAATATTCTGGACAACTTTAGAGTGAAATATCCTACACTTTATTGATATCAAATGCATTCTACTGTTCTGTTTACACTTGCCATGCCTTGTGTAGACATGGTACTATTTAAATCAATTGTATCAATATAGACTAATAATTACAGATTCACAATATAGTTGACACCTGAAACAACCAAATGTCAACCATTAAAAGAGTTTCGCTATATACATGAAATCTGTATTTGATTGAATCATTCTAGTATCATCAGCATATAGAACATACATTTTCAAGAAAATTTCACCAGCTGCCATGTCAAGTCCCTTATAATTATGACTAACACTAACAGTGTTCAAAATCATTCAGGTAAATAGGAAATAACAAAGGAGACAAGTTTCCTCTTTGTCGTACCTCTACATCACATGAGAAGAAGGCCGACACAGCCTGGCCCTGTGTTACACATGATTTAGCATTTTTGTACATGTATACAACTTTGAACTGTCAACACATTACCATTAATACCGCATGAAATTATCTATTCTTAGACCACAGTGAGGACTGGTCTACTAAATCAAATGCTTTCTTATAATCGATGAAGGCACAATAAAGCCTTTTGCGTCGAAACAAATACAATTAAACCAACCAGTACAAAACAAACATATGAACAAGAGTGGAATACCCCTGCCTGAACCCTGCCTGTCTTCTCCTGTTACATTCACTTCTTATGATCAAGAGTAACCTCGTGAGAGGCCAAGCGAAAGCTGCCACCTCACGGCGCCTGGATAATCGAGGCTATGTTTATTCACATTTCGTTACATGTCATGGCTGAGAAATCGCCCCGTTTATTTACAGATCCTTGTACCTCACTGGTCGCTAGGCGGCAGCACGATATACAACGAAAATCACAGTTGTCAAAACGGAAGAGCAGAATTGTGTATGTAAGTTGACAGTCAGTAGTATTATTATCAGATAATAATACTACTACCGTCGATTCGGCGCGCCCCCTAGACCCGGCGCCCGGGTGCAAGTGCACCCCTGCCTCAGGGCCATTACGTCACTGCATCTTTGCATAAGAAGCTGTTTATGATAAGATCACAGTTTTTTATTCGTTTCTCTTTCTTTCGTTTTCTGTCTTGGCTTGGTTCGCATTTTGTTGCCACCATAATGTTATGTTTACAATATTATTATAATGAGCCACCTGTCACCTGATGGATGACGTAGTGTTGATGACGCGGACACACGGTCCCAAGATTTGAATTTATGAAAAAGCCGCAGTGCGCAGGTGCAAGTCAATAAATGAACAGTTATCGTTCTGCATAAATACGACTTTGACTGAGTCTATATCTAAACCATTAGATACAACATCTGGCGACGAGGTACACTACAGCCCACAGACGCCTATGCAGTGGAAACGAGCTACGGAGCTGGACTGGAATTCTCTAAACTGTGAGTTTATGAACAGAACACGCCGTCGTTTTCAACAAGACCGGTGCTCGCTCTGCTGACGTCATTGCTACTTCTGGCGTGCGGCATGAACACGGCTGTAACTACTACGTCAACAGCTGATCTCGTAACTCCACAAAAACACACTGCTACGTCTACAATGGCTCTACCCACGTTCGCACAGTTTGACATGCGAATGGATGGCAATTTGGGACCTCGTTGGAGGAAATGGCTTGACCGTTTTGAAAGGTTGACCACGGCCATGGCAGTCAGCGAGCCGACGCGGGACACGAAGTCGACGAGCTATTCGACACGCTGATCGTGCCTGACGTTACCGATGACGTCAATGTTTACCAAGCAGCCGCCAACGCATTGACTGACTATTTCACGCCGAAAACGAACACCGCTTTCGAGATCTACAGCTTTCGCCAAGCTGCACAAGGTGAGACGGAAACGATTGACAATTACGCAACACGGCTACGCAAATTGGCAAAATCCTGTGACTTTGCAAACGTTGACAGGGAGATCGCTAACCAAATCATTTTTGCATGTCAATCTAAGCCGCTACGCAGACGTGCACTGCGGGACGATCTATCGCTAGACAGGCTGATCGCCGCCGCTAGAGCGCTCGAGTTGAGCGAACAACAAGCAAGCGCCGTCGAAGGTGGGACGAAAGCTGATCGTCCAGTCAACGCAACTTCTTCACAGTCATCCGCCAGGGGAAGACACACGTCAAGAAATCGCAATTTTGGCAACAGAGGTGAGTGTTACAACTCGACCAATCGCTCCAATGCTACAAGCAGACACGCTAAGGCCTGCAATTACTGCGGTAATCAACTACCACATCGTTCTGGTTGCCCGGCGCGAGGCAGGAAGTGCAATGCGTGCCACAAGGTCGGCCATTTTGAATTAGTTTGTCGACAACACACGCTGCTACCAACGATGACGAACGAGAGTACGTGTTCACTTCGTGCACAGACGAGCAAGTCCACGTCGCTCTGGGAAGGCAGCACATCACAAAACGTCTCATCCAGGTTCAAGGTCAGCAGATAGAAATGATAGTCGACACAGGAGCATCAGTTAACATTCTTGAATCGCACACGTATGACAGCCTACATGTGAAGCCAGCATTGCAGCCCACGACAACTCGCGTGTTCCCGTACGGCGCGACAACGCCGCTGTCTGTGCTTGGCATGGCGAACTTCGAATTGCAACATAATGGTGAGCAACTAACAGTGCCTTTTCATGTCATTGAAGGCAGCAGTGGAAATTTGCTTGGCTATGCAGCAGCCGAGAACCTTAAGATACTGACGATGGCGAGACAAATCACGACAGCTGGTGACGACAAGGTCAAGGTCATAGAGGACTACAGCGACCTATTCGCAGGAATGGGAAAGGTCAAGGACAGGCTGATCACACTGCACATTGACGAGACTGTCACGCCAAAACAGCAAAAGCATCGCCGCATACCGTTCCACATACGTAAGGATGTTGAACAGGAACTAGCACGACTCGAAGCAGACGACGCGATCGAGAAGATGGACGGGCCGACGCCGTGGGTGAGTCCGATTGTCGTTGTGCCAAAGAAGACGGGAGCCGTGCGCATATGTGTGGACATGCGAGAAGCCAATAAAGCAGTAAAGCGAGAGAAACATCTAATGCCCACCATCGATGACCTAATAACAGATCTGAATGGCGCGACAATGTTCAGCACACTCGACCTGAGAGCCGGATATCATCAATTGGAACTCGACCCTGAAAGTCGACACATCACGACATTCAGCACACACGTCGCTCTCTACAGGTACAAGCGGTTAATGTTTGGCATTAACGCCGCTTCGGAAATATTTCAGAATACGATCGCAGAACTTCTACACGGCCTGAATGGATGCAGAAACATTTCAGACGACATCATCGTCCACGGCAAGACGCCTGCAGAACACGATGCGAATTTGAGAGCAGTCTTAGACAGACTGCGAGAAAACAACGTTCGCCTGAACCGAGAAAAATGCAAATTCTCGCAGCCAACCGTCACTTTCTACGGACACGTTTTCGGTGCGCATGGACTGCGTCCTGATCCGAAGAAACTCGATTCAATTTCGAAGGCGAGTCGACCAACAAACCCATCAGAAGTACGCTCTCTACTTGGCATGGCGCAGTACGTGTCTCGATTCATTGCCGACTTCGCCAACTTCGTTGCACCACTGCGAGAACTGACCAAACAAGATGAACTGTGGAATTGGCAGCCTAAACACGAACTATCGTTCCAGGCGCTAACACACGCGCTGATGAACACGAGCACGATGACCTACTTCGACCCCAACAAGTCGTCGGAAGTATTCGTCGATGCCAGCCCTCTCGGCTTAGGGGCTATTCTCACGCAAAGTGGAAAGGTAGTCAGCTACGCAAGCCGAGCACTCTTAGACGTCGAACGAAGGTACTCTCAAACAGAACGTGAAATGCTAGCAGTTGTTTGGAGCGCAGAGCATTTCCACCTATATATGTACGGTGCAAGCTTCACGATCTACACAGATCACCAGCCACTACTCGGAATATTCAAGAGTCAGCGTCATGCGTCCGCACGGATTGAGCGATGGAGATTGCGTCTACTTCCCTACCAGTTTGAACTGAAGTATCGACCCGGAAAAGACGACCGGAATCCAACCGACTACATAAGCCGACACCCATATGCGAAAGGAGCAACCGACTTGACCGAGGAGTACGTGCGATACATCTGCAATGCAGCTATCCCAAAAGCCATGACCGCTGTCGAGGTAAAAGAGCAGACGGCGACCGATGTAGTTCTGCAAGCCGTCACCAGGGCTATACAAACTGGTCGCTGGGACGACACACTCGTTCACGACTACGTCCATGTCAAAAACGAACTGACAACATGCAGTGGCATCGTACTAAGAGGTACCCGTATCATACTGCCGTCTACTCTACAGCAAAGAGCAGTTGAACTTGCACACGTGGGTCACCAGGGTGTTGTGAAGACAAAAATGTTACTACGCGAGAAAGTTTGGTTTCCCGCAATTGACAGCATGGCCGAGAGGCAGATCAAAAGTTGCCTGGCTTGTCAAGCTACAATTAGCACACCCATGACACCTGAGCCGATGATCCCAACGCCGATTCCGTCAGCACCATGGAAGAATCTGTCAGCTGATTTCCTGGGACCATTACCTACAGGCGAGCTGATACTAGTAGTCATTGATGACTTCAGCAGATTCCCGGAGGTGGAGATAGTCACGTCGACTGCAGCCTCCACCGTGATCCCCAAGTTGGACAGCATGTTCGCTCGTCACGGCATCCCGGATGTACTCAAATCAGACAACGGCCCGCCATTCAACGGCAATGAACTAACCAAGTTCGCACACTATCTCGGGTTCGAACACAAGAAAATAACCCCGATCTGGCCGTGCGCTAACGGCGAGGCAGAACGCTTTATGGCTCCTCTAATGAAAGCCATCAGAGCGGCACACGTGGAACAACGGAGTTGGAAACAGGAGCTGTACAACTTCCTTCGGCAATATCACGCCACACCACACTGTACGACAGGTGTATCGCCCGCGGAAGCACTGTATGGAAGGAAACTAAACGTCACACTCCCACAACTCCCACAACAGACTCGCGCTTCTGAGATTCATGAGAAACTGCGACGTCGCGACACAGACAACAAAGCGAAATCGAAAGTCTACACTGACAAACGACGAAACGCAAAGCGATCTCAACTACAAGTTGGGGAAATGGTTCTCGTCCGACAACCTCGGAGAAACAAGTTAACAACACCATTCGACCCGCGACCACTCGAAGTCGTACGACGTACAGGAACTCTCGTAACAGCTAAAAGAGGGATGTACACGATCACACGAAACATCTCGCATTTCAAACGATTGAATGCGACACATTCCCTACCACACGACACGTACCATAACGACGCCGACGATTTCGACAACACGCGCGACAACACGCGCGACGACGCTCGCAAGACCAACGCTGAAGCCGTGCCTGTCGTCGCAGGTCGTTCGACGTTCCAGCAGGTTTCGTAAACCGCCCGTGAGGTTCAAAGATTTCACTGAATAAGAAAGAGTGATGTGCTGGCAACCTCTCCTCTAGTTCTATTTCACGTTTGTACACACGTCGATTATGTGAATACGCTTTTAACACTTCATCAAAGAGTGATGTGCTAGTAACCCCTCCTCTACATCGATCGTATAATTAATGATTGTATTTTTAACATAGTATAAGCGTATTTCGAAC
Source organism: Paraescarpia echinospica (assembly GCA_020002185.1). Classification (NCBI taxonomy): domain Eukaryota; kingdom Metazoa; phylum Annelida; class Polychaeta; order Sabellida; family Siboglinidae; genus Paraescarpia; species Paraescarpia echinospica. Next base: position 20,027,992 of record CM034543.1, on the reverse strand, counting down.
TTTAGTATTTGCATGAGCCCAGTACTGACTTTAATTCCAAGTAGGGGAAGAATGTTATGTTTATAATATTATAATGAGCCACCTGTCACCTGATGGATGACGTAGTGTTGATGACGCGGACACACGGTCCCAAGATTTGAATTTATGAAAAAGCCGCAGTGCGCGGGTGCAAGTCAATAAATGAACAGTTATCGTTCTGCATAAATACGACTTTGACTGAGTCTATATCTAAACCATTAGATACAACACATAAGAGTGTCCACATTGACACATTGAGGGGACAACGTGGACACATTGCAGGAGGTGTACTTTCAGCGTTACATGACCTAAACGGACCAATCATACAGTAAGAAATATGTGGGAGCCAACAGAACATTCTTTACAATTTATCCGTAGGTGGAAGTTACATGTCACATGATAGCGTGAAATGTTGGAGAACAAAGTTATCGGCAGTCTGAATAGCGAGATATGTATGGTAGACTGGGGCAACGCTGTCCCTTGTGGTAAGACGGCCCCCATCATGTATGCAAAATGACAATTCTGAATGTCACAAAATTGTGTGCGAAATTACGCAGAACATATATCGGATAACCATTTAGAAATGCCAGCTAGCAACATGAGACATGTAATTAAATAAATGTATTTATTTTTATTTTACGCAGTTTGATATAATATTTGCCAATAGTGAAACTGGTGCAATTATTAGCGGTGCAAATCGTAATTGGTGACGTTGTAATATTATCGTTCAATAATTTGGATGTCAGACAGTAAAACATGGTTGAAATGTGTAGTGTTCTGTGTACAGTGTTAAGACATACAATTTACATATGGTGTAAGACGGCCCCCGCCGTCTTCTTAGTCATCTTCTGTGTGCATTGTGTTACAAATTAATAACACGTTCTGTGTAACGTGTAAATAATCTACTTGCAATGTTAACTTTGCATAATTAAAAATGTGCTAACCAGCATGCCATACGTATGGCCAAATAATTGTAAATTCAACGAGTATGTTGTTAAGCCCCTACAAGAGTTAACACAAACTAACCATTTGCAGCTACAATCAAATTTTTTTCACGTTAGTGGAAGATTCCAATGAAACCTCTGATATATTGAAGGCTGAAATAGAGAGACCGTCTCGAGGCGTCTTGAGCGCGTCTCGAGCGAGCCTTAACTTCGTATCGACAGCGTCTTGTCTCAAGTTGTGCGGGGGCTTAACGAGATGCGGTCGAGACGGGACAGGGCAGTTCATTTGCCAATGAGGAGGGGCGCCAAGTGATAATGTTTCGTTCATAGAAGCGAAAAACGCAAAGAGAATGTCACGGATCGTATTGCGCCAGGCGGAGCCTCTTGTCACGTGGTATGGGGCAAGACAGTTTTTTTTCTATTTATACTACTTTTCAGATATACCTCTGGTTTGTCTATTCATTGAAAAGAGTTTCCCTATAGATAACACATATGTTTGTCGATAATATGAAAGCATTAAAGATAAAGCATATTTTTATTTCGGGTAGTTTTCCTTAGAGAGTCACGCCACCCGTGGGAACAAATTACGGTGTTTTGTTGCTCCGGTAAGACAATACATAAAAGGGAAGTTTGCAATGCTACATGATCGCATACAGTACTATTAAATTTGGTAAAACAATACAAAGGAATGCGGTTATTTTTGGTTACACGACAAATACTCCATTCCAAATGATAACATGTTTTCTGCACTATACATTTTTACGCAAACTAAACCAAACATTAGTCGCTACATATTTTAATGGGTACGGGAGAAATCCTAATGTTGGTCACAGCGGTTCTGGACCTTTTTGGCTGGAACCAAATTTCGGTCGCCGGACATGCTTGGCGACCCATGCCTTCAAACAATTATCTTGACATAAATGATACAACAAAGAGAGATAAAATAGAACTCGAAGATGGCGGACGGGTTCAGGAATGTCATACGATTTCGATAATGTTTGAGGGATATTACTAATTTATTTAACACTGGTAATATATAGGGACATACAATCCAACATAATGTGCCTAATCGTGCTGATTAAAGCAACATTTGGCTGTGAAAGTGCATTTGCATGGAATTAATCGAAAATCGAAACGAGCGCGCATATTTGGCGGCACGAAAACAGAATATGACTTGTCCATACCAGGTGCATGCCTGATGAACAATTTACGTCAAAAGTTGTTTGAATTTGAAATGCAGTGTGCTAGTATATCACATGTCGTTTGACATTCAAGCAACTTTGTGGCACGGGCAAACGGAACAATAAAACAATAATAAAGAGCAGTTCGGACAGTAAACAGAGAATGTGGAAACTGTTGGCGACTCAGTCAAGATGGCTTGGCAACCAAAGTTTGGATCGCTATCCAGAGGTTAAGAACCACTGAGCTGTCACATACCTATCGTGTACCACTAATCACTGAGCGATCTGCTGTGAATTTACAGACGAAAACCGTTCTCTACGATCTGAATCACACACACACGCACACGCACACGAACAAACATACGCACAAGCACGCGCACGAAAGCGCGCACAAGCAGGCACACACGCACACACGCACTCTCTCTCACTCACACACACACATATTGGGTATGGATACAGGTGTTTATTGAAAGAGAAATGCAACAAAACGTTTTAAAGCCATGAATAATATTTCAAATCAGTGGTGTAAAATAATAAGGTAATTTCTTTTGCGTCTAAATCGGGACCCCGAAAACCTGAAACCTTGGCATTCGGACATCATTTCTCGGGAAAATAATGTTATTTCCAAACGCTAATATACCTGTGATGTGCGTTACACGTTTATCTGGAACATTAGTTAATCCGGACATATACAACAGGGACCAACGTGTATGGATGAACGAAGTTCCAATGGATACAACGTCTGTGATATATCATTAATGATATCGCATTTTTATAGTTACACGAATTTACAGTAATTCAGTACACCGGGCTTACTCAGGACAATGACTTCGTTGCCTTTAATGTATACGTGTCCACACTGCGCGACACATTTCATTCAATAGCGTCCAGTGACGTCCGGCAGCTGAGTCTGTCTCCGATACATTGGTTAGACCATTCCCATGATCGTCGCAATATGTGAACTACTCGACCACAAGTACACGGAGGTGTCAAGAAATGAGGACGACAATGGGTAAAGTAAATACAATAAGGGTGGCCACCTGACCAGCAGATGTCCCACCGCGCGTACTACTGGAGCGAGTGGTCGGAGGTCGTACCACTGGAGCGAGCGTTTGTGGAAGAATATATGTTGGCACGTCATTACCTCACACTTTCGTGTCTCCCAGTTCGCTCGGCCGTCTCGTGAAGTTGGTGTATGCGTTCGACACGTCACCCGCTCCTGCCTCGTTGCCGTTGTCCACTTGCACATTGTTCTCGCCATTGTTCTCCACGCCTTCAGGCAGAAACCAAACGGACTGCTCCTGGTGTCGACGATAAAGGCAAACCGAAACTACAATGGCTATTAACACTGCGGCAGTGGACACTATAACGACCACAACGGTGATGCCGACAGCTTTTGATTTTTTGACCACCGGCAAAGAAACAGGCAACGTTGAGTTAATCACAGAGGGTGAGTTTGTCGTCACTGGCGGTTGTGTGTTTGTGGTTGTTGACGTTATCGGTGTGGCTGTGTCTGTTTGATCAGAGGTTGTCGTTAATGGTTTGGTTGTTGGTGGCGTCCGTGACTCTTGTGTTGTTCCTGGCGACGAAGGTGTAGTTAGAACGGTTGCCGATGTGGATGAGGAAGGTGTAGTAATTTTCGTTGGTGTGGCGGTAGCGAACACACGTATTGACGTTGGTGTTGTAAATGTTGTTATAGGTGTAGTCGTAGTTGTTGTTTCCGATGTGGCCACAGTTGGCGTTTCCGGTGTGACTGTAGTTGGTGTTTCCGGTGTGGATGTAGATGCTATTTCCGGTGTGGCCACATTTGTTTCCGATGCGGTTGATAATGTTTGTGTTGTCATCGGCGTGGACGCGGTTGTTGGAGGGGTTTTAGTAGTTGTCTTAGATGTTGTAGGTGTTGATGGTGTAAATGTAAACCTTCTGGTAGTCGGTAGTGTTCTTGTTACCTCTCTTGCTATCGGTGTTGCAGATGTGCTATTTGGCGGTGTTTTTGTGGTACCTTTTGTTATTGTTGCTGTGGAAGTCGATGCTGACGTTATGGCAGGAGATGTTGTCGCTGTGAAAGTAGATGGTTTTGTTGTTGTTGTTGATGATGATGATAATGGTGATGACGTAACAAGTGTTGTTACTGTTGTTGTTGTTGTTGTTGACGTGACACGTATTACAGATGATGTGGTGAAAAGAGTTGTGTTTGTGACATTAGGTGTTGTAGATGTAGTGGTAGGCGTTGTGGTTGTGGTGGTAGGTGTTATTGTTGCGTCAGTACGAAGTGTTGTTGTGGTAGGTGTTGTGGTTGTTGTTGTTGTAAGTGTTACGTTAGGCAATGTGGTCGTAGTGGTATGTGTAGTTGATTTTGGTGGTTTAATTGTTATGGTAGGAGTTGCTGTTGTAAATGTTTTTGTTATCGTGGCTGTGGTGGCTGGTGTTGCTGTTGTGGCGGTGGGTGATGTGGTTGTGGTTGTCGGCGTTATTATGAAAGATGGTGTCATTGTTGTGGTAGGAGTTGCGGTTGCTGATGTCGGGGTGGTAGGCTTTGTGTTTGTGGTGGTAAATGTTGTGGTTGTGGTGGTAGGCGTTGTGGTTGTGGTGGTAGGCGTTGTGGTTGTAGGTGTTGTAGTTGTGGTGGTAGGCGTTGTGGTTGTGGTGGTAGGTGTTGTGGTGGTAGGTGTTATAGTTGTGGTGGTAGGCGTTGTGGTTGTGGTGGTAGGGGTTGTAGTTGTGGTGGTAGGCGTTGTGGTTGTGGTGGTAGGGGTTGTAGTTGTGGTGGTAGGCATTGTGGTTGTGGTGGTAGGTGTTGTGGTGGTAGGTGTTGTAGTTGTGGTGGTAGGCGTTGTGGTTGTGGTGGTAGGGGTTGTAGTTGTGGTGGTAGGCGTTGTGGTGGTAGGTGTTGTAGTTGTGGTGGTAGGTGTTGTAGTTGTGGTGGTAGGTGTTGTGGTTGTGGTGGTAGGTGTTGTGGTGGTAGGTGTTATAGTTGTGGTGGTAGGCGTTGTGGTTGTGGTGGTAGGGGTTGTAGTTGTGGTGGTAGGCGTTGTGGTTGTGGTGGTAGGGGTTGTAGTTGTGGTGGTAGGCGTTGTGGTTGTGGTGGTAGATGTTGTGGTGGTAGGTGTTGTAGTTGTGGTGGTAGGCGTTGTGGTTGTGGTGGTAGGGGTTGTAGTTGTGGTGGTAGGCGTTGTGGTGGTAGGTGTTGTAGTTGTGGTGGTAGGTGTTGTAGTTGTGGTGGTAGGTGTTGTAGTTGTGGTGGTAGGCGTTGTGGTGGTAGGTGTTGTGGTTGTGGTAGTAGGAGTTGTGGTTGTGGTGGTAGGTTTTGTGGTTGTGATAGTAGGAGTTGTGGTAGTAGGAGTTGTGGTTGTGGTGGTAGGTGTTGTGGTTGTGGTGGTAGGTGTTGTAGTTGTGGTGGTAGGTGTTGTGGTTGTGGTGGTAGGTGTTGTGGTTGTGGTGGTAGGCGTTGTGGTTGATGTGGTAGGTGTTGATGTTGTGGTGGTAGGTGTTGTAGTTGTGGTGGTAGGCGTTGTGGTTGTGGTGGTAGGTGTTGTGGTTGTGGTGGTAGGTGTTGTGGTTGTGGTGGTAGGCGTTGTGGTTGTGGTGGTAGGCGTTGTGGTTGTGGTGGTAGATGTTGTGGTTGTGGTGGTAGGTATTGTAGTTGTGGTGGTAGGCGTTGTGGTGGTAGGTGTTGTAGTTGTTGTGGTTGTGGTGGTAGGTGTTGTGGTTGTGGTGGTAGGTGTTGTGGTTGTGGTGGTAGGTGTTGTGGTTGTGGTGGTAGGTGTTGTAGTTGTGGTGGTAGGTGTTGTGGTGGTAGGTGTTGTGGTGGTAGGTGTTGTAGTTGTGGTGGTAGGTGTTGTGGTTGTGGTGGTAGGTGTTGTGGTTGTGGTGGTAGGTGTTGTGGTTGTGGTTGTAGGTGTTGTTGTTGTAGGTGTTGTGGTTGTGGTAGTAGGTGTAGTGGTAGGTGTTGTGGTTGTGGTAGTCGATATTGTCGTTGTTGTAGTTCGGACTGTCGGACTGCAGCAAGTCCCGCCTCCAATGCACACACATACGGTGCGCGTGACATTTCCCTTCAAGTTGGTCGCTGTGCAAGTGTACAGCCCGCTCTGTGCGGCCCGCACGCGCCTCATGCTCCACAAGGCCGTCGTCCGGTAGTGCGTGCGATTCGACGACGGCGCGACGCTGATTGACTCGCCAGATGGCGCTGCCCACATGACTTCCGGGGGCGGGTCCGATCTGGCCGCGCAGGACAGGAAGAGATCCTCGTCCTCGGCCAGGGTGACATTCTCAATGACACCAATGAAAGTGGGTGGAGTGCAGATAAAGTCTGACGGCTTCAGACTCCAGATGTAGTCGAATGTCGGTGTCATGCAGTTGTCGTTGTAGCCTACTCCCGGTTGTGTCGTTATCCAGTTGCGATACCAGCGCATCTCACAGTTACAATGTAGCGGATTTGCACCTGTTTTGATGAAAGGGATTTTGGCGAGCAGCGGCCCTATGGCTGGTTCCATGTACTGAAGCTGGTTGCTCTCGAAGCCTAGAGTATTTAGGCCGATATCGACGTACGGCTGCAAGTCTTCGACGCGCATTGATCTCAGTCTGTTGTTGTCAAGAATGAGAATCTTGAGGCGTGGCAAAGTCTGCGCTAGCCCGACCGGCAGACGGGTCAGTCGGTTTGATGTAAGGTCAATTTTTTCGATATTGGGTGAATCGTTGAATGTTTCACCGGTGACGGCCGTTAGTTTGTTCAAACTGAAATCGAGCTCTCTCAGGTCGGCGAAGTTGGAGAATAATTCAGGCGGAAGTTTCTCGATCGAACCTTCACGGAGAGTGAACTTTCTGACTGTGCGCAGGCGGGCGTAGCTTCGAAAGTCAAGTGCGGAGAGCTGAATCTGATTCTTGCTCAAGTCGAGTTGTTGAGTAGTGACGTACTCTAAGAAAGATAGGTCTGTTACTCGACTTCCGACCAGTGACAAGACAGTCAAGTTAACTCCCGTAAATATGGTTTTATCAAATTCGATTGTGTCCTGGTTATCATTAAGTATTAATGATTTCAGCGTGCCGGTCAGCGGCCGCAGCACTCCGCCAGGGATCCGCGAGATGACGTTGGCGGAGATATCTAGCGAAACTATAGTCGCTCCTGCGAACGTGTTCTCATACAGAACCTTCATTTTGTTATTATTCAGTAGCAGTTTCTGGAGTCGGAGCCCTTTGAACCCGAAATGTGGCAACTCCTCGATGCTGTTCCTTTGCAAGTTGAGATTGCTTAGTTTCGTCAGGCCTCGAAACGCAGCCGAATCAATCGTGTCGAGCTTGTTCGAGCTCAAAATTAGCGTCTCGAGTGCTGGCAGATTTTCGAAGGCGCCCGCACCAAGCTGGCGTAGCTCACCGTCGTCCATCTCCAGTTCCCGCAGTGCCGGCAGTAGCGGGAATGTGTGTATTGCCGACATTGAAATAACCTTATTGTACCTGAACATAATTTTGACCGTGTCGTTGGGGAAGCCGAAAGGGATCTCAGTTAGCCGCTTGTAACTGCAGTACACAGTCATATCACCGTCTATTTGTAAGCACTCACACGGAGCCGGACATTCGCCGTACGTCGGACGCAGCGCCGCCAACAGCACCGACGCCCCCAATAGCGCCACCACACAGAACATCATGTCCCAACCACCAGTGTCACAAATCTCGTTAGCATGTGACCAGTTCACGCGTTATCTGTAATCTGAAACAAGTAAGCTTTGTCAATGTGCGTCATAGGTTGTCACATTCCTTATCACAAACGCATGCTTTTAAGTTGCATTGGTAGATTTTAAGTACCATTTGTAACTGTTGTTAATGAGTGTATGTAGAACATGAACAGTATTAATTATGTGGCAATATTTGTTACCGTACAGTGTGGCATTTGATACGTTATCCGATAAATTACGCTTTTGTAAAATTACTGTTCGCTTGGTTCGGCCTGTGGAAAACCAAACGTATGGAACGGGGATATAGAATGATTCGTCTTAAAACTGAGTATATTATGTCAACAATGTGGGATTGAAGAAAGATATGTAGGGCCTATTGTGTATGAGGGATGTTGAATCTGTGAATATTGGTATTTAAAAATGAACGGTCTCAAAATGCAGACTTAATAATAGGCCTATTATGGCTATTACTTCTGCTTAGTTTCCTAAATTACACCAGTTACCCAAGTAACGCCTAAGGGTAATCGATTATTTAGTGTAAGTAGCGTCATTACGCCAACGATGGAGGACGAATGTGTGAAACAAAATATCGCATGTGCCAAAACCAGTTTGTGTAGTATTGGCATACTTAGTTTATGTGATGTGTCGTAAAATGACAAGTCAACTCAAGTCTCAAGTGAATGAGTCCAAATCAAGTTTGTTTCGGGTGATCTCCGTGTGTTTCAACCAAGTCCCAACTTAACAGAGTCTGCCGTTCAAGTCACAAGTCAAGTCGCACTCAAACACGTGTTGGTTGTGCTTCATATCTTGTGAACAATCAACGATAAAACGGTCAATTTGTTAACGATATTTATTATGATTAACACGACTCATATAGGTTCGTGTCCGGCATAGTTCAGATAGTCTCGTCAGATAGACATTATTCTTTTTACGTAATAGTTACGAGGCGGGGGTAATTTCTGATTACAGTTGAGAAAGCGGATCGCACTCAAGAAAGTAACGTTTCTAGTCAACGACCTCCAAGTCCACGTTAAGTCTCGAGTCTCTTAGATTTGCAAGTAATGTGGCAAGTCGTGAAAAGGACGAATCGAGTCAGCACGAATCAACAAAGTTCGGTACTTTAATAAATACACGCGACATCTATGTCGCTTTATGGCCCTCAGCCACGCAATTACAGCTAGCTCGTTAGAACAGTTCCACCGGTATAACGAATTTGTTACTTTGACATATTTTAATATAACAAGTATGTAGGGGAACGGCGTGCAAAACGAGCCCCCAACCGTTTGGCGTTATTGTACAATATACAGCTAAAATAAAATAAAATAACATTTTATTTTGCAACAACAACAAACGGCAACATAAGCCAAAACACAAAACAATCGTTAAAAAAGTAATGTTGTGTTGCATGGGGCAACATGGCATGTTAGATGCCGTCTTCCTGTGACCCCACAAGCATAAATTTAAACTACGACACACCACAGATGCACACGTGTACGATAACTATATTACAACGATGACCGTGTAACAACGGACTGAGGAATGAATAATAATAAAAAAAGATAGTATAGAAAATAATTGTATGAGATTGAAATTTATTTGGATCCAACGTAGATATAAAACACCTCTAACTGCACTCCACACATCTGGGATTTAGGCAATGAACATAGTTGAGATAGCTGTCTATATATAGCTGTATATGTATATTGTTTGCATAGATTTAATGTGTTGTATCTTATAATCAACATTATTCCATATTTTTATGAAATTATGTTTAGGTAACCTAGATGAAAAATGTGTTCTGGGTTTCTCTGTATGTAACAGGTTATATTGTCTGGTTAAGTCCGATATTAGTGGCTAAGTTCTTTTTTGGTATATAATCTTTAAAGGATTTAGGCTGTGCATTATGGTGTTAATCATACATACATAGTAAGACGTGCAACCTGTATATATCAAAAAATTTAAGTCTATTTTCAGATTTAAAAAAAGGATCGGTGTGACTTCTGTATCTTTTTTTAATTGATTAGTCGTATAGGGCGTTTTTGTAAAATTTCTAACTTCCTTACAGTATTTCTATTTCGGCATACTTGTCCACCGTAAGTTAAGTGACTTTGATTTAAGGTAAAGTAGAGGGTTTTTAAAGCATTATGTGGCAGAACATTTTTCATTTTATTAATTGCAAAAATTGCTCTAGACATTTTAGAACTGATTAAATTAATATTTTATTCCATGTTAAATGTTTATCAATATGTATTCCTAAGAACTTCACTGTTTCTTCTTTGCTATGTTTATCAACATGATTAATAACTTCTCTGTTTATTTTAATACAATTATTTACCTGATATTTGCTATTTGGTGGACTGAATATGCATAGGTGTGTCTTTTTAATATTTAAAGACAATTTATTGGCACAAAGCTAGTCATATAAATATATCAATTCTTGGTTTATATTGTTTATTAAAGTGTCAACATGAGGACCTGATTGGTATACAGTTGTGTCATCTGCAAAAGACAATCAATTAAAAGACATAGAGTTAGTTATATCATTGAAATAAATTAGGAATAAGACTGATCCAAGTATGGAACCTTGGGGTACTCCACGTATAATGTTTTTTTTGCGATGATTCACATTTACGTATCTCAGTATATTGTTTTCGATTTAATAAATAACTGGCAAACCATTTATTACTTATTCCTCGAATTCCATTAAAAAAAATTTGTTCATCAAAATATCAAGGTTAATTGTATCAAATGCCTTTGAAAGTTCAAGAAACACAGCCAATGTAGGATCGTTTGTTTTTCTATCGTTTGCATCTGCAATATCCTTGAGCATATGCAGTATTGAGTGAACAGTTGAATGTTTTGCACAAAATCCATACTGGTGTTTATATAGAATGTCATATTTTTTTTAAAAACATGATTAATCTATTGCATGCAATGTTTTCAATTATTTTATAAATCGCATGTAGAAAATTAGTAGGTCTATAATTTAATTTAAAAAAATTGTTACCTGATTTGAAAACAGGAATTACTTTTGCGGTTTTTACGTTTTCAAGAACAATTCCCGTGACAAAGGATTGATTTAGTATATGCTCAAGCGGAGTGGCTACTTCATGTATGGTCGCTTGCAGTAGTTTAGTGGATAAGCCGTCGAATCTTTCGGTGATTAAATTTTAAGCTTTTGTACAATTGTTTCAATTTCAGTTGTCTGTGTGGGTTGCATGAACAAATTTACCGGATAATTTCCTCGGAAGTGTGTCAAATTGCTTAACAGGAAGAGCTACTGAATCGCTTATTTATTTACCTATTCCAACAACAAAATTATTAAATTCTTCTGCAATTTTGTTTAAATTAGAATTTTCTTGCCCGTTTGTGATGAAGGTTTCAGGTAGTTTGGATAATATGTTTTTGTTTATGTCTTAACAAAGCCCATGTTTCTTTGATATTGTGCTTACGGTCCTCCAGCATGTTAGTGTAATAAGTACTTTTTGCTGCTCGTTTAATCTTATTAAAAACTCTACAATATTCTCTATATTTATTTATAATTTCTGAATTAGGTCTGTTTAATTTCTTTCGGAATAACTTTGCTTTATTTAGCGATGAAGTCAATATGCCTGATGTCATCCTATGTTCACGTTTAATGTAGTTGTTCTTAACTTTAACACATTTAATTGGACAAGATATTTCAAAAAAGTTATTTGTATATTATCATAAAATTATCGTAAGCTTCATTCGCATTGGCAGTGGATAATACAGATGAATAATCAGCCTTATCCAATAGATTCTAAATGATAAAATATGTGTTTGGTCAACTTTCGGACCTGCTTATATATTAATCTTTATGGTCGAGGTGTACCGTATATTATATGAAATATTCCAAAGTGATCAGGTAAATCAGTTATAATAATCCCCGATTCATAACTAGGGTGAGTATGATTTGAATATAAATGGTCTATAAGTGTTGCCGAATATGATGTCATTCGTGTTGGTTTGTTTATATGCGGAATAAATCCTTGGGATATTACGTTATCTATGAAGTCGTTGGTTTTTTTGATGGGTGACAAAATTTAGCAAATTAATGCTGTAGTCGCCCATTAAATAAGGAGTTTTATTTTCATTTGAAATTTTATTCTGGATTTATATAATTTTCCTTATAAACAGATCGATATCTGCACGTGGAGGAGTGTTAGGTCGATAAATTACACCTACTATAATACGTTTATTATGGTCACCTTGAACTTAAAAACATATAGACTCAAATACATGAGGAATAAATATGGAAAGATCATCACGTTTAAAGTAAGTCAAGATTTCGTTAATATATATATATATATATATATATATATAGATATTCCAACTCCACCGTGACCATCATCATTTTGTAGTCTTGCATTAAAAAGTACCCACTTATATTGTACTGTTGGGAATTACGTATTTTAAATATTTCTGTTGAACCAATTATATCAAGTTTGAGGTCATTTGAAGATAATTTAAAAAGTAATCCTTGCATGGTATCCCAATGTGGCTCTAAACTGCGACAATTGATACAGAACATCGATAGAGATATATTACTACAGTGGAAAGCACCGGCAAATTCAATCCGGGTGAAGTATTTGCAATCATTTGTATTTAAAAAAAGGAGAATCACAATATATGTCACCTTCGTAATGACTAATATCATTGTACAACTTTCTAAAATAAAAAATTCCATTTGTTTGGATCCGGTCAATACTGATATCATCGTCCATTTACAAATCTAATTGAGTATCGCATATTAATCCAATCTCCCCAGTCCGCCGTCTTTTTGCTACTACCAGAAGCAACAGAAAAAATCAAATAAAAACACTGTAGTGTAAAAGTGGCACTGCTAAGTAACTCATAAATGGGCCCTAGTGAACATTGGTTGGAAGTGCGAAACGCACATTCAAAGAGGGGAGCTCAAAAGGATTGTTTTTCGCAATTTGTTTTTTAATATTAGCACTATTTTCAAAAATCATATTTCCGTTTTGTACGCGTTGAATGTGGTTAGCATAAGCCAAACGTAAATGCTATGACATATATATATGTGTTAGATTTTAAAAACATGTAGAGTTTGTATTCAAATTGATTATCAACCCGAGGCTGCGATGTGCGCCCAAAACGGGCCCCTATGTTGTCCGCTAAGCTAACAGGGGTTGCACGCCGTTCCCCAACTGTGAACCACGGGTAAAGCTGAAACACTACCGGTAATGGCCAAATAAAACAACACGCACGTGACGGGTCTGTCGTTGACACTCGGCCATGTACACAGTTAGGGTAACATATATCTGACGCCGCGTTGATCGTGTGAGCCACGATTCATTCAGTTGCAGCAATAACCGAGACGCACGCTGACTGCGCCTATTCTACCACGGCAAATAGGTGTCACCGCGCTATTGAACTATAGGCATGTATGACCGACATTATATTATAAAACCTGCGAGACCCAGTCAAAGCCATTCCAGTACAAGAAACCATGCTATCTGCTGATGTTGGCCAAACAGTGCAGAATTCTTACTGATATGTCCTTTAATACTTGCAATGGTTACCGTGTTTATATGATCTTACTTTGATATTTATATACTATATACCACACACACACACACACACACACACACACGCACACGCACACGCACACGCACACGCACACGCACACGCACACGCACACACACACACACACATATATATATTCGTTTTTCGATTTAATTCATCATTCGTTATTCGGGTGTGTAAGGGAAGGTGGGGACCTATGAGAGCATTGAGCCACCCCTGTAACTTTGTTAATATTGATCACAGTTTTAGTGTCACTAGAAGCAGATCGATATATTTACAAATTTATGACCAATTTTGACTGATGACGGATGACTAATGGCGCGTAAAATCACGATTGTATATGTTTTTACTTATAAAATATTTTTGAGTCAATAGTTTGTGTTTGTTGTTTTGTTTATCCATCTACCATATGTGATGTGATGTTGTTGATAATGGCGTATTAACAATAAGGGATACATGTTCTATACAGATGCTAGTCTAATTTTCGATAAAACGTGTGTCTATGTACAATCGTGACCAGGCACTCATGAGCCGGAAACTGTGGGATGCGGTTGATGGGTCTCTATATTGACTAGTGCGACCCCGCAGTTGTGCGTTCCATAGGGTGTGTTGGTAGTGTTCGAATATGTGTTGATTATAATTCGTTAAGATTAGTACAACAGGACTTACTCGGTTTCCTGTAACCTCGGAACGCTACACAACGAATAGGTCGGTTGGAGGTAATTTACACATCACTTTGTTTTACACAATGATCTTTAATTGCAAACGTTCATTAATATGTGGTATCCCAAAGAAGAAGAGTAATCTTGTTATTGGTCAAGAGACCCTAGACGGTGGCTTAAGAGAAACACGGTTGCGGTCCCTCGAACCACTTCACACGCTTCCACTAATTTGCAAATATTGAGAATTGACATGATGTACGCTGAAAACGTGAACATGGTTCATAGGTCCCCACCTTTAGCTATATCGAAAGGACAACATGTTGACAATTGCACTGGTTTCAAGCCATCAAAGTTGCTTCCAGTAGATTGATGTCATCGATACGTCAAATGTGAGATATCCTTTCTTTTTCTAGTCTTATCAACAATTCTGTAATAGTTAAGTAATTTTATAATAAATACACATTTTGATTTAACACATAACAATAGCGTGTAATAAGTACCCATTTTATATCAATCATTTTATATCAAAATTGACAGCTATGCAACATGTAAGAAACATCGGTCGAACAGTGACAACGGGCTGAAATTGTTTTACAAGATCACCTCCTATCGCCGTCGCGTGCAGTGATTCGCCAATTGGCATTACACAAATAAACCTCTTCGGGGGTGGGAAGATTTTCCATGGACATGCATATAACATTCCGAGGCCATTGAGCCGTCTTTCTGTCATTTATGACCGACTGCACCGCTTGAGGCGTCGCAGGGCAGAAAAGAACCGCTCGCAAGCAACGCTTCCGACTGGTGTAGTGAGGAAGATGTTTGCGATTTTGCTGATGACGGCAAATGTTTGACCACAAGCCGAAATCATTTCACGTGAAGACGACGGTCGTGGAACTTGAGGGTCACGGCACCTCTTGCGATTTTTACTGGAAGCTCGTTTTGTTCAGCCGAACTGAGACACCCACTGTAGTACTCAGTTAGTTCTGTGTCATCACGTTTCTGTAGGTTTGACGGCAGGAGGTCTTAAGCTGCAGAGAATCCATGGTGGTCACTCGTAAATCGTTCAGCCAACTCGTCAAGGACGTAATCAATAAATTATTATATTAAACTATACTAAACTATATTGATGCGATAATAGTCAGCTGTTGATTGACTCGTGTCTCTAAAACTGTGCCGTTTAAGTTTAGAATCTCAATACCTGTAGAGTTGGCCACCGGCTCAACACGGCGCCATATTTCTACCCTGGTGGAATAGTCCTGCAGTCCCGAATGCATTTACTCGCCAATGAAATGTCCTCGTATGCATCGTCCATATTGCACTTTTAATTATTTAATTTTAAGAAGGATTATATGCCAAAAGAGATTCATTCGCCTCTACGCATCAAGAGTGGATTTAACAGCACAAAATTGCCTTTTTAAGAAAAGGTGCCTTTTTTCACATCGTGAAAAGAGCACTTAAAATACGGGTTATTGCTGTGCTTGAAGGAACTACCCGCACCCTTCACTCTGTCCCTTATCCATGCCCAAGCCTGGGCACAATCGTTTTCAGGCACGAATCCAGGATTTCGGGAGATATAGTGCGGGCTGAAAATAAGGCACTTTAACCAATAACTGGGCATGGAATTACAAAAACAGCAATGACATCAGTAATACCGGCTAGACAAAAAGGGCACTTTTTTTTTTCTGGGGCAACTGAACCCCCCTTCCGCACCCCACTAGCTATGGCCCTGAACATGTACTAAAATTATGTACCATCGTATCATTTCAATACATTTATTAAAATAAATTCGCCGAGATAGATATAGGTGGAGAAAGTCAACGTACAGTTTCAATTGTCACATTTGATTATAATGCCATGTGTCACCAAGCGGTTCCCGGGATCCATAAACTTGTTTCATCTATCCGAACAAGCGGTTTTACTTCACCTATATTGACTGGAGCACCATCATTGTTTGGCTTTAGTTGACCATAGATAATGATTATCCTCTGATTATTCATATGTCTATATTCATATATATGTCTGCGTGCTGCTTCCATTAGAGGATTCAGTTATTTTTGTTTGGCGTAGTATTATTTGCATTGCATTCTGGTTTATGACGAAATCGTATGATATAAATGTGTATTATTTTATTAAAAGGTCTAAAATGCAGTTGTAGTGGGTTATGTAGTAGACGGCTTTTTGATATTGAGAAAACTGCGTAAACTTCCGTAAAGCAACAACATTATTTCCAAATTTGATGTGCAACGACAGTATGGTGCGGTATTTAATGTATTGCCCTAATCTAAATATCGGTTTAGCGTGTGACCTATCTTTCTCTGTCCGGTATGATTAATGCGGGCTTTTTTCCCAAACGCACCAGTGCAAACAAAACGAGAACCACGCGTTTTGTTCAACTGCATTCTGCACAAGAGCACTGTGTTGAAAGAAGAGGCTATCTATGGGTAATATCAGCAGTCAACGCTGGGTGACAGCGACCTTACAGAGTCAAATCGTCACGTGCGTAACATGATATGTTGTGTTGATAATCTTCCCACACCCTCGGGTCAACTAGTAAGGTGGGGTGGCGTACGATATCTTCCCGAATCATCGACCTTATTACAAGATTTGGAAGTCGACATCAACAGTGTATAACAATGCCAGTCATACGTATGCACCATGTTGTGTTAGTTAGATTGGACTGCGCCATTCAACAACATATTCGTTCTCAAAATGCTGGTGTAACCTGACTGAAGCGGTTCCAGCCACTCTTACACACACACATTGAGATGTACCAAAATATCAGTTGGAGATGTTGGTTTAGGCGACAGTGAGTAAAGTATTAATGACAATAATCCGATTTTATAAGTATCATTTTATGTGTTTTTTAGTTTTAATAAAAACAAATGAATATCGACCTAGGTGGGATGTGGTTGGTTCTCAAGTCAGTTTATTAGCACTTTTGGTGGATTCGCCCTAAGAAGCACGGACTGGTAGCAATATATCTAGTAACACGTTAGGCCAATTCCATACATATTCCAGATCATCTAATATTTGACTCACAAAAACATGAATTGGCTACAGTTTATTGACAACTGCTTCACATCCGTGAATGTGCCACATTGCATATATGTTCAAGTTGAACACAAGTCAGAAGAGATCCGTCAATAGTGAGCTCACATAAGCAGTCAGTCGCGTTAACGTTTCGCACTCGCAAGTAACTGTTACCAGTCTGCACAACTCAGGTTTCAAATTCAATTTATTTATTTATTACTGTTCCAACATGCCATTCTTTCTTAGTTTCTATCTAACACACAATTCTTTATAACTTTTCCAAAACAGAATGTGTTTATTATTGTGAGTTATAATATTGTTTCATATTGCATTTAATGTAAATATATATATGTGTTTATCAACGTTGACTTGGTTTCCAGAAGGTAATAGGAGACCCAAACAGAGACTGGGATGAACCATGGAAGAGGAAATGGAGGTTGCTTAACAAACACAGGACAGAGCAGCAAGGGGAGACCAAGTGGGGATCTGGCGAGATCCTATGCAAGCCCCATGTTCCACACCTGGACGCGTAGAGGATACGTGTTCAGTGGAAATCAATAATTCATATTTAATTAATTTTGTGGATCGCACATAGTTGCATAGTTGATTTAAAGTGATTGATTTAAAGCACAGCTTTTATGTGGATTAGCTACAAGGGAGTTTGAAGAAGACAAAACGCACAACATTTTGGGTTAGAAAGCTATTAAAAATGGAGTATTTCAATATGTATATATATTGTTATTATTACACAATTGTGTCTCGGTTTAGTTATCAAATGTAGTTGGTGATATTACAAACTAAATTGTTACTGCTATGCAGGTGGTTGTGGTCGACTCTGTCGCAGCTAACTTGAGCATTGTATGTCTTATATAATTTACTCTTTGACGGACCGACGTAGTGTCTGTAGAAGTCGACTGGTCTCTCAGCCAACTCAGGGGCGGATCCAGAGAGAGAAGTCAGTGTGGGGGGGGGGGGCACAAAAACATCCACTGTCGGCCGAACCAAATGGTGTAGAAAATTACAAAATTGTTCGCTGCCGCAGCCGCATAACAGCTTATTGCTCATTGTAACCACAATGGTGGAACATTCCAGAGGGTTTGGGGGGCACGTGGACCCTTTCAAAATGATCTGCGGGCACGCACAATTACAAAGGTCTAGAGTCTAGCACGTGCCCCCCCCCTCTTCTTGGATCCGCCTATGCAACTCGCTATATATTTACAGCAAATTGTGATGTGTGCCAGAATAATTTGTGGTGAAACGATCAGGAATAAGAATAAAAGCGGTCGGCCTAATCTAAACATTGCAGAACATTACAGGAAGATCCGCTTTTGTATAGGAAAACAACATCATAGACCTAACGATAAGAAGAATCATAATAATAAATTTTGTTTTGTAACTAATTATGACCACAATGATAGGAATATTGTCGAAGTAGCATATACCAAACTGATGCGATTAATCCCGACTGCGAAAGCATGTTTAACAATGAAATTAGCAGTTACATTATAACAAAAGGCTGCACATAAATTAAAACGTTGGACTACCGATATGCTGATAGCTTCCTTGTTCACGTTCCATCAACAGCTTACAGCTTTCTGTGGTAATCTATTTAAACTGGTGTACAGACGTGTTATTCATAAGAGATTAGAAAAGACAACATAAGTTAAGGTATACAAAGTATTTAACAATATTGACACCAAGTACAAGAACTGATATCAAGGGGACAAGGAAACCTTTGGCTTATTATCCGACCCTTTTCTCTATGTGTAGTCCGCCTTTCTTGGTAAGGTATATACAGTGTGTGTGTATATATATATATATATATATAATTAGTTATATATATATATATATATATAACTAATTGTCTATGTTTTATACTGTATTATTTCTAGCGTATTTATGACTTTCTTGTGGTGTGGCTTCCAGGTTTGTATGAAGTGTTCTAAATGAGACCTAACTATTACTTTATACATAAGTATAATTATGTCTTTATTCTTTATATTTCTCTTCATTAACCCAAGGTTCTGATTACTGTTCGAAGTTGCAATCCCACAGTCCTCTGATATTTTCATGTCAGCGCTAATTGTTACTCTTAAGCATGTTTATGTTGTTGTAGTACTTAAAACAATACCTCCCTTTTTATATTTTACATACCTGTGCACATGTCGGCACATAGATGTTCATGTGCAGGCACTTACATTTCCCAAACTTTTATAACATCAGTCATTTGTCAAACCATCTGATTAATTTATTTAGATCTTTTTGTAAAATTTAGTTTATCACTGTAATATTTAAATGCAAATGCCTGTACATTGCTTGTAATAATATCGTCCAAATGTTTGTGTGTGTGTGTGTGTGTGTGTGTGTGTGTGTGTGTGTGTGTGTGTGTGTGTGTGTGTGTGTGTGTGTGTGTGTGTGTGTGTGTGTGTATCTGCAAGTAACGCCAAGTAAAACGTATAAGTAATGACAAGTAAAACAATGTTTTCTACACAAAATATGACGGTTAAAAACGTTTCCAGACTGTTCTAGTCAGCACAAAGGATAAATATGACAGAACGGATATGTCGATTAACATACTGTACCTGATTCATAGGAAACATTTGCACTAAAAAGTGATGAAAATTTGTGCAATATTCTAAAACTATTGTTGAAAGCAACAGTGATGCTTTTAAAACGATCTTTTTAAGAATAAACAAAATACTTAATGTGTACTTGGTGCCACATCATGAGAAAACAATGACCTTTATAATAATTTACAAATCACTGATGTTAAAACTCACTGGTCTATAGGTGTCTGACTTGTCTCAAACATCTGGTTTATACAATCGGGGAGGCTGAATTGACGGGTATGGTACATCTTAAAAATGAAAGGACGGATGCCAATTACGTTACACCAGAATGTGTCATCCAGAGACGATGCTGATGGGAAATAAACTAATACAAGAAAGGTGTTAGCAAAGACCAGATAGAGAGAGAGAGAGAGAGAGAGAGAGAGAGAGAGAGAGAGAGAGAGAGAGAGAGAGAGAGGAGAGGAGAGCGAGGAGAGAG
>CM034543.1:19922144-20006872 GCA_020002185.1 Paraescarpia echinospica | reverse complement strand
CCTCCCAACAAAGTATCCCCATAAATCTACGAATCCCACCCCCTCTTCTTTACACATCTGCTCAACTAGTGCGTTGATCGCCATCCTCTTGCAGTTTCTATATGTCGGCCCCCTTCCTCCCATTACTGGCAAAATTCCTGAGAGTATAATCTGTTCTACTCTTGTCTTCTTTAACTTCTTCACTAACTGTCTGTACTTCTGAACTATCCCAGTTGTTCCCTCCCTCTCTGCGTTATTTGTCCCTACATGTACTAGTATAGACCCTCCCTTGCCATGCCCCAGTACCTTCTCCACCCTTTCAGTTACATGTTCTATCCTAGCCCCCAGTAGACAAACAACGACGTCCTCCCCCTCGCTTAGAGTCTTATCTGTCTTTCTCATAATCGAATCGCCCATAAACACCCTCTCTTTCCTCATTGCCCTCTCAATCACTGCCTCAGTGTAGCTCTTTCTACGGTTTGCATCTGTCTGGTTGTAATCTTGTTCCCCTGTCTTCTGCTCTCCCGTCACAATCTCGTCCGTTCCATTCTTTCCTGACGCTGTTTCTCTTGTCACCTTTCTTCCTGTCATCGTCCCTCCCGACTTCTCTTCTGTCACATGTACTCTCACTTCCTTTCTTCCCGTCATCTTTCCTCCCATTGCATTTCCTTCTCTCCTCTCCCGTCTCTTTTTCCCTCCTACCTCTTTCTCTACGGTCACTTTCTCTCCTGCCACCTTCACACCTGTCACATTTCCTGCCGTCGATCCTCCACTTTCTTCCCCTCCGATCACCTTCCCTCCTCTCAGTCTCCTTTCCTCGGTCTTATTGCCACTACTCTGCTCCTTCAGTTTCACAGTATTCCCAACTTTATCCCTGTCGTCTCTCTCCATTCCATGTGTCTCCTTGCTGATTCTCATCTCCATCCCCTTCACAATATCTACCAACCTAGCTACCTCTTTCTCCAGACATTTCACCTTCCAACACCCCACGCACTGAAAGGTGAATCCCTCTTCCTTGGTTTCTGTCCATGACTTCGTACAGCCGGACAAGGCAAAATCCACCCAACTGTGGCAGTCTTCGCACACCAAGTGTCTCTTTGCCTTGACTTGCCGCTTGCAAGGCGCCATATCAGAATTTATTTAATAATAATAATATAATTAGCTATTTAAAATAGTTTTGTCAACTGTGTTTACACTATTCACTGTCTATGTAGTCTTTAAGAAGACTGTTTTCTGTGCACAAATGTTACACTTTACGTAAGATTGCGTGCGCTAGACTGCCTTATTTATTTAGGTTATACAGCGCCCTAGCGAATAAGAGAGACACTAGCTACATAAACTTAGTTCGCCCGATTATCGCAAATGCTTAATTTTAACAACAAAGCTACCTTATCAAAATGTCTAGCAGGTACTGACTTACACAGATATTATCTTATGTAGGTAGTTTATGGTTGTTACTTTATCACCTATATATTCTACCACATAACGAGGTTTGTTCAATCTTGTTTACAAACTTATCGTAGCCGTAACTTGCGTAAGCTAACGTACCCTATTATCACTCACTAGACTAAAGTGTCCTAAAATACTTTATCTAACTAACTTTAAGCACAACTGCTACTCAATATATGTTTACTGCTACTTTATGAATGATATTAAGGCAAGAATAATACTTATCAATCAGTAATTCCACTTGCTTATGAACTTTGATACACCACCAATTTCAACGATCTATCTCCGCCAAATATAGCCTCTCTGTTCCCGGACATATGCCACCGACTCAGCAAAAAAGGGCCAAATTACGCAGACAACGACAGACAGTCAGTATTCGCATCAGATGGTTTATTTGGGAAAAACCAGTATGGATTTGTGGAACAACACAACTCACAAAAGAAAGAGCTGGAGTAAGACTAAGAACAGATGCTGCGTTTGCAAAACTTCTACTAGAGAAGTTAGTAATTTCAAAGTAGTCAGCCTGAGCTACGCATCACCGTCAAGGGTATAAAAATGTGGAACAATTTACGAAATAAACTGACTCAGCTTCCAAGTTTAACACAATTTAAAAAAGCAATCAAGTTCTCATTACTTTCTACATATTTGTGAATTGTTAATTGAAGGTGACGTTTTGTAATAGTAACGCAAGCACTAAAAAGTTTATATGTGAGTTATGAATATTATCTTGTAATTTATATATAATTCGTGTTGTATTTATTCAGTTTCTTTTAGTTCGAGAAGGGCATAGCAACACATAAGTCTAAGACTTCAGCTATGTCCTTTCAGCAGCAGCAGCAAACCATACTGTGCATGTATTATGTTGTTGTTGTTGAATAAACGTTCATTCATTCAATGCATATTTATTCGTATGAATATAATATGATGTTGCTTATTATGTTAACAATACCACCACCCCTCAATACTGTGAAAATGTCCATAACAATAACATGTAGGCCTTCGTAACATGTATCGATAGCTTGCAACTGATTTATGTGAGAGAGCAGAGAATTACCGTTACTATACAAAGAATTGCAGCCCATGTTTTGTTAAGTTACAAATCCTCTTGTACATGTAAATTATAGAAGTTCTGTTTTTAATTGTTTTTTATTTTGGTCTTTCAATTTATCAATAACATGCATTTGGTAATGTATACTTCTATATTCATACATTTTGTAGACAAATTTTGTAAATGTTGTTTTCCGTTTCATTTAATTAATTCACTTCATCTCACTTTGGGAGATTCAATTCAAATACAGTCAGGGTTGGCAGCTAGGTTTCTGACAGGACAGTTTACAAATTGTTTGCACGTTGATGACACTGAAGCCACAGAGGCTTCGCTTCAAGGAACATACTTTCCCAGTCAGAAACCTCTAGTTAATAACCACAGTTGCAAATAGTTGAAAGGCCATAATCATTTTTGTTTGTTAAATCAAGCCAGGAAATCCATAATAGAATGCCTTTGTTGCTCTCATAAGAGACACACTAACTGCTGGAATCTTCTTCTAAAGACTTACAGTGACTCAGCCAGCCTTTAGACAAGTGTAGCCAGTTTGCAGTGGCACCTTGCAGTCCAGCTAAAGAACAAAGGGGATATTGATCATTGGACAGTAACAGCTGGTAATCCACCTTCTGAGTAAACAGTAGAACTTTGTGGATACTGCCAGGGGTTCACCCACTGCCAGCCAAATGTCCTCCTCATTAATTAGCAGTGTTAGATGAATGACACATTGAGACCACAACTAAGGCATTGGGTATTTTGCATGGTTTACTATTGAATTCCTAAAACTTTGTTTTGTTGAACTATCAGTGAAAAATTGCAAAACTTTTTATTTATTTTATATTTTTCGAATAAAATTAGTTTGACTTTATTTCCTGTAACCTTCTTTCCAGCCCATCTGTGTTCTACCTATACTTAGTTAATAAGTTGTAAATTGTCTAGTTGTTTGTTATGTACTACACTTTTACAATATATATACAATAATAACTTTGCCACTCTCATATCATTGTAATTGTTTCACAACTGGGCAAATGACCTTTTCACTCGTGAGTGCTGGGCAAATGGCCTTTGGGCAACATATTTTTACCTGTTAATGAAAGTTTATAAGTTACATACCACACACATGCATATTATATATATATATATTGACGGGTAGTAGTCCTGTCAAACCATGTTCATTTTCACAAATAATCTTACTCATTCCATATTCCAATTCATGACTCTGTTCGACAGCTTCAACACAAAGGCGTGAACTACCTCAACATCACTGCAGCCATCACATATGACAAGATCTGTGGTGGCTCTATCGAGCATCAGTGTTCGTAGCAAACGCAGCTCAGGTGTCCAGTCACTTCCTGTGGCTGGATGCAGCTCAGGACAGTTAGAACAAACGTAAGTATTAATTGATGCTGCTATGCAAATGTTATATATATATATATAAATCATAGCATAATAATTGGAAGATATGCAAACATATGTGATTGGTTTTAACAATTGTTTTATTCTGACCAATCTTAGGGTAGTTACACCATCTTTGGTTGATACGGCTTTTGTGAAACTTTCAGTTGCATTCTACATTTAATTTGCAGTTCAATTTTTGAACTTAATGGTCTATTTATTTAATTTGGAATATTTCTTTTGCAAACATAACTTCGTATATACAGTGCAAGTATGTTTCATTAGCACCCCCCCCCCCGTTTTCCGATATCACCACTCCAGCCAAGCGGCCGAAGTTATAGTTATGGCGGCTCGGTAGCGCCAAAATTTAGACTACACCATTTGGTTCGGCCAGGCTCAATTTCTGGATCCACCCCTGTATGTGAATGTTTTGTTTGTCTGCATGAGGATTTTGCAGTAATGGGTGTCCTCGTTAAATTGCATATTGTTGTTAGAAATGCATGTGAATTAAAGTAAAGACAATGTAAAGTACAAACATTTTATTGAAACTATTTAATAAGATTTGACTACAAAATTATGAAAAGCACAATACAACTACAGGTACAATCACTGCACTTGATGTGTATAATGTAATAATTTTTAATATCACATACACATCACATGCACATAATATGCAAAGCAACAATAGAAACAACAATTAGGAAGAGGTTGAAAAAATGTCAGGTACATATAAAAAACAAACAGTTACTTTTATCATGATTCTTTGTTGCAAAAAAACAACACTAGTTAGTACATGTGATATCAAATGCTAGTTGTAGTTTATACAAGTATTATATGTTTACAACTCACAAAATTAGTGACTAAACAATTATGTGTATTTAACAACAATTTTTAATATTTAATACCCATACAATGTAAACCAATGAGAAAAAATTACTTAGTAAGATGTTTAGTTGAACTTAAAATAGTGACTAGACTAGACAGGGTCATCCCTATGTGACTGAGAATTACATATACAATCACTACATGCTACATTGCTCCAGTTTACTCAGCTGTATGAAGAGTACCTGCTACAGATAGTGGTGGATAGTCTTCGCATATTAATTTAAGCTTAATGCTTCCCACATAAGTCAAGATGGTGTTTTCGATTTAACAGGTCTGCCAGGGAGCCAGTAAAGTGCTTTGAGCAATCCTGAGGACTGGATAGTACACAATATCAGAACTAACCTTATTCAGGTGTTGTTTAATTATCATGTGAAATGAAAATGTAATGTAAATTATTTGTTAAAATATAAAATAGTGATAAAAAGAATAATTTAGAAAGATGATACGTGGCATGAAAAATATATAACAGTCCTCATGATTCATACATAATTAATTTAAACAAGTAAAATGCTGCTGCCAGTGTATCAACAGACTGTTGCTGAAAAATGTAAAAAGGCTTTCAATACCATTACTTCATCACAAACTTGTGTTGTACATAACAAGTGCTTGGTGTATGTTGCAAGAACTCAGCTGGCTGCCACTGACTATCAGCAACACAAAGACAATGAAACCCTACCACTATAACAATGCTGGATAATTCACGTATTTTTTCAAGGACTCTGGTAAAAGTTATAGTTGAATTGAATACAAATACCTTGTATTATTGACTTTTGATAAATGTGTCGTCACGTATAAAAATATCATACATGTCAGAGCCATGCTAATTGTAACTTTTTCTTCGGTATAGGTAGATGCAGATGTACAGCAAAAAGTCAGGAAGCTGGTATGCAGTACCATGAAAGATAGCGAAAACATACGGTGATGTCATCGATATCTAAACTGATGTAGTTCACCAAAGAATGCTCGACACTGAACCTCTCTCACAGCATTGAAAGTTATTGCCCGAAGACTCATGCCATAACTGCCAGACCCTGGCACCCACCATTCCATCACCAATTGTAGAGCTAGTCAGGCGTCACTACATTCTTATGTCAACCTGCATTCTACATTGGTCTCCAGTCAGTCAAGCTAACTGACTGATCTGGAAGCCAGTGTACACCCCTTGGCACTGGGGAATCTGTCATGGATGCAACTCACGACACAATTGGGATCACTCGGTGGACATTCACCTGACAAACTGTTATTATGCAGCGTATTGCATGGCTGTAGAATCTTGTCCGAGATCCTGGACATACAACTGCCCAGTATGCCATATTAACTTGGAGAGCTAGTAGTACTAAGCACACTAGTTCAATCTGCTGTAAAGAAAAGCATATATTCAGTAAACAAAAACATGCATCATAGTAGCGTTGGGAGGAAATAACTATGGAGTTGTTCATTGTCATAATCAGTAGATATAAAATAATGTTTCATGTATGATCTGCAGCATTTCACAAGAAAAAAGGCAGCAAGAAATGTTCTACTACAGCTGCATCTATACATCTTGATATCTTACTTCTTGGGAACAGTCAGTGTTTACCGGGTGGAGAAAGGGGGTGGGTTGATACAGCATGCAGACATTAGTGGATTATGCTATTTTTCAAAACGGTGAAAAATGTGAACTATTTTTCTTTACTAGGTGTTCATTGTCATTACAGCAATTTTAAATTGTTCAATTTCATTATAGTGACGCTTGATCTTAGTCAATATTATAGACTGATTTTAATTCTGCTAATCAGTAAAGTGCATTTATATTTTTTTGTTTTGTTTTCAGTATATAAATTCATGTAACTGTCTGCCATGTGTAACTACTACACATATTCATGTTTGACATTTTAAGCCTGAGGTTTAATGGTCAAAGTGTATGTTGGAAATGACAAGATCAGGTGTATTTTCTAACAGTGTACTTTCCTTGTCAAGTATTCAAAGGTTCATAATATGTATGTCTACCTTCTTCAAGAATGAATCATTTTTTTATAAATTTATTTTAGAGTCATCGCCATATGCTAAATACTTTTTAAAAGTGTATTAATATGTCTTTGTTGACACGCTGGGTATAATATACAAGTGCAGAAGTTAACCTACCGGGTAGTTTTTCATGTCCAAGATGTTATTATTAAAATGTGTATGAAAACAAATGTATATTTAAATGTGCACATTAAAATACACTATATTAACTCCATAACAAGCTTCTTTGTGGACAGTTCCTGTTGATAACATTTGTGCTGTATCTTAGGCCCATGAAGAAAGGAGACAAAAAAAAACGCATCCTGTCTGTTTATTGTTGTTTAAAAAATTTGTGGTTGTGGATTTGGTGGATAACGTAAGTTACAGTGTCCACCATTTCACGTCCAGAGAGTTCTGATCATTCTTAACATTTTAAAAGTCTTGGTTGGATTCTGATGAGGTACTAGCATACATCAGTCAAGCAAATTTTGATTTCTGAAGTGCTTCACATTCTCATATTTTTGTTAAAAGACACCATGTAACTTACATCGTGAACTTCACTTGGCATTGCGCCACATAACAGTGAGTAAAAATATCTTATCTTCTTTAATTTTAGGTGTATATGTATTTTGGTTACCATCTAAGACTTTGTTTTTGCTGTCCAGTCCTCTTTTCTGGCCCAGTATTGTGCTTCACCTATATATATTTACCCAGACATGTATATAATGTAATATCAATAATAATTCACGAGTAAGGAGCTGTTAGGTTTCTTTTAAACTGGTTAATGGTCAGGAGTATTCAAAGTTTATGAGGCAGCGTATTCCTGAATACTGGTCCTGA
This sequence comes from Paraescarpia echinospica, assembly GCA_020002185.1. NCBI lineage: Eukaryota > Metazoa > Annelida > Polychaeta > Sabellida > Siboglinidae > Paraescarpia > Paraescarpia echinospica. The sequence goes on along the minus strand of CM034543.1, from coordinate 19,999,296 downwards.
ATAATTTATTGTTAGGTTTTGAATGTTTGTTCTTACATTTAACACATAGAAATTTGCCAAACCTCTTACAAATAAGCCTGCTGGTATCCATTGATAAAGAAAAATATTATTTCATCAAGGCAGTATCATATTTGACAGGGACGTACAAACTACTAAGCTCATATGGTTATTCGCATTTACTTTTAATCCTACAGTCCTTTTAGTTTAATGTTAAGATAACTCGCCTTTCTTTGTATAGAGACTTGCTCTTTTCCTCCAGCTTCTTTCCGCATTGGGATAAGTATTCCACTAGACTCCCCAGTGTAAATTTGGGTAGTTGGTGCATACCACCATGTACGTCCCTATACATGTTATTCTGCGGCAGTTTCATGCTGAGCTCCTCTTCATTAACCTGTAAAATGAAAAACAATGACATTATCCCAAGTTATGTTCAATATGTGACTAAGATAAAGTATAGTGGGTTTGGAGTAAGACTGCTCATGATATAGAAGAAAGCACTGTGATCAGGCTGGGCTGGTACCCCCGCATCCCTCTCGATAGTGTATGTTACTCCAAGGGTTTGTGCTGGTTTTTATGAAATATAGAAACACACCCTCCCATCTTAAGTAAGGTAAGGATGTATTTTATTTATCCCAACAGCAGAAACAAATTATACAGAAAGTGCGGCTAGTGTAGTGGTTAGCACATCCGCCTGGAATGCCAGTGCTCTGAGTTCGAAACCTGGACCGAGCAGGCATGATATTTGGTGTAAAAATCTGGCTCTCAAAATTGGGGACGGCGTATCCCTCGTGACTTGGTGATCACATTAATGTCGGTCCCGTCTCAATTTGGGACGTAAAAGAACCACTGAGGACGACAATTACCCTGGTAGTGACCACCCTCAGTGCCAGTATATAAAGAATGAGACCTCGTAAGACCATTGCATTGTAACCACAATAATACAGACTAGTCAGTTAATAGAACATTGCTAAGAGCTGGAGACAACTAGAACTACAAAATATGAAAACAAATACTAAGCTACAAATTTTACAATAACAATTTACATAATGTCAACAAAATTCAAAACAAATCACTGTGTGATGGGAGACTCCACACTTATTATCTTTAAAGTTTAATAATATTCACTTAAAAACAGCCTCCCCCATTCATGACATAGACGCTCACGCTTCATAGACGAGACTTGCTGCACTGACCGTTTTATATACATTTTAGATGGATGTATACGTTGCTTTCACTGAATTGTACACGTTATAGTACGAATAAATATTATTATAGACAGTTTTCGAAACATCATGAATTATTGCTCACACACAGTACCAACCTTCCCGACAAACAATTCGCGTTTTCTGGCAGACTGCTTGGCACTTCGTTTCTTCCGTTCATCGACTTTGAGTTCTTTTAAACTCCAACTTTGATAAAACAGCTCATAACGTGGGTGACAAATGCTCGATATAAGTATTCTGTACACTACGTCGTGACGTTGGTGATGACAGCGCAAGGCCTGACCAAAGCAATTGTATAATTGCTTTGGCCTGATTTGCAAGGGATACTTCAGTATTTGCAAGTTGCTTAGGTCACTGAGTACAATTTGTGCCAGATTATCTTTTCGAGAAAATAGTTAAGAGAAAATTTTTTGGAGAAAATATTTTGGAGAAATATTTGACCAAACGCCATTCTAGTGAATTATTTGACAACAATCTTGCACAATGACAGCGTAAACGGATAATCGAAAGTCAGAATTCGACAATCTCGGCGTAAATGGATAATCGAAAGTCAGAAATCAACAATGTAGCATTGTGGAATTATGGCCCTAATATCGTTCCATACAGATTCGCGTAGTGCAGAAATAAGTAACCAAACAGGCGCATTAAGCCAGCGGTTGCCGCGTTGTTCAGTTGTAGTTTTGTAGTTGTTGCTTAGATGTTGTTTGGTGGATGGGAGAAGAGAGTGAGTTATGGCGTGTATTTCCGAACAAATATACTACAATGAAGGCACATCATTTGAGTAATATGGGCAAAAGCTGTCATTATTTGGATACGATGTCCCAGCTACGTACAACGTGGACAGGGTGGAATGGGTTGACGAGGCGTTGAAGTTGAAACATTTGATGCATATTCATAACATTGTGTTTCCTGCAGTTTAACATTATGTTTGAGTGCCTACGTTTTGGTCAGGATCACGCCAGTCTAAAATTCGACTAATTTTTCCTACTATTATAAACTGTGCTATGATAATTATATTGTTTGGAAACCTAACAAGTTGTACAAACCCGTGCACAACGTTAGTTACTGGTGTATTCGGTGGGCGTCTTGCCATTTTATGGTATTCGATAAAATCGAACGGTTCACACCTTTTACAAACAATTGGTGCTTCCACCGCATTACAACGCATTACGATTTCAATTTGAAACGAGCGCTTCAATACAGAAACATGAGTTCTCTGTGTTGAGCGTATGAAGCTTGTGCGTTCTGCCATGTAAACGAACAGCCACGTGCTTTTAATTTATTTGTGACGTCAAAATACAACCCCGAATGCACTCATAGTAATTGGAAAAGCTGTTTATCCTGGTTCCACGCAACCAATGGGTGTTTAATTGCATTTATGGAATTGGGAAAGTTGTCTATCCTTGATTCATACAACCAATGTAGAACCTTTGCATTGAAATCTGCATGACCTTTTAGCCGGCTTGTGTGGGGTGCCACAGCGTTGAGCAGTATCAGTACTCGGTACTCTTGATGACATAGTTGCGGTAAATACGACATGTACACAGCTTGTACTGGAATCATAAAAACATTATGTCAGAGGCAGTGTGTGGTGGTCTAGCCTGTGGTCTGATTTAAACACCACACTGGAAACACCGGTGACTCCATATAGTCTGGTCGGAAATTTCATAAATGTGCTTGGAGGCTGTATAAGGTTCTGGGAGCTTGTATGAGGAAAACTGGACAGGACACATTTTTAACATAACTTGAGGGTGCTGAATCCGATTTAGTGTCTGTCGTATTGTACCGACAATCTGTGACCTTCGAATGAAAAATGGCCACCATCGAGGTTATTCCTGCATACATTTTGCATACCTCATGTTAAAAGAGAACACCACAGGCTACAATCACTGTAAAGGTACTTCATCGTACACTTGGAAACATTCTCCAACAGCAACACACCTTTTATCAGTATTATACTTAGTGTTTATGGCGTATCTGATAGGTAAAAGGTAAACCGTGACCAATCACAGTTGTCTATATCTGAACTTCTAAGACATACAGACAGTGGATTTCAGTTGCAACACACACTTCGAAATATCCTCCAAAGCCAGAACTACTGTTATCATGGCGTCCATTATGGACTAATTGCTGTTTATCTCATATCTGAACTTTCAAGTAGAGAAATAAAATACGCTATAATGACGGGCATAGCATATTGGTATATTAAAGTGATTATCTAGCAGTTCACGCAGTGCTCAATATTGGCAACGAAATGGAATTCGACAAAAATGTAAACAAGACGAAATATATCACTCTTCCATGTTAGTACGCAAGCAATGAAGGCGAACGCCAAACTCTTGTCACGCAGATAATTAAGTCGGAGCCCAATAAAAAAGCTTCCGTTAAGTGTCTCGTCAAATGTGTTTTGTTTTCGTCTTCTGGTTGTTCCGCCGTTTTTTCCGAACTCGAGTGTTTTTGTGTCTTCTCGGGGTGGCATATCAAATGAACTGAAATCAAGTTACTGTACTTGAGCCAACATTTGTTCATCGCATCACATCGTAAAACAGTGACACGCATACAAATGATTACCGACAAAACTGCACGTTTTATTGGATAGCTAGCACTGCCAATTTGGGACAACATGGTTGATGTCTGAATAGAAGGTCGTGCTATTGATTAACTAATGATTTTTTCCACGCTTGGTCTTAATACAGAGTGGCACTATATTCAACAACAAAAAATGTTTCCGCTTTTGTGTAGCACGTCTCCCAATACCCGCGTCGATGTGTTTTAATAATGTGAAGCTGGCGCCATCCGGGGATTAGTAGCACGCGATCGATGTGTGTTTTCTATGCAAATAAAATTGATAAACTTGCCAACATAATTTTAGCAATGATAGTGACGTTATTTCTACAACGACGTACTTTCGACTGGAGACAGTCGGTGAGCTGTTGAAAGGTGGCTTTACCTTATATGAAGTTGATCAATGTGTCACTAAAATATTTGTGGAAGTTCGAATGTATTCTTAGCACAGCTGCGTTTACCCATTTCCCAGCTATGTCACATGTGAGACTGTGTGCTGGCGGTACCATCTGGCGAACAGACGAAGAACTGAAATCAGACAAATAAGATCCCGAAGAAAGCAACCAAAGATTCCCGAAATATGGCGCAATGAGTAAATTAATTGTTTTGTCAGGTGAATGTTAGATATATATCTGACATAGCAAACTGTTGGCATCGTTCGTCCTCTGCTTCGCCGTGGCCTCGCTGTGGCGGATTCCGTCCGTTTGATCATGTCCGTCCGTTTGGCCTTACCCGTCCGTTTGGCCATACCCGTTCTTTTGATCACGTCCATCATTTTAATTATGTCATCGATTTGGTTGTGTGCTCGTTTTACCACGCCAGTCTGTTTGATCATTTCCGTCCGTTTGTCCATGTCCGCCCGTTTGCTCTTATCCGTTTGATCACATTGGCAGTGGGATTTGTGAATACTAGCCAGTATGGATATAATTAGTAGTTGTAGTAGGGAGACCCGGGGACAGTTAAAGAACATCGTTATAACTATTAGTGAAACTACTAATAGGTCGGTGAATTGTAGATATTCTGTAACAATACCATTGGGGCCTGCTTGTTTGCTGTGAATATGTAATATGATTATTGTATCGATGGATACATAATCTTTGTTAATTAATAAAAGTAAATATCGTTAAGTTGGTCTTTCGATCTACACTAGACTTGCGTTGTTGCTCTGCATAAACGTATGTTTGTGGCATGCAATGGAGCAAAAGATATTTTGGCACATGTCCGTCTGTTTGATCATTATCGATGTTTTGATCGTATCCGCCCGCTTGGCCACGCCCGTCAGTTTGATCATGCCAGTTCGTTTTGCATTGTCCGTCCGTTTGATCTTGCTCCTCCTTTTGATATGTCCTTCCGTTTAACCTTGCCCGTCCGTTTGGCCTTCGACCAATCCTTCTACCATTGAAACTTCTCCTTTGATAATTTAACCCGTCACGAAACAGTTTTGTTTATGTTACAATGAGTGATGCCCATACGCACAGTGATTAACGAAAAGAGCGCGTAGGCCCTACTCCAACTAAAACCGACGAAATAATTTATTTTAGTCATTAGATCAGGTAACTTGCAAATGTTTGTGTCAGCAGGTCAGTTCTCATCACGTGCCTTAATACATCCCCATGGAAATCTCGCTAGACCTCCCTGGAAGACACGTTACTGTTTGTACGAGACAATTATTCAGTGTTTTTTATTTCATTTTTGGGTTTATGATAGAATACAGTATTTTTGAATTTGAATTGAATGTAAATTATATTGAACATCAGTGTATGTAATCCTGTATAAACTTGTCTGAAATTATTACGGTTTTATAGGTAATTATAACCTAGCATTTGGTAATCCACAAATGTCATTTAATCACAACACAACATTTGAGAAAACAAATGCGATATATATATATATATATATTATATATATTATATGCATTGTGTTCCTCAAATATATATATATATATACACACTTATTTTTGAATAGTGGCATATTAGGAACTGCAATTATAATGCTATTCGGAGTGCTCTTTGGACTGGTAAAGTGCCATAAGATCCATTATTTAATAAGAATATAACTACTAGTCATGTCCAGCCATTTTGCACCTTTCTGTGGTTTCGGGTATCGACTTCCTGGGCAAACCATTTCTCCACCCTCTACAAGATCACCCGTGTCTGTTTTGTCAAAATATTGATATTAAAATACAGTCGTAATCCTTTAACCAAATTACAGTGTTTTTGCTGTGCTATTTACTTACACTGCTCCGGATCTTCTTGGGGCACTTAGCACCTCTTTACGAGTGCAGTTAATCGTGTCTTGACAAAAACATTCCCCTGTATCGCAATGTCGCAAATTACTTAGTTTTTTTAATACATATCATTATACCAGTGTAACCCTTTAACAGAAATAGATTTCAGCGTGTAAAATTGTGTGTCCCTGTTCATCGCTGATCACCTCTGCCCAATCTCATTGGCTTCGCGGGTCTTTCTTGCAGCACTGGTTGGGAAGATACGACACAAAGAACAGCAGGGTCTTCGTCAACACGATCAAATACATAGAAGTTATTCTCGGACAGAAACTAATGCCGTATGATGTTTAAGCCCTGGTTACCAGCATACTCGCATCATTTGGATGTGATTGCTTTTAACAGCAGAGCGGTGTGCTCAAGACATGATGAAATGGACGGGTGTGACTTCCAGGAGGACATCGAGGGGTCAAATAATATTATAAGAACATATGGAAATAGAGAAACCCGCTCAACATCACGCATATAACTGAACTGCTGACGTTCTGCCCGAATACTACGTATTTTATGTACAACGGAAAATTCAACAAACAGAAGAATGGTGCGGCCATTGGTTTCCCGATCTCACCCATCGTGGCCAACCTGTACAAATGTACATGGCAACGTTCGAGAGACAAACCATCGCCACCGCGCCCAAACCCCCGTCAGTTTTGTACAAGTATGTCGACGACACATTCGTCCAGACCCACGTATATGATCACATGGAAGGTTCCACTGTACATCTTAAAAGCACGGACCCCAACATCAAAGTCACTAGGGACCATGAACGAGAAGGCCAACTACCATTCCTTGACACCTGTGTACATGTGATTGACGAAGACAGCACACGAGTGCCTGTCTACAGAAAACCTAGACACAGAGTGTAAGTTATTGTGAAAAGACCGGGAAACGACTGTACATGTATCAGTTAAAGCGAGTAGGAATTAGCCAGAATGATCTAGTCACTATATATGTCAGTGTTGTGAGACCTGTTTTAGAATATGCATGCCCTGTATGGCACATTAACTTGCCACAATATTTATTTGACAATATTGAAAAGATACAAAAAGAGCACTATAATGTATTTTTCCTGCAATAAGTTACGCTGAGATACTCAGGTATGTTAAATTTGAGACATTGAAAGCAAGACGGGACTGCCTTTGTCAAAAATATTGCAATAAGATTAAAGTGAGTACTCACAGATTAAACCATCTGTTGCCTGACAAAAGGCATACAAAATAAGACATCAGACAGCGTAATGTGTACCCTTTGCCAATAACCCGAACAAACAGATACCGTAACTCCTTTATACCATGGGGATTACACAACTGCCAATAACGAATGAAGGGCAAAAGGATGGTATTTATACTGTATGATATTTCAGTGTATTAATACTGTAGGACGTTCCAATGTATAGTTGTATTTTATTGTATACTGTGAATCCAACTCAGTTGAGTTGCTAATAAACTTGTGTTATTATTATTATTAGTTCAAACAATATTGCTAAACTTATTAAATATTCCAGAACTGCTATGAATTAATGTTAGGTGGATAATAAGACTTATTATGCGACTCCATGCACGCACATCTCCTATGGACTGGATTATTTTGATGTAATCACAAGCCTACTCAATTTACTTTGTCACCATGCAACGACCAACGAGTGTTAGGTGCATTTCCCACTGGAGGCTATTTGCAGATTACACAGATGATTTGTCATTTGCGCCTGAAATTACCCGTTAAACCTATATTAGGTGATTACGAATCATGGTAGCCCCTGGGAGAAGGTTGCCGCCACTACCACTTCCGTCATCACCACGCTGCCAATATAGATTGTCTTTCACACCAGGGACGAGGTCAGAGAAGTCATTCGGACCGAAAGGGGAGTGACGTCATTCGGGCCATCTGGAGAGTGGAGACATTCGGGCCGAACGGGGAGTGACGTTATTCGGGCCGAAGGGGGAATGACGTCTTCGGGCCGAAGGGGGAGTGACGTCATTCGGGCCGACTGGAGAGTGAAGTCTTTCGGGCCGACCGAAGAGTGAAGTAATTCAGGCCGAAGAGGGAGTGACGTCATTCGGGCCGACCAGAGAGTGAAATCATTCAGGCCGACTGGAGAGTGAAGTGATTCGGGCCGACCGGAGAGTGAAGTGATTCGGGCCGACTGGAGAGTGAAGTGATTCGGGCCGACTGGAGGATGAAGTGATTCGGGCCGACCGGAGAGTGAAATGATTCGGGCCGACCGGAAAGTGAAGTGATTCGGGCCGAAGGAGGGCTGAAGTGATTCGGGCCGACGGTTGAGAGTAACGTAACGGAATATCTTTCAAGTGTGACACGTTGTGAACGGTTACCAATGTAGCCGGCTTCTGTACGTGGTAACATAGCGTCTGTTCTCCATATATTGAAATACAAATCTAGAAAACACACATATACATACACCACACAAGCACACCTGCACGCATGCATGTACACACGCACGCACGCATACGCGTGCACACCCGTGCCGTCTGATATTTTGACAATGAATCTTACAGTGTCATTACGCTCAGTTATTTCGCATTGTTTTTTAATGAAACGCCTTAAGTCATAAGCCGTGCTTTTGTTGTTCTGGTGTTAAACGCTGTCGAAATCGTATGATTACTAACAGTTATGTAGACCCCTATCTCCCGTAGGGCCTACAAGTATAACATGGCACACGACCTCTCAGTTTCAGCTGCTGATACCGGGCAGCTACACACAGACATGTGAGAAACAGGAACCCTGCCCGGTGGAGGTGCATGCCGGGTAATGTCTCGCACATAAACCCACAATTGTGTGTTGCGGTCCTGGTGCAAGTACGTGCCAAAGGTAACCCCATCATACGTTCTACGTGTTTCGGTGAATCTGTGTTATACAATTTATATATGTAAGAAGAAGAGCCGAAATGGTGGAAGTATAAGACGTTAAAACCACTACCGTTGTATTATTGCAAAACTAATTATGTTCATCATCAAGCTAGACATAATTAATTAAATTCTGTCATTGTTTCTTCACAAACGTAATAGACAAGATGTCCCCCGCGTAATTGCGTCCTAAAACAAATACATCATATCACTGGCAATGTGAACGAGTTATCCAATATACAATTTAAACTAGTCACAGCTTAAGAGTCGCAGTCCTGATTATCATATGTATGTTCATTCCAAGAAAGGACCCTCTCAAAATTACTTGCATTTCATTCGTACAACATGAACCCGCAAATCAGACAGAGATCCGTCCCCATCTTGAAGTTCGTCTGCACTAGGATCAAAATTGAGAACCGGAGTGGGAGACGTTCGCACGGTGTGGCTCGTAGGCCCACACCACGATGTAGCGATACCATTCAGAGCTCCACAAGTTTAGTAATATATATTATTTATATCTATTTAAGAGAGAGCGTGGCACAGCGCAATTTGAACTCATCCCAATCCTACTCATACTTGTGCACCATTACTTACACACTCTCTCTCTCTCTCTTCTCTCTCTCTCCTCCTCTCTCTCTCTCTCTCTCTCTCTCTCTCTCTCCTCATCTCTCTCCTGTCTCTCTATCTCTCTCTCTTCTCTCTCCTCTCATTCATCATCTCCTCTCATCCCGTATGTCACATCTCTCCTCTCTCTCTCCTTCTCATCCTCCATATTCATATCTATGTGATACCCATGTGTGTGTTTGTCCCTATATATATGTGTCATATCGCGTCCCTCCACTATCCAGCCTGGGGCATGGCCCAGTCACCTCTCTGAATCATCCTCTCTTCCTCCCATGGATTCTATTGGACATGCAATAGACCATCAATATTATACTTCCGGCCTCATAACAGCCATGAACTTTATCCCCTAGATCACCGCATCGGGCCTAACGCTGGATGAGAGAGTACACCTCTCTGGATCTGGCATACCTGGGGCATGGTACCCGATGCCTCTGAATGGGCACAAGGGGCTTTGATAGGAATTAGTTTGTGGTTAATCAACACATGTTTCGACGACCACATGGGCTTTTGCACGTGTCTCTGATAACGGAACTAATCACGGCCGCAGCTGAACGCATTAGAATGAAGCACAGCCACTGCAAACTACAACAACAACAATAATAATAATAGTAGTAGTAATAATAATAATAATATAAAGAATATTTAGATAGCTCTAATTCCCGTTTGGTGGATCGATGCGTTGTACATATAAACTTTAAACATAAGCTAAACGCAGTTGATAAAAGTTGTACTGTACAATAAAAATACATGAATAAATATAATTCCACAATAACAACAACAATAACAACAACAACAACAACAGCAGCAAATCACGTGGCAGAAATAATGCATATCAAACGTCAAATTCCCAAAGTGGACTGTTCTGTGCGCTGTGCCCGTGACGGCGGCCCAGCGGCAGCTGGTGCGGAGGCGGGAGCCGCCGACGCCAGCCCTGCTGCAGGTCGCCCGAGCACTCACATCCGCCGTCTGCTCCTGCGCCCTGCTCGCGGACTCGCCCCGCTTCATGGACGCTCTCGCTACTCCGAACATTTACCTGGCTGCGTGGTCTTCTCGTTCGGACACCAGCCTTGCTACAACGACCACATGTGTTGACGTACAGTGACCTCATTCTGGTGTCGGTCTGGCTGAATAGATCGCTTGTGAAGTTGTCTGCCCGTGTAATTGGTTCAATCAGGAGACAACCTGGCTATGACGATCAGAATCCGAAGGTGAGTGTTGTTCTAACGAGTCTTGCTATAAGGAACACCTCAGTGTTATGTATTACAGTGAACTCTGCTTTATAATAACAGAAACACTTCGGGTCAGAGCAGTTTTATTCTATTAAACGGCTGATTCACTAAAAACGACGCATTTTTATAAAATGGCAATAGAAAAATATTCCGCTGCATTCAATCAGTCCCATACGCACACGTACACCACACGCACGCACACGCACGCACACACTCACACTCTTGCGTAAGAAGATATAGGATCAAAATCGTCTTAAAGATTAGTGTGAAACGACCGGAGCGGTTACAAGAAACATGAATCGGTGTTATTGTACACTTTGAATGTGACTTGTTTATGCCCGGATGTCCCTGCGAGCAGTGGTGGTGGACAGTTGCTGCTGGTGGCGTATTCAGTAGCGTCTCCTTGCGCGCGAGGATGGAACCAGTCTCTTTGATGGAACCGGATAAACTTCGTGTTTGGTTATTTTCAGTACGACCGACCCTGACATCCTACTGGCAAACCATTTCGCCTTGTTCACTCCTGCGCGCAAACGTCAACAAATTGATTTGTGAAACTCGTACGTAGTGCTGCTATGAGTGAAATTAATCCAATATATCTTATCACGGGTGTGGGTGGCATATTTAACGAACACACGTCTACACAGTTACAGCTTGTCAGTTTCCTGAAGCAAAGCTTGTGATTCCTTAAAATTCAAGGTCAAATGTTACTGAACGTGAAATATAACTTTTTCAATAGCGTGTCTGCATTATTCCGTTTCCGAGTCATAGCGATGACGTTCGTATTTTTATGAGCGTCTTACGGAGTTATAACAACGATTATGAGTAGTAGACTCTGTTTCTTGGAAAAAGTCTGCTGGAGACCAGAGATCCTCCGATGATTTGTAATTTACCGCCCGCCAGTAAATGGATAAAGTACGCCATAACGCGATAGTGCTTTGCCCTTGATTTTACTTACCCTTAGATATGTGAAGCTTTGCTCTACTGTGACATTTCTTCAAAGCATGATGTACTGATGACAGAAGCTCGCCAAAGCAACGACGGACAACGAAAGAGGAAGCAGTGATGGTAGAAATCGCTAAGAGAGGTCAGAAAACTATACAACATTGCATAAGTAACACACGGACATACCATTACTCTGAAAAGTACTTTCAAATTACGTAAACAATAACAATCATTCGCAAAACAATAGTTGGCATCAATGTCGTCAGAGCATAACTAAAAAGATATAAACATATATCTAACTCAAATAACATATGTCCAACATGCGTGTAACTCTTGGTCCTTCGTTGTCTTAACTGTGAACCTCGAGGTTCGTGTTGTCCTTTATACAAACAAAAACAAGCTATTAAGATTGGAGAAGCCATCTCGAACGTGTCGGTGCTGACAAGCGGTGTCCCCCAAGGGTCAGTCTTGGGACCGTCACTGTTCACCATATACACGGCTGGTGAACTGGGTTGCAAAATCCGACAACATGGTTTGGATTTTCATATGTACGCTGACGATACGCAGCGCTACACAACATTCAAGATCCCCGACACATCTGTTGCCACATCTCAGCTGGAAACATGCATTGCTGACATCAACGGTTGGATGACAGCAAACAAACTTCAATTAAATGGTGACAAAACTGAAGTTCTGTTGACGGGATCAGAGGCGCTGCGCAGAAAGATACCTAAAACAAGAAAGATCAACATTGGAGATGCCCAAGTGACCCTCAGTACATGTGTCAGAAATCTTGGGGTCATGTTCGATGCTGGATTTACAATGGATCAACAAGTCAGTGCCATGTGTAGATCTTCGACTCTGCAAATCCGAAATGTGGGTAAAATCATCAAATTTCTTACGCCAGGAGCTGCCGAACAAATCATCCATTCATTTATAACGTCCAGACTGGATGGTTGTAATTCGCTGCTGTTCGGAATTAATAAGTGTCAGCTACGTAGACTGCAATGCATTCAGAACACGATTGCTCGTCTAATCACACGAACAAGGAAACACGAGCACGTAACACCAGTCCTGAAATATCTCCATTGGCTTCCCATCCAAGAAAGAATTATGTTTGAAATTTTCCTGATCACCTTCAAGGCACTCCACGGACTTGCACCGCAATACATTTCCGAGCTTCGATAAAATTCTGCTGGTCTGCTGACAGAACCAACCAGACGCCTCAAGTCTTTCGGAGACCGTGCGTTCTCCAAAGCGGCCCCTGTACTTTGGAACAATCTGCCACAGTCAGTCAGACAGTGTGACACTATTGCGTCGTTTAAGACGGCGCTGAAGACACTCCTTTTTAAAATTGCTTTCACTACCTAAATGAGTGACATATGATTGTGAAATGTTTTGTAAACCGCATTGAACAGAACTAAGGACTGGATACAGCGCTACATAAGACTTTATTATTATTATACTGGCGCTATACGGCGAAATGCTCACTACATTATTTGTTCAAGTAGGAGAGAGCAAACTGCAAAAAGTTGCGAGGACAATATCTTTTATTTAAAAATTTGAACCGTTATTATACGTAGTATACCCAGACGTATAATGATAACAATAATTATTTGCACAAAAAAATATTTTTAGTGATTATGAGATACATTTTCTCGGAGGTTGTATATCCTATCTCTCATAATGGAGCGGTCGACCTATGCTGCCCTTAAGCTTATATATATATATAATATATATGTATATATATAGACTTGGACTGTGGGACGGCAAGTATATATATATATATATATATACATACATATATATATATATATATACACACACACTGACTTGTAATGGTAAATGTATCTCCTCCCAGGTCGAGGCCCACTCACCGCTGTATATATATATATATATAGACTTGGACGGTGGGACGGCAAGTGTGGGAGACGAGACGAACAAACAAAATACTTGGACGGTAATACGACAAGTGCGGGAGATGAGAGGAACACACAACAGACTTGAACGGTGAGACAGTAAGCGTGGGAGACGAACAAACAATAGACTTGGACGGTGAGACGACAAGTGCGAGAGACGAACAAACAAAAGACTTGGACGGTGAGACGACAAGTGCGGGAGACGAGAGACAACAAACACTAGACTTGTAATAGCCGTTTTTTAATTGACGTCGACAGTTTGAGGCATGCACTCCAAGCTGCCGGGACGTTGTTCCTCGCCTTTTGGGGGTTTTGTACCCACAATCAGCCATGTCTATGGTCGACCGAACCCGCCTTGCCTGCCGACGAACGGTGCCTGTCGCACGGCTGATAAACATACTACTCACTGAAGGCGGGTCGCGTCTGGTTTTATTAAGAACGTATCTGCCGTGTGGCCTTTGTTTGATAATCAGCCGCGTCAAACCGTAAACCCTTGTTATTTCGGACACCTGTCTAAGCGAGATCGTTATAACGACTCTTTGAAATGTGATTAGTGTCGCGTGAGATGTGAATGTTTTTAATATGTGGAAAAACGCCAATAATGATTCATAGTTAAATGCGTACCTTCCTATCTTTTTATTGTAGGCCTATGCCGTAATTAAGGAAAATGTGCACTACTTGAATACGAGTATATCTACTCGTTTTAAAGGAGGAATAATTGTAGTAAACGAAACAATTAAGGTGGGGTCTACTCTGGTTTGCAGTATTTGCCAAAAAGGAGTTGTTTTCCATGACAGAAAATGCCCACGATATAAAAGTGTTTTTTTAATAACTTACGTGGCCCAAAGTTAATTTCAAGACGACACAATAACACAATAATCTGGTACATATTATGCACCAGTAAATTGGCTATATCGTGCTAGACACACGTAAATGTGCGTATAAACTCCACATGTCTGGCCACCTGCTCGTCTGACTAACCGTCTGACTAATCGCCATTGCACACTGTTTGTACTTAAAACAAAATAAAAACACGTTTCCTCTTGCAATGCTCAACGGAACCACCACGGCCTGTTCGGTTTGTGTACGACTCATCTACGCTTGACGCCTTCCGTTTTCTCATGTGTCTTATTGAACTTTATTTTACGGTATTTCCCTCAGCGTTGTGCAGAAATGAGACGTGGATGGTATCTCATTACTGAGAAAGGTTTCGACGTTTGGAAAAACGGGTTAAACCTTTGATGGCGTGCGACACGACAACTGCAGTGGCACAATCAGTACATACGTCTACCACTGACTCACAGGGTTAAGTCTTTGATGGCGTGCGACACGACAACTGCAGTGGCACAATCAGTACATACGTCTACCACTGACTCACAGGGTTAAGCCTTTGATGGCGTGCGACACGACAACTGCAGTGGCACAATCAGTACATACGTCTACCACTGACTCACAGGGTTAAGCCTTTGATGGCGTGCGAAACGACAACTGCAGTGGCACAATCAGTACATACGTCTACCACTGACTCACAGGGTTAAGCCTTTGATGGCGTGCGACACGACAACTGCAGTGGCACAATCAGTACATACGTCTACCACTGACTCACAGGGTTAAGCCTTTGATGGCGTGCGACACGACAACTGCAGTGGCACAATCAGTACATACGTCTACCACTGACTCACAGGGTTAAGTCTTTGATGGCGTGCGACACGACAACTGCAGTGGCACAATCAGTACATACGTCTACCACTGACTCACAGGGTTAAGCCTTTGATGGCGTGCGACACGACAACTGCAGTGGCACAATCAGTACATACGTCTACCACTGACTCACAGGGTTAAGCCTTTGATGGCGTGCGACACGACAACTGCAGTGGCACAATCAGTACATACGTCTACCACTGACTCACAGGGTTAAGCCTTTGATGGCGTGCGACACGACAACTGCAGTGGCACAATCAGTACATACGTCTACCACTGACTCACAGGGTTAAGTCTTTGATGGCGTGCGACACGACAACTGCAGTGGCACAATCAGTACATACGTCTACCACCGACTCACAGGGTTAAGTCTTTGATGGCGTGCGACACGACAACTGCAGTGGCACAATCAGTACATACGTCTACCACTGACTCACAGGGTTAAGTCTTTGATGGCGTGCGACACGACAACTGCAGTGGCACAATCAGTACATACGTCTACCACTGACTCACAGGGTTAAGCCTTTGATGGCGTGCGACACGACAACTGCAGTGGCACAATCAGTACATACGTCTACCACTGACTCACAGGGTTAAGCCTTTGATGGCGTGCGAAACGACAACTGCAGTGGCACAATCAGTACATACGTCTACCACTGACTCACAGGGTTAAGCCTTTGATGGCGTGCGACACGACAACTGCAGTGGCACAATCAGTACATACGTCTACCACTGACTCACAGGGTTAAGCCTTTGATGGCGTGCGACACGACAACTGCAGTGGCACAATCAGTACATATGTCTACCACTGACTCACAGGGTTAAGTCTTTGATGGCGTGCGACACGACAACTGCAGTGGCACAATCAGTACATACGTCTACCACTGACTCACAGGGTTAAGTCTTTGATGGCGTGCGACACGACAACTGCAGTGGCACAATCAGTACATACGTCTACCACTGACTCACAGGGTTAAGCCTTTGATGGCGTGCGACACGACAACTGCAGTGGCACAATCAGTACATACGTCTACCACCGACTCACAGGGTTAAGTCTTTGATGGCGTGCGACACGACAACTGCAGTGGCACAATCAGTAGATACGTCTACCACCGACTCACAGGGGACGCATCCTACGATATACTGCATTGCGATTACATTATGCAAAGCTCTGTGGTTAGGGACGATATTCAATGTCGCATTTCTTGTGTAAGGCTGACGGTAACCTTCATCAGTGAATCGGATTTCTAACGGATCGTTTGGGAATGCTTTTAAAATTCATTATCATCAGTGTTAGATGTTCCACACCATCGCAGCTTTGCCCGATACGTGGTGAGATGTAGATGGCAGTACCACGCGATATTCTGATTACGAGAAAACTAGATTGATTAATTTGGAACGATTACATAAGATGTTGAAATAATGCAAGACACACTGGCCCAGCATCGTCCGTGGTGCATCGGCCGCTTGTAGGAACACTGTGTCGTCCTATATGTGTGTTTGTTTGCACGCACATGTGTGAATGCATGTTGTCATGCGTACGTATGTGGCCACAATAGCGTTCCTCGACTCCCTGGGAAATGTGTCCAACAATATTCTTTATACTTTCACAGCACATTAAGCATCAATTGACTGACTTCGTGTGCGGTAAAGTTTTAATAATAATAAATAACTTCTTAAGCGCCAATATCCTCAGACAATCCGAGCTCAGTGGCGCACCAAAACCAAAGGATAATGCATTCTCGTACTCGTGTGCTAGGCGAAATTCGTCAACAAATGGATGGATGTGCTAGGAAGCTAGGGAGGATAGGCGATATTGAAAAGATAGGTTTTGAGGTGACGACGAAATGTAACAATATTTTCTGCTAATTTAACATTAACGGGAAGCGAATTCCATATAGTTGGCGCGGCAACTGAAAAAGCTCGAGTTCCAGCCTTTGTCTTAACTCTAGGAACATATAGCAACTTCAAACTAGACGACCGAAGTTGTCTGGCTTATCTGGCTGGTGTGAGCATTGAGTGTAAATAACTAGGTTGTTTGGATGAATGGGCTTGGTAGGTGGTTGTGCAGATCTTAAACATAATGCGATATCGCACGGGGAGCCAATGCAGTGATTTTAGAAGTGGTACTGAGGGGGAGAATCGAGGAGATTGTGTGACTACCCTTGCAAAACAATTTTGGACGAGTTGTAGTTTTGCAATATCCTTGATAGCAATACTATGAAGGAGGGAATTGCAATAATCTAATCTGCTGCTAACAAGAGCTGTTGCGATAGTCTTAGCGACAGAAAGCGACATATGTCGTCGAATGCGGCGAAGATCACGGATATGATAAAAACAGCAACGGCACGTTTGGGATATGTGTTGTCTGAAATTGAAGTCGCAATCAAAGGTCACTCCTAGCTAGATTCCGTACTGATGCTGCTGGTGTGATAGTTTGACTCAGGATGCATGTTGGAAAAAAGTCATTTAGTTTACCTCGCTCATTGGAGTACCAATGATGAGGAATTCAGTTTTGTCTGCATTTAACTTTAATTTACTATCGGTCATCCATGAAAAAACATCTTGGAGACAATCGTTGAGTCGGTTTAGAGAATGACTTGTATCGGGCGTGGCCAAGGAAATGTAGATCTGTGTGTCATCTGTATAAAGGTGATGATCCAAGTTATGACTTTGGATTACAGAGCTGAGTGGCGTAGTGTAGAGTGAAAAGCAAAGGCCCAAGAACGGAACCATGGGGAATGCCACATGAAGTGGGGAGTGAGGTTGAAAAGTAATTATCTATCTTTATACATTGATGTCTATTGGTTAGATATGAAGAAAACCAGGTCAGAGCTGTGCCAGATATGCCATACCACAATGATAAACGTTTGACAAGAGTGTTGTGATCAATGGTATCAAAGGCGGCAGACAGATCAAGCAAGGTAAGTGCAGTTACTTTGTCTTTATCAATGTTTAATATAACATCATTGTGTACTTTTAGGAGAGCAGTCTCAGTAGAATGAAATTGTTTGTATGCTGATTGGAGCACACTGGATAAATACGTTGAGCTAATATGACGCCTTAGACGGCTTGCTACGACTTTCTCAAGTATCTTAGAAATAAAGCTAAGATTAGAAATTGGCCTATAATTTTTGAAATCATCTTTTGGCAGAGAAGTCTTCTTAAGAACAGGATTTACATGTGCGTGTTTAAAATCATCTGGGAATTTACCCGAACTTAGTGATAAATTTATGATATTCGTTATTGTACCAAGTAAAGAGTCAAGACATGCTTTTAGTAGTATGGTTGGTAATGGATCGAGATCGCATGGCTTATTTGGGGAGGACATTATTATTTTCCTCACTTCATCAACTGTGGCTGGCTCAAACAATACAAGTGGATAATTTACTTGTGGGGAGTCCACATTTACAGTACTTAAAGTGTGACATGGAAAAGCAGAACGTATGAGACTTATTTTATCTTTGAAATGACTAGAAAACGAGTCACACAGAGATTTGACTGACACATGACTAGGTAGAGATGGAGGCGGCCGTCTATGTAAAATATGATTTATGCAGTTCCATAGCTGACGTGGGTTATCAGAGTTACTCGAGACCATGTTTGTGTAATAATTTGATTTAGCTTTGGCCATTTGTCTGTTGCAGTAGTGACACTGTTTAGAATATCGTGATCTGTCCAAAGGCGAGCGTGATTTGCGCCATACACGTTCAAGATAGCGCCGGCGCTTTTTAGATTGTAGAATTTCAGGAGTCATCCATGGAGCATGTGGCTTTTGGGACACATATTTAGATCTCAGGGGTGCATGTTTATTAAGTAAATCTTTGAGTACTTGACAGTACTGTCGACACAGATCTGACAGATGTTCTTTGGGTTTACTGATAAGGTCGGATTTAAGGATGTCTGTCATTAATGCGGCAATGTCAATCTTATGGATCGGTCGGTAAAACACTTTGTTTTTGGACTCTACGGGAATTCTAGGAACTTTGAGATCAGCAATGACAGTGTGGTGGTCTGATAAACCATCTGAAGCAGTAGGTGTCTGAATATTGTTACAATCTGAACGGGTGATTAAGAGATCGAGCCAGTGGCCATGTATGTGTGTTGAGAAGGTAACATGTTGTTTCATGTCATAGGATGCCAGAATGTCATTAAATGTACTTGTTGTTGATGAAGGTGTGTCCAGATGAAGATTAAAATCACCAAGTATATAAAATTCTGAATAAATAGTTGCCAGATTTTCAAGCTGGAGTAATCAGGGTTTGAATGCAAATTAACTTTGAACTGTTTTGAGACGAGAAATCCAACACCACCACCTCGTCCAACTGATGGCGATGATGAAAGGTGAAACTGGAAGGAGAAATGTCAGCAATGCATGCAGCTGTGTCATGTGGTCTGAGCCAGGTCTCAGTGACTGCAAGGATGCCTATTGTTTTGGAAGTTAATAAATCGGTAAGCGAGGCTGTTTTGTCTCGAATAGATCGAACGTTAGTAGTGGCTACTCGAATATTGCGCCTGATTGCAGGTCCAGGATTAAGGCTTACATCTCCTGCTAGTAGTAAAATAATTGCCAATTTAAACGTTGGCTTAGAGCGGGGGATTGGCAGTAACTTTCTATTAAAGCAAAGATTAAGACATGGCAAACTGTGAAGATGTGACAAGGAATGTTGTGTTCTCATGTACTGAGAAACTGTTAAAATGACAGCCGACCGTTAGGGACTAAGTGGCTTGCACAGCGTAAAATTGTGACCTCTCGAAGCAGCAGAACAGGATAAAAATAAAACACACAATAAAAATGGTGACATTGTCTTTCCTCGAAATGGTGAAGAATAAAATGATAATGTCTCATAAAAATAATAAATAATAATAAAATATTCTAAAACTGTATAATTGTACTAAAAATAATGTAAATTTCTAGGTTATTAAAGAGTGGGTTGGCGATAATCAATCAATGGCAATATTACAGGTCGTATGATTGTTCGCGCTCAGCAGGCCTGTGCAAAGTAGCAAGACGTTTAAAAAGAACGTCTTGTTGAAAAGACCTGTTAGTATATAGTTTATAAGGGGACTGCCCCTACCTTAGTATGTTGTGTACGTAAGCCTGCTAGCGCGAAAATCAAATCGACCTATATTATCGCCCAACTAATTTAAGTACAAGATTTAACAGCGTTGGTGGTGACAATTTATAAAATGTTTGTTTAAGCAAACAGTGCAATACGTTGACACTAATTCTACAGACAAAATTAAACGTTAAATTGCGAAAATGATTTTGAATCACGCAGTGACAAAATAAACAAGTACCACCCTACGCCACCTAGCGACCCGAAAGAAAAGAACACTCCCAAAGCTGTTGCCCTAAATTTCGAAAAATATGTAGTCTTCCTAGTCGTATGCCAGTTGATGTAATTATAATAATATGGGCTTACATAATCACAGTACTCAGCATATGCAACGTAGGACATATTTGTCTCGTTAATCATTAGATAACACCTTGCGCAGTAGTTTGTAACGGAAATCTTTCAGCTAATTACCTGGTGATGAATGACCATTTACCGACACGCACATATTCTGTTCCAATCACACCACCTGAACACAGGTGTACGCTGTGGATTCAAGGCGGAACGAAACAATCACTGATGGACTAAACCATCGCAAGTAGACAGATAACTGATGGTAACCTTTACGACTACACAGGTACGAGTTACCAGCTGAAATACAAAGCGCGGAACTGATTTAATCTAACTATAATCAACTATCACGCGTGTGCGTGCGTGTGTGTGCGCGTGTGTGCGTGCGTGCGTGTGTGCGTGCGTGTGTGTGTGCGCGTGTGCGCGTGCGCGCGTTCGTGCGTGCGTGCGTGTTTGTGTGGGGGTGCGGGGTTATGTTAACCTTTTTCTTGTAGACGATTTGCACCTCGGTCTCCAAACTGACAGGGACTAATACTAATCTATGACATTTTGGACAAAAAGGAACGCCTTAATTTGTTCTCGAAATATTGGTTATGGTTTTAATGCTTTTTACAGTGTCTGCATTACAGTGTCTGCATGCAAGCGTACTGATTTCGACTCCCTATCCCTAGCCCGATCGCGCCATGCGCTCAGTTCGATTGTTGGATAATCGAACGGAGCACTTGGGAGATATCGGAGTCGAAATTGGGGCGCATGCAGACACTCTCGAGATCACGTTTTACGTAAGATGCGTTAATGCAAAATACTGCATCGATATGTACGTCGACTCCTAACCAGCGTCATTTACGACTACTTCTTGAAATCGTCTTCTGCGTCTGTGTGTATGTCGCGCCAACAGAAGCTCGGACGTTTCTGCTAGTCTACGACTCTACATAATCGTACACCGATCACTATCAAATGCCATGATATCGAATAGGAAATTTATGAAGTGGCACATTAATATATCAACCTATTTACACCTGCTCTCTCTAATGCCTGCAGGCTAATGTAGGCTGACATCCACACCCGTTGGCCAACCTGCTCGCCTTAGTGTCGGCTCGCTGACCGTAGCTCAGAGGGGAATGTTCACAGTGTTTCTTTTGTTCACTCACACGGAACTAATTGTGCATTTCGATGATTTAAAATGTATCAATTCTCGATCTCAAAGTACATCAATAAAATTACAATATTACATATTATGTCTATGATTTGATGTTTACTGCTGTAGTATAGTTACTGACAAATATTGTACTGTATAACATAGCAATTTGTCAGGCCAAAAATCATCGAATGAAAAACATTATAGCTCATATTTAAGAGTGAAAACTTATTAACAGCTCTAACTCTCTCTCTCTCTCTCTCTCTCTCTCTCTCTCTCTCTCTCTCTCTCTCTCTCTCTCTCTCTCTCTCTCTCTCTCTCTCTCTCTCTCTCTCTCTCTCTCTCTCTCTCTCTCTCTCTCTCTCTCTCTCTCTCTCTCTCTCTCTCTCTCTCTCTCTCTCTCTCTCTCTCTGTCTCTCTCTCTCTGTCTCTCTCTCTCTGTCTCTCTGTCTGTCTGTCTCTCTCTCTCTCTCTCTCTCTGTCTCTCTCTCTCTCTCTCTCTCTCTCTCTCTCTCTCTCTCTCTCTCTCCTCTGTCTCTCTCTCTCTCTCTCTCTCTCTCTCTCTCTCTCTCTCTCTCTCTCTCTCTCTCCTCCTCTCTCTCTCTGTCTCTCTCTCTCTCTCTCTCTCTCTCTCACGCTCTCTCTCTCTCTGTTCTCTCTCTCTCTCTCTCTCTCTCTTTCTGTCTGTCTGTCTCATTCTATCTCCCTGTCTCTTTCTGTTTCTCTCTCTCTTTCTCCCTCTCTCTCTCTTTCTGTCATTCTTTCTTTCTTTCTCTCTTCTCTCTCTCTTTTTCCCTATCTCTCTCTCTTTCTGTTTGTATGTCTCTCTCTCTCCCCTTTCTCTCTCTCTCTCTCTATATCTCTCTCTCTCTCTCTCTCTCTTTCTCTTTCTTCCCCCTCTCTCTCTTTCTCTCTATCTCTCTCTTTCTGTCTGTCTGTCTCCGTCTCTCTCTTCCCCCCTCCCTCCTATCTTCTCTCTCTCTCTGTCTCTCTCCCTCCCCCCTCCCTCCCTCTCTCCCTCCCTCCCCCTCCCTCCCTCCCACCCACCCTCCCTTTAACTCCTCATTTGATCCTATATGTGTCTGTTTCGCTATATCTCTATACCTCTCATATGCGTCCCTTTTCCCCATACCTCCTTTGTTCACCTTAGCACCGTCTTTTTCTAGTGCACGGTCCAGTCTACAAATGTCAGCGCGTATTCTCGAAGTCGATCTTGTTTATACTGTACCGAATTAATTGAAATATGTCTAACAAATTCGGTATTCATTATAAAGTTTGGCAACAAACCGATGGAGGTTGCGTATGCGCACATTAGCGGCGTAGAGCAGAAAGAAGTAAACAAACAGGCGCCTTGAGCCGGCGGTTGCAGTGGTGTCTAGGGAGCTTAGGGGGCACGTGTCCCATTAGACCTTTGGAATTTGGCGTGCCCGCATACCTTTTTGTATGGGCCCATGTGACCTTCTCCCACTAGACCCCTTTGAATGTGTCCCCGTGACTGTAACCTTACGGCGGCGCAGCTGTGAAAAATGTTCATCAGCGGATTCCGATATCAGAATGGAACCAGCAGAGCCAACCGAAGGTAAAGAAGAGCTGACGATACGGCGGCGGAAAAAACACTGATATTTCATTTTTGTTGTTGGCGTCAGCATAATTTTAGGTGGGTCCATACATTTTTATACGTTATTTACTAAAAAAAATTCAAGGGATAAGGGAAAAGTCGGCTAAATCTAAAGCACCACATTTTTGTTGCTCCTTCAATAATAACATTGCACTTTTTGATCGGTGTCAGTAGAAATTTATGGGTCCATAATTGTTCACCCCCACTGAAATGATTAATACCATTGTACTGAATTTGTTTCATGGGATATGTGACAAACCGGAAAAAAACACCATATGTTTGCTATTTCCTTGAACAATTCGCTTTAAATTTTGAATCGAAGTCTGTTTATTTTGGGTGCGTCCATGGGCCCGAATTATCAGAGTTTGAGAAAGAATACCTTCCCGAAGTTGAGGAAAGCCAGCACCACTAGGAGAGCGTCTTCGTGGTAAACATCGCCCCTGCGATCGAGGCACTGGCGAGATTAGTAGAACAACAATGATACATCGGTGGTCGTTGACATCACGCATTCCAGCCATGTCCCATTAAAGAAGGGTTCACTCGCCCTCTACAAATATTCTACGCCACAGTCCAAAACCTAGCAGGAAAGATTTCAATCCTGAAAAATGTATTGACCTTCTTCACTCGGTTATGCAAATAATCTTTAGATGTGTGCATTTGTCAGTCAAGAAACACACCTGTAACATCCCTCCTTCCCATCTCCTTTCCACAACCGACATCACTACGTTTGGTGAGTGCAGACATTTGTTGTTATTCCTTATATCATGAAGCACTTAGTTAACTCCAACAGTATTGAGACATGAAGAAGTATCAAATAATCCACAAGAGAGTTGCGTGGTAACGAGACTCGGAGGAAGTTAACTTTGGACAACAGGTGCTTCCAATAAACGGTAAAAACTTTCATCGCGATGTTACCAAGAAAAAAAGAGTTATTTGCATTTCTCTCGATCAAATCTCCACTATCCAGGTTGAAAGGAAGTGTTTGCCACAACAGGCACTTCGGTGGTCGTCAGTAGGTGCAACTGTAATATGCAACAGTGTGACCACGATGGAAGGTGACTCGCAACTGCTTGTCAATGTGCAAAATATTTTAGAAAAAACACCCATTACGGATGGCTCGGACTGGACATGGGACGTGAAGTATCTGCCATGACACCCCGTGGGTAGATTGGATAATGACCCAATTCAAATGCTGTAAAAGCCACAATTTGTTATTAAGTTATGAAACAAAGCTGCATTATATGACAAAGTAAAGAAATGGCGAAGATCAACAAATTTTATCTACCGTTTCCAAATAATATATGTACATACATGGCATGCTGTATTGAAATAAGGGGAAGTCCAATAAAGCGGCATATCTCGGCTCAAGTGAGGGTAAAGTATGGACCCAACCACAAAAATTGATGACTCCTATCAAAAAGTTAAAGTTTATAACAAAATGAAGCAGAGAAAAATGTTAAGTGACGTTACCCGGATTGTGTTCATATCCAATGGAGAAATGTAGTAAAACGGCAGATTTGATTTGATGGGGGTGGTAAATAATGGACCCACCCAAACTAATTGCTGACTCCGATCAAAACGTTAAAGTTACCAACCAAAGAAAGCTGTGGAAAATGTTTGGTGTTTTTATCCGGTCTGTCCCCATATCCACAAAATATATCGTACCTGACTACATTTTGTACAACATGGAAAGGGTGGAATGCGTTGATGAGGCGTTGATATTGTATTTGTCGTGGTTTAGTTTTATGAAACTAAGAGTTCAAGTGCCTACTCTGTAATCAGGGTCAAGCAAGTCTAAACTAAATAAACATTGTGCAAAAGGTTGATCACTTGTGT
This sequence comes from Paraescarpia echinospica, assembly GCA_020002185.1. Classification (NCBI taxonomy): domain Eukaryota; kingdom Metazoa; phylum Annelida; class Polychaeta; order Sabellida; family Siboglinidae; genus Paraescarpia; species Paraescarpia echinospica. The sequence continues at coordinate 19,973,948 of CM034543.1, read as the reverse complement.
CTTAGTTGGGAGTTCAATTCATGCCATCGATAGCGCAGATCAAGTTCACTGTTTTCTCGCCTTTTAATGATATCCGGTAAAATCAATACCTTTTACAAACGATCGGTGCATTCAACCGCATTTCAACTTGACAACATTGTGATTTCGTTTTGATACGAGCGAAAATAAAAACATGATTGATCTGTTTTTAACTCCTGAAGCCTGTACTTTCCGCTCTACAAACAGACCGACACGTGCAGGTGCTTCTGGGTGAAAAAAATGTTCATAACAGTGTGACGTCACTGTGCATAAGTGTTGCGCCAGGCGCTCTCCATATACATCGCGGTCTCCAAGCGGGACAAACACGTGTGCCGTCAAACCTATTGTTATTACTTACTGTTATCAAATGAAATGTAATTAAGTATACAGAATTCGTACGCACGAAATACAAAAAAAACAAAACTGCGATACAGAATGAGATCCATTTAATTGTCGCCAACAAAAACAACGACTTCGTACTCGTCCGCAGTTGTACTGCAATGGCAGAGAAGCAAAGGCATTCTAAATATTTGCTAATAAGATCACCTAACACACGTGTATACGAGGCAATTGGTAAATTCAGTAACTGAATATTTAACGATCAAAATATTTTGATCGTTAATACAGTCACAGTGGATTGCCAAAAAGTTAGCATTTCCCTGCTTGGGAGCTTTTGTTTGATAACGCTTGCTTTTTCCGGTTTCATCTTGTGTTAACAGTTAATGTCATAACTGCCTGTAGTAGCTTTAATATATGTAGTAGTTGTAAATTATCCTTGAAGAGGTCGTTTGAACATGTATTCAATCATTCTGGATGCATAAACAATCTAACCTCGAGTGTAGATGTTAGCTGATTACCGTTGACTCGGTTCCACGTTTGCATGTTCGAGTGCTGCTTCATTTGTGATAGTTTACGATGCTTTGACATCCACAACAGAGTGTATGGATTTCAGCTGTGCAGCTCTGAATAAGTAGACGTATTTGTACAAAAAAGCCTGCATTTAGGCACGAGACGACATTATTTCGGCAATGGTCCGGTCACTCTATGTTCACTTATTCAACTATTCAGATATCGTGCATTACATTTGATGTGTGGCATGGGTTTCCGTGGCTGCATGTACTAAGCAGTAACTGATCAGTGTTGTAGTGCTAAAATCAATACTAACAATACTTCTGTGTGGAGCACATTGAAAACGTATCTTGAGTATTTTACAGAAAATAGCCATCGTTTCTGGTTATTTAAGGTGATGGGGAATTCTTCCAGATGTTGGGCACATCCACAAACACAAACATGCATGTCCAGGTTAAGCTTAGTTTGGCGTATTTGAAATTTAAAAGACGCAAGAAACTATAATTATAGTTACACGATATGTAAGAACATACATTTTTTAATATGATTCCGTAAGGCGTAAGTAACCAGAGGCCGGTGTAATCGTTTAAGTTGAGGTGTTAATGGCAATACGTTATAGTTAGATATTCCTTTTACGCAATCATGGTCATTGCCCGTACGCAAGGTCGGGATACACTGACACTTTTCGTTCGACCCGACCAGACCAGACCAGACCAGTCCACACCACATCAAACTACACCAGACTCTCTCTGACTGCAGTGTAGCCACTACACCGACCAACACCAACTGCGCTATACTCTAAAATGGCGTGACGTCATAATCACGTAAACTTGAAAAAGTTTACATGATTGTGACGTCACGCCGGCACTGAGTGTAGCGCTGTCGATATCGGTCGATGATGTTGATACACTGCAGTCGGAGGGAATCTGATGTGGTCTGATCTTGTTTGGCCTGGTCGGATCGGATCGGGACGGGCCAAAAGTGCCAGTGTATCCCAGCCTTACTGTTAGTAACGATAGGTATATTATGAATTTTACGTGTGCATCAACACGTCGCGTCGTATTATAAATATTTACAGCTGGTAAATTATTGTATCTATAAATTATTGTATCTATAAAAAATGTGACAGTGTAGTCAGGATTTATCTATCACTTAGTCGCTTTATAACACAGGTATTATCTACCTATAAAACGTTTTTTCGGGCACATGACTTGACTCGATTACACTTACGGAATGCCGTCGTATCCGTCAGCACGTTAACCTTTAATCGGCGGACGCAGTGGCTCAGTGATTTCAGCGTTGAAACATATTTCTGACACCACTTATTGATTACTTCAACGTTACATCATCACTTCATTTTGGACGCAATGGTTACGTTGAAAGGAACCTCAGACATTTTGATTATTTGAACTTTACGTCAAGGTGGTATACGTCAGCACTGGGTTCTCATTCGTTACCATTGGTTGTGGCCCAGTTGCTGCAAAACCACAAACTCATAGTTGAAATAGGTCACCTGCACGGCTATTATCGGTAAACATAGGGCAATGTCATTAAAAAACATAAATGTTAATGCTCTATGAGCGAATCCATTATTTACTGGAAACGGTTTCAATGGTATAATATATATATATATATATGTGTGTATATATTGAGATATATAACATTGAAATCGTTTCCAGTAAATAATGGATTCGCTCATATAATATATATATATATATATTATATGAGCGAATCCATAGTATATATATATATATATAATATTATACAATATATATAATATATATATATATATATATATATATATATATATATATATATATATATTGTATATATATATATATATATATCAGCGAGGTCGTCTTGATTGTGAGATGAGTGTGGGAATTATTGAATGTTGTTTTCCGGGCACGAAGTTACGAACCATCATTTACGTTTTAATAAAATTATATATTTTACTCAGACATATATACTATAGCATATGTACACAGTCTGGTGAGTGAAAGTATTTCTTCTAAACATATGCAAACATTGGAATTACCTGTCGTCAAGACGTTTGCCTCTTGTCAAGCAGACGTCGTCAGTAGAGCGCCGCCCTGGTCGGATGACACACGTGATAGCTCGTAGCCTCCTTCGTCTCGGTTGATTGATGTTTCTGGTTTTCGTATTCATAAACGTATTGACATTCATAAGTTTCTTTTCTTTCTGTTGGTTTCCATACTACGATTTGCATTCCCTTCCAGTCTGCAATGTGATTCCCTGTTGTTGTATGGTCTGTAAGGGCCGATTTATTGATTACCGACATTTATTTGTCTTTTCGCTCTCTTGCTGTGTAGTCTACTTCCTCTCCGTGTGCTTCCAGTCAAGCCTCCCAAATATACGCTGGCACCGCAGCTCTACCATGGTATTTGATATATATTATACACGCACTGAGAAAGTAGGGTGCAACGGGGTGATGGAAAGGTGCAATTGGGGTTGAAAGACACATTTAAGTATAGTGTGCATTGATAGGGTGCAGATTTGCACCCCTTTGAGTCCATTGGTCGTACGTCATTGCCCTTATTTGGTGTCCGGTAGTCAAGGTGATTCACCATCTTGGCTATACACAATCGAAAGTTGTGATTGTTTATCATGGAACCATCCTCGCAGGCCTCGCTGCCGCTGATTACGTCAGTGCCAGCCACTAGATCAGTGGTTGGCGGCAGGTCAGGTGGTCATAACAAAACTAATTTCAACCAACCGTAGCTGGTGTTACATGCAACGTTTAGGAAGTAGAAGCAATTATTCGAATACACAATACCGCTCAGCTGCTCGTGCTAATGCCGAACGGGTCATCATTATATATTGGGTTTCCCACCGGCCAAAGATGTGCAGCTGAAAAACTAGTGAACTGTTTCCCTCGTTTGATTGTGATAGACGCTGACGCGCCTGGCAGCTGTTGTGTATAGCCCGCCTAAGGGCGTTGCTAAGATACGCGGCCGGATGTCACGTAATCGCTAATGGGCTCAATTAAACATGTGAGATAAAAGTTTAAGGTGCAAGTTGGGTGCTGTTTAGGTGCAATTGGTGTTCAAAACTATATTTTTTTACGAATTTGCATGTTCGTCTTCTTCTTCAGGCTGTAGTACGAGCTGTCATGCTGCCAGGGCGGCATATGTAACGACGAACCTTACTTGGCAAGATGTAAACGTCTTTACGTCAGGTTATTACAATCTTTGGGTATGTGTAGAAGAAATGCATTCATTTAAAATGAACTATCCCGAAGAATGTTTAACAATGTTTTAATGTTTTAATTCATCGTGAAATCACGTTATATAGTATATTCTTACGAACTATAACATTTTGTATATCTAAATGTGTCTAATGAACGAAAGTGTTTAACCATATTTTGACCGTTACCTGTTGATGAACGTCGACCTTGTCTTTCCATTGTATTCTTAATATATACGAGTCGAAACATTCAAGTTAAGCGAAAAAGGCTGAAATGGAGTTGTAGTTGTAGAAGTGTCGGACTCTCAATCACTGCCGGTTCGAACGGGTAATTTCGTTCACTCCACGTTGCTCCAGTTCGCTCGGCTGTATGAATGACTACCTGGCTAAAGACACAGGTGGATATTTGTGTACGAATAGTCTTTGCGCAATAATTGCGGCATGGCTGCTTGCTTCCCGGAGAAGTCGAGATGGTGTTTGATTGAACAGGTCTGCCAGGAAGGAAGGGAAGGAACACTTTGAGCAGTCCTAAGGACCGGATACCGTGCAACATAAGAACTTACCTTTAATTAGTACACCTTTATTTTGTCGGTCAAATTTGTACATTTTGTACTAAACTACATAAATTCACGCTAATCCCGTGTTCTGAACACTTGTGACATGACAGTGAGTTCAGGAACGTGAAACAGAACGCTAGGTTCGAAACATAATGCTGAAAAGGAACTATTTTAAAAATGAATATAACAGATTCTGGTATTAACTTGCACTCTGATACTTATTTGTAGGAAATGAATCAGTGTCATATATAATTAGCGTTGGTCGACAGTCGTTGATAATAATGATTCTATTTCAGCTGCCGTGTGTAGGCAAGCGCCATGACTATCTTGGCATCTGCAGGCTCTTACAAGGTAGCGCCTCTATCTACAGCCTATCTACTCTTGTGCGCATTCACAGGAAAGTAAAAGTGAAAACAGGCAAAAGTCCAGCGTGTGTGTGTGTGTGTGTGTGTGTGTGTGTGTGTGTGTGTGTGTGTGTGTTTGTGTGTGTGTGTGTGTGTGTTTGTGTGTGTGTGTGTTTGTGTGTGCGTGCGTGCGTGTGCACATGCGTGCATGAGTAAGTGAGTGAGACATTATGGGAGTAAGTGCTTGCACGCGTGTGGTCATCAACAGCCCGTGCAAGGTTCAGTTGACCGGAACCAGTAATTGTTGGAGTGTTTCTTAGAAGAAACACACACACTTGTGCCTTGTTACACATATATTACACCACCTGCAGATGACCTCGTCTGTGGATTCTGCAGTCTAGTTGTTTCGCTTAATGTTGTAACGGTTACGTGTGAATGTCAAAGAATCGTTTGGGATTGTTTGGATGTGAATGTACGTGCCCCCCGCTACATCTGGGCGAAGTGCGTTCGGCAAGAGTCCGTTCGGGAAGATATCGGTGGGCTGAGCCAGTGTCTTATGTATCGTACAAATATTATTTGTTCTAACTTCGTCACAATTGTCTTGCAAACTAATATATTTCATAATATGAAACTGTGCTTAAAGCATGTATGTTGTGTCTGCCATGTTTGACTTACAATAAGGGATCAAACCTGAAGATAGAATTCGTTGTACCAGGCACTAACTGTTATCCCCAAGGCATACACACACCTGTTTGCAACGGACTAAATTCTAAGAAATATGACAAGGTACAGTCTGGTCAAGTCCGGGGGAGTTAAGGACTCAGGCTTGGGATACGGAACAGTGGTCAAAGGTAAAGAATGACTTATCGCAGTTGTATTCTGTATTCATACGCCTACAACCGCCCATCAGAGAACATACAATAACAATTAAACAAAAACTTCAAAAAGCGGCATGGCAAAGCAGCCTGGAATCAACATCTTCAAATTATCTTTAACAGGGGTTTATCTTCCAACCGTTCATACATGTTACGTATATAGGCCATTAAAAGTTTTTGTTGTACTAGATAGGATCGCTGAAAGGCAGTTTCTTGTTTGCTTTTATTGTCTCCAAACGGTTTCCGCACCCGAACGCAAATCATTATTGGAGTATATATGACCCCAATTGGGAACATATACCAGTGTCTTCCAATAATAGTATGAACGTGCAAGGAAGTGAAACAAAGAACCCTGATACGTAGCCTTACGTAGCTACGTTTACGTCTACACGTGACATGGGCAGTTCTGAGAGAAAGTAAAGCCCTTGTTGTTTACGAGAACATTTGGGCGTAGAACGGGATGAAAGCCCTTTGAAAGCAGCACGGTTGGAGCTTTGGTGATTGAGTTTCCTTTTCCTGAGATTACACCTGGTCTCCCGCTATACTGTGGGTTGCTGCCGTGCAGATTACTACGCAGGTCGCGACTGTATCAACCAGATGAGCTGTACAACACGAATACACGTTGAACAGCTTAGGCAAGTCGGAAATATTCAATCTCTGCTAAACCGTGTGATATCCGCTGGTAGAGAAATAATCCAATTGCATCATCCATGAAACATCACCGGCGCTGTGAATGATCTAGCGTATGCATGTATGTATGTATGTGTGTGTGTGTTTGTGTGTGTGTGTGCGCGCGTGCGTACGTGCATGTGTGTGTATGTATGTATGTATGTATGTATGTATGTATGTATGTATATTATATGTATGTATGTATGTATGTATGTATGTGTGTATATATGTGTGTGTGTATATATGTGTGTGTATAAGTGCGTATGTGCGTATGTGTGTATGTGTGTATGCGTGTGTGCGTGTGTGTGTGTACGTGTGTACGCGTGTACGTACGTACGTATGTATGTATATTTGTATGTATATTTGTACGTACGTACGTACGTACGTACGTACGTATGTATGTATGTATGTATGTATGTATGTATATATGCATGTATGTAGGCATGTGTGTACGTATGTATGTATGTATGCATTTATGTATGTATATATGTACGTATATGTATGTATGCATGCATGCATGCATGCACGTACGCACGTATGCACGTGTGTGTGTATGAATAGCCTTCGCGGATTAATTGCAGATGGTTGAATACTTGTCATAGAAGTCGATATGTTCGAATGAACAAGTCTGCCACATAGCGCTTTGAATAGTCCATGACTGAATACTGCCCTATGTAAGAACATACCTTTTTACCTTTAAAATCATGGGTTAGAGATGAATAATTTGTTACCAACATGTTGCTATTTGTAAATAAATACCAACTATTTATTCACGGAGAGTACTTGAATAACAGCTTACATTAACGAATTTATCTTATCTTCATGCAACGTTATTTGGTTTAGCATTCGTCTGCTAATCACTGTACTGGTGGCCATAGCACACAACACAAGCGCACTTGCGTCGAAGTTCAGTGACCCCCTAATTAACTGACTCGTTAAGAAACTGGAGCAATCGTGTGTTGGTCCGAGGCGGCGGACTCACGGGAGCCACTGCAGCGTTCCGCGAGGCCCGGTGTCGCGGGCCCAGATTCTCCCGGGCTAAGATTCTCCGCCTACTCTGGACCCGCGACGGTAACGGGCCCAGAGTAGGAGCGTGCCAGGATTCCGCGTTGTTACTAACTCCAAACGGTTTCCGCACCCGAACGCAAATCATTATTGGAGTATATATGACCCCAATTGGGAACATATACCAGTGTCTTCCAATAATAGTATGAACGTGCAAGGAAGTGAAACAAAGAACCCTGATACGTAGCCTTACGTAGCTACGTTTACGTCTACACGTGACATGGGCAGTTCTGAGAGAAAGTAAAGCCCTTGTTGTTTACGAGAACATTTGGGCGTAGAACGGGATGAAAGCCCTTTGAAAGCAGCACGGTTGGAGCTTTGGTGATTGAGTTTCCTTTTCCTGAGATTACACCTGGTCTCCCGCTATACTGTGGGTTGCTGCCGTGCAGATTACTACGCAGGTCGCGACTGTATCAACCAGATGAGCTGTACAACACGAATACACGTTGAACAGCTTAGGCAAGTCGGAAATATTCAATCTCTGCTAAACCGTGTGATATCCGCTGGTAGAGAAATAATCCAATTGCATCATCCATGAAACATCACCGGCGCTGTGAATGATCTAGCGTATGCATGTATGTATGTATGTGTGTGTGTGTTTGTGTGTGTGTGTGCGCGCGTGCGTACGTGCATGTGTGTGTATGTATGTATGTATGTATGTATGTATGTATGTATGTATATTATATGTATGTATGTATGTATGTATGTATGTGTGTATATATGTGTGTGTGTATATATGTGTGTGTATAAGTGCGTATGTGCGTATGTGTGTATGTGTGTATGCGTGTGTGCGTGTGTGTGTGTACGTGTGTACGCGTGTACGTACGTACGTATGTATGTATATTTGTATGTATATTTGTACGTACGTACGTACGTACGTACGTACGTATGTATGTATGTATGTATGTATGTATGTATATATGCATGTATGTAGGCATGTGTGTACGTATGTATGTATGTATGCATTTATGTATGTATATATGTACGTATATGTATGTATGCATGCATGCATGCATGCACGTACGCACGTATGCACGTGTGTGTGTATGAATAGCCTTCGCGGATTAATTGCAGATGGTTGAATACTTGTCATAGAAGTCGATATGTTCGAATGAACAAGTCTGCCACATAGCGCTTTGAATAGTCCATGACTGAATACTGCCCTATGTAAGAACATACCTTTTTACCTTTAAAATCATGGGTTAGAGATGAATAATTTGTTACCAACATGTTGCTATTTGTAAATAAATACCAACTATTTATTCACGGAGAGTACTTGAATAACAGCTTACATTAACGAATTTATCTTATCTTCATGCAACGTTATTTGGTTTAGCATTCGTCTGCTAATCACTGTACTGGTGGCCATAGCACACAACACAAGCGCACTTGCGTCGAAGTTCAGTGACCCCCTAATTAACTGACTCGTTAAGAAACTGGAGCAATCGTGTGTTGGTCCGAGGCGGCGGACTCACGGGAGCCACTGCAGCGTTCCGCGAGGCCCGGTGTCGCGGGCCCAGATTCTCCCGGGCTAAGATTCTCCGCCTACTCTGGACCCGCGACGGTAACGGGCCCAGAGTAGGAGCGTGCCAGGATTCCGCGTTGTTACTAACATGGTTTCCGTTAGTAATATAACAAGTTTTCCAGTATAATTGTTATTACGCAAATTATAAATCAAAATGGATTAACTTGTGTAATTATTTTCACGCACACAAACATGTTGTGCGATTTAGAGCGCACTTTTTTGTCAATCAAGCCTATAATTAGTATAGAGGCTACAGACAGCGTGGCGCTGTATATATATATATATATATATATATATATGCACAGTCACGGTGTCGTGCGATTCTTGTTGCGCTCACTAAAATTCTAAATAATATTTTGTTCGCATATGTTCTACTAGAGTAGCTATAGACATAATTAGTAATTATTATTTAAATTCAAAATGTATTATAACATCTGTGATATCCATACACAGGTGTAGTATCATGTAATTACCCTTTTTAACTAACACTTTTATTTAGTTGCCAAAAATAAGATTGTACTTGAACTAAGGTGATTCTTAGTGGTAAGTTTTTTTTATAAATATACTATCTGTGTGTGCCAGATAATCATATTTAGTAATTATTCTGATCGCTTGCTTTTGTAAAGTGTTAGATTTATTCATTATTGATGGAGAAATATTTCCTCAAATTAGTTCACAATACGTACTGCAGTTGGGGGAGAATTATTATGTGCAATACAGTGATTTAATATTTCCTAATATTAGTAATAAAAGTGTTTTTAATTCATAAAGCATGCTTATGCGGGGTGCCACCTTAGGCAGTAGTGAATAAATATGTACAGTGACTAGTTTAGATGTTCCATGTTTAGGTAAATTTCTAAATATGTTGTTGAAGTAGTTTGATTCATAATAATTTATATTTAATTACACCATTGTAAAACTTATTTATTACATTTTTATTATTTAATTATTATTTATTTATGTTTAATGATAGTTTGTTACATTGTAACTATGCTGTTTTTCTATTGTTTTCCAAATGTTCTACTTCAGTAAACCTTGTAAAATATGTGTGCGAGTGAAACATATTTGTATCATCTAAAATTAATATGACATTAAATGTATTTGTTGTTTTAATAATGTCGTTTATATGGAAGATGAAAAGAAGTGGACATAACATTGACCATTGAGGAACACCAAATGCACGTATTTTCTAAACCAATGTAGACATACAGCATAGTCAATAACAAATTAGTGTATATAATACATATCATGGTAAAGTGTGTACAGTTTAATCAATCAAATCCACAAGTCATCTGAGGTAACGGACCGATCAATCAATCGACAATCCGACAAACCAACCAACCAAACAACCAACCAACCAACACACAAACCATCTTTAGCGTTACTAGCAACACATTCAACTGACTGGGGTGACATGCCTTCAATCATTGCCATACATTTTAATATATCATACATCAACAACTTCACAGAAGAAATGTTTAAGCACCTATGTAACCAAACTTGCTGGCTTCTAGCTAGGTAGCACACATTCAACATCTGATTTTGCTCCATACAACCCTTGAGAATATTGATGCAGCTCTGAAACGGAACCAACATTTCAACGAAATCAAAATACTATATATATACTAAGTCTCCAGAGACTGGCGCTGCAATTATACAAATTATTATAATCAGCTAAAGGAATTGTATGTTAATACGCTAGTGGAATATCAAGAAATGTTGTAAATTTCAATGTTTAACACTTAATAGTCGTAACAACTTATTTTGGTACAGTAAAATAGCTTATATGCACATTACAAATAATAAGTCAAAATGGTATGGTCATTTTTGTAGTCAATAAATGCGTAGTAATTTAGCGTATGTAATATAATAATACGTGGTAATAATATATGTAGTCAGTGGCATCCTCGCAAATCAGAGCTGTTTGCCATGCAAAACTAGCCCTGGCAGATCTCCTAAGCGAAGTGCGGAAGTTAGCCGAGTCAAACTAATAATTGACTTCGCCAGTCGCAACTGCGTCATCCGTGAGAATATGGAAGATGGATAAACGACTTCTGGGAATCCCAATATACAATGTCAATGACCCGTTCGCCCATTAGCACGAGCAGCTGAGCGGTGTTATGTATTCGAATAATTGCTTCTACTTCCTAAACATTGCATGTAACACGAGCTACGGTTGGTTGAAATGAGTTTTATTATGACCACCTGACCTGCCGCCAACCACTGATACAGTGAGCGATTTCATAGGCTGAGCTTAAATTCAGAGTTTCGCAAAGCGATCAACCAGGGTGTACTGCTGGCTGGCAATGACGTAATCAGCAGCAGCGACCCCTGGCGCGCGAGGATGGTCAGTGGTAGAACATATGGTTGTTGTGGTTCCATTCGCCGGGTTGCACACATTACATAGTCATAGTTCACTTGTGCTGTACATTAGGCTCACCCAAGAGAAATAATGTGGTGGCCGCTTTACATATGCACCTTTTGTAGATTAACACATTCTTAAATTAATAAAATAAAACAGATTGACAGATTGGCAATTTCCAGTGGTGAGTGCCGAGTCCACGTATTCTTTGTTGGACTGGCAGGTAGGACTGCAGCAGGAATCCCCGTTGTCCTCTTGCACCAGTCTAGCTTGGACAAATTGGACATTTAATAATACTGTCTAATAATATCATAGTCAACTATAGTTTATATCTGGTCTGACCTGTTAACATATTTCTATCACTTTGCTTTAGAGTAGAGCACTACCAGAAACATTAATTTGAACCATTATATTTACTTGGTGCAAAACAGTAACATAAATAGATCTACTTCATAATTTCTTTGACAATTTGAAATGCATATTGGTGATTAGTAGAACATACGGAATTTGAATCTAATTTCACAGCTAGGGAAGACACTAAGCATTTGGTAACATTAAGTAAGGCAAAACATATGCGAAATGGACTGTGATTAAACGCAAATATAACTCGATGGCAGCTGAACAAACAAAATGTGTAAATAAAATATTTTTTTCAGTTAGTTATCATGAGAAATGTTTACCATAAGGACAAATATCCCACAGCTTGACCCATGTGCCTGCTGCCTGCAAGGCATGTGGCATGTTTCCCAGTCAGCAAGTACACTCTCCACTTTCTCTGAGGGCATCTTCAAGTAGCTCCTGCAATAACAGTCATATAAGGGTCAATGTCTCAAAAAGTGACAATTGACAAAAATCGTGTCTTTTGTCTCTCACATCCTCAATTATAAAGTCAGTCTAACGAAATTGTCACCATATATTGATCTCACTAAGTTCTTTCAGGATATGTAAGGTTTGACAGCGTAGTTAATTTTTTAAATGGCAGAAATTGGCTTTAAGGTGCCAAAATCGTCCAATTGAAGTTTCCAAAGTTTGAAGTAGTGCCATACAAAAACAGTGCTGTATAATATTTTTCTGTGTTCACTGAACAAATAGAGTATGTATTGGGAATGTACAGTAAAAAAATCACGTTTAAAAAATGAAAACTAACAAATATACACTGCGTTTTCTGTAATGACCAATTTTTGCGTGTCCAGCGTCATCATTTTACACGGGTCAATTACATTAATTTATTATTGTTGTTGTAGATACCTATACATGTATTCTTCTCTTACATGTTAAGTAAAGGATAACAAAAAATATGGGTCTAAACCTAAATTCAGCGAAAATATAACACGTTAAAGTTAAAAATATATAGAGTGGCGTTTTAGATGAGTGTCCATCGTCATAGATAGAAACAACCTATCTTCAGGTTCTGGGGCGAAGGGTGCGTTGGAACCCCACATATTGAATTCCAATGTATCATCATGTCGAATGTTAACAAGCAGACCGACTTCATCATGGATAATTCATGTGGCGTAGAGGAAAGGAACTTGTAGTCACAGCTTGACTCACGACAAACACACGCGCGTTGGAACACAGCATAAAGACAGTCGTCAACACGGATTTACATGGGGGTGGGCTCGTTCCAAAGCCTGGATGCTATCAACCATATAAAGTTAACATTATAAGTTCAACTTCAGTAGGGCGGCGCGTTTGATTTAGATTTAACAATGAAATTACGCAAGGTTCCGAGTGCTCGTTCTGGTACAACAGCAGTTACTGTCAAGTGCGTAACGGCTACGGTGCTGCTTGTAGCCGCTATGGTCACTTTGACGGCGGCCGACCAGGCACCGACGCAGACGGTGACACCGTCTCGTGGAAAGATCCTTATGCTCCCTTTGACTTTGGGAAAGAACTCTCACATCGTCAATTTTGCACGACACGCGAAGATACTGCGCAGTCGCAGTGCACCTGTTGATCGGAGTGACGCCGGAAGTTGGGACGATCTGAACAACACATTCGACGTTGTGCACCGATACCCGAGTGCCGGCAAATTGGGAACTCCTGACATCGATTACATCAAAGTGGCACTGGAGTGGTCGTCTATGTCGGCCTACCAAATGGCCATGTGGCTAGCAGACGAGTTGTTGCGTCAATGCGAGACGTTGTTGCGTAATCTGAATATACTGGTCGACATTCAACGCGAAAACTACGATCAGTTGATTGCGGATTTCGTCGACAATTGTGGACGAATTGTGTCTTGAGTATCTCGACATTCCAACCATAGTCTACTCGGCGGCAGGGCTGCAGTTCGACACCGTCTTCTTCCCGGATATGCCTTCCAATTATTCCCAACTATATATCTCCTTTCGAGCTTGAAAATATGACATTTGGCGAATGTTTGCTGAAAGTCTTTGAATATATCGCCGCTCAAGTGTTTTGGAATCCTCGATGGTTCGGCACTTTTCAGACCCTGCGGGAGAGATATCACATGAACTCGTCGCTTGACATCGATAATTCCTTCTTACGTGTGTTGATATTGGTTCGTAGCAACTTCGTGCTCGATTATCCACGCCCTCTTATGCTGAACATTGTAACTATCGAAGGTATTTTCTCGGACGACCCGAAACCACTTCTGCGCAATATAGCGACGTTCGCCGACAGTGCCGGAAGTGACGGCATCATTGTTGTTTGTTTTGGAATGATGATCGGTCATCTGTACGAGAGGCGGACTGAACTGCTCGTGAGTGTCTTGGCGAGATTCCCACAGCGCGTCGTGTGGCGTATGACGGGTGCGTGCCCGACGTCGCTACGCAACAACACACTCACTGTCGATTGGCTGCCTCAGAACGACCTGCTGCGTCACGCAAGTACCCGACTGTTTGGCCCTATTTCTTTTGCAGTCCGCGGAGACGCCGGAAGCGAAGACAGCGGAGAGGGTCAAATAGAATAGACTTCGGCGCACATCGGAGATGGTAGCAACCGCCTTGTTATCGCCCATAAACAACATGGACGCAGAATCACTAGCCGAGTCATTTTGTTAGTTATTTTTTCTTAAACTACGATGATGCTTACAACACTAAATATGTTACATATGGTCACAAGTTCACATCATGTGCTGTTATGTTATTAGTCAATCATTTTTACTTTAAAAATATGCATTAATATTGTAACAAAAATAAACACTATGTCGTATGTGTAATGCCTGTGTCAATGGCAATGCCGATGCATTCATGTGATCTGTGTATGACATACATCGCATTGTTGTTGCTTAATCTGCAGTGCCTAATAACGCAAGTGTTCGCCACGTATAACAAGCAAACAGGGTAGAACAAATGGATACGCAAACAAATATAAACATTGAGTATTGCAATAATATTTACGTTAAAATATGTATTTATTCGTGTAATGCGTATAATTGGAAGGCCAAATTGTAAAAATAGTGTGTAAATCTACTATCAGACCTGGGTTCAATTCATTTTTGTCAATTCCAATTCAATTGCAATTCATGTGTATTTACCAAGGATCAATTCTAATTCAATTCATTTTATTCGAATAACATTCAAGCATATTGTTGATAAATTCATTTCCAGTTCAATTAAGAATTGAACCCAAGTCTGCCAACTAAATATTGATAGTTGTGTGCGCAATATCATATTTAATATGTAACTTGTTAAGATCATGTTGTGCTGTAGATACCAGGGCATGGTACTTACACATCAAAGATGGGACATGTGTGTTGTGTTTAATGATGTAACTATTAGAAATAAATAAGAAAGAAAATTCTTACCCAATAAAAGCATGCATGGTATTGCGTGGTGTAATCCCACATGTTCACATTACATGATTGTACATATTTTTTACAAGACACATTGTATATGTACCACATCCACTGTACGGTCCTTCAACAAGCTGCAATGCTGGGTGTATTAAAAATGTGGTTGTATATGCAAGGCAAACAGTTCCCTTTAACACATTCCAATACAATAAGTACTGTTTAATTTGCATTACATTGATTCACGGAAACTGTTTGAGAGTAGCTGCCTAACCTGAAGAAGAAGAGAAACAATCTTGGATCATCGTCAATGTCACGATCATAGTCAATACAATATTTGTGTTTTTCATGATGTAATTTTTTTGCAATGGAGAAATAAAACAGTTGAATTGCATTATGATGTTTCCCTTACTAAATAAATGTATTTAATGTATGTGCAAATAATTCCATGCAACAAAGGTGCATGTTCATATCAGTATGTAGGCATTTGTTATGCAAGAAATACATTTTGACTGTCACAGGAGTGATATTGAGTAAAGAATAAAAAAATACTTATACAATTTCTTCAAGGTTCAACTTAAATCTTCAAATACTGTATATGATTGATTTGTTTGTATGTTTTTTATTAATCACTTAAAAAATACATCACTTCAGATAGAAAAGTGGTAGGGGCGACATCAAAACTACATTACATATGCTGAATTAATGGAATCAGTGGATGTGCACAACCAGTACTGTTTTGTATGCAACATTCAAACACCAGCAGGAATTGAACCTGCCACACATCACTGGACCACTATGAACCCCACCGCTCTGACGCGTGGTAACATTGCATGAATTACAACATAGAAAATAACAGTAATCTATTTCAAATTATATATATTTTTTATAAATATTAAACATTATGTGCCAATTAATTTATTAAAATCCTTACATTATTGATTCATACAATACATGTTAAACTAAAAATGGGTGCTTGTAAATAATGTAACATTTTAATTAAATTTTGTTTTACTCAGTTCCCTAATTCCAAGAATGTTATGCTGTGCAGCAAACAATCACACCACTATAGTGGTATCTTCTGGCACTGTTTTATGGGGTATCAAAACATAACAATACGAGAATGTTATTAAATGTACATTCATTGTTTTGATAATGCACCAAGACTGCAATTGACAATACAGGTACACACAATTCACCACGCCACTAAGCTCTGTTATACAAAGACATAACTTGGATCATCATCTTTATGCTGATGATACTCGGATCTACATTTTGTTGGCTACCCCGGATACAAATCA
Source organism: Paraescarpia echinospica (assembly GCA_020002185.1). Lineage (NCBI taxonomy): Eukaryota > Metazoa > Annelida > Polychaeta > Sabellida > Siboglinidae > Paraescarpia > Paraescarpia echinospica. The sequence goes on along the minus strand of CM034543.1, from coordinate 19,957,422 downwards.
CTCCCTTAACCAACTTAGTGATTGCCTTCAAGATATCTTCCAATCGATGACTGACAGCAAGTTGAAATTAAATGCAAATACAACCGAATTGATCATTATTGGTAATCCAATGCAGCGTAGTAAACTGGATGGTTTTTTCCCTACGCACATTTTGAATCAGTATATCACACCACAACCTCGGTGCGGAATCTAGGAGTGGTCTTTGATAGTAATTTCAATTTCCGACAACGCATATCTCAAACATGTCGCTGCTGTTTTTATCACATTCGTGATCTTTGCCGTATTCGCCGGTATATGTCATTTTCTGTTGATAAAACTATTGCAACAGCGCTTGTTAGCAGCAGACTTGACTATTGCAATTCCTTCCTTTATAATATATATGTATGCAAAATTAAGAACCGACAACCACCTGTCAACTTGATACAGTACAAAACAGTGCCTAAACGACAAACTCAATAAATACATATTATTGGGTTTTTTTCTTCTTATTCTGGAAGAATTTGATTAGGTGATGTATTGATTCAGTTAAAGTTTTATTACAAAAGGTGGCTCCTCGATAGCGACTACCATAGTCTTAGAGGAGTCTCCTGACCCTACTTTTCGTTATTTATCATACATTATGCAATATTTACTATAAGGTTATGTATTTGTATTATTTTTTTGTTTTTGACATGGATGTATTGTATGAATTATTTGAAATGTCTGGGTCAAATAAAACAAATTCTTCTTCTTCTAATATCGCTAGCAAGGAAATCCTCGTTTTTCTCGCTCTGTACCACTTTTGAAATCTTTGCATTGGCTTCCTGTACGATATCGTATAATATTTAAGATCTGTACCATTACATACGATGCACTGTCCAGTAAGCAACCATCTTATTTGCATTCATTGCTTACTCCTGTACGAAAACCTATCCAGCTTCGATCATCTAGTTCTGACCTACTTTTTGTTCCTAGCGTCAACACTAACATTGGAACTAGGGCTTTTTATGTTGCTGCACCAACTCTTTGGAATATGCTCCCTCTTAGTGTTAGATCAGTTGAAAATATTTACAAAATTCCATCGTCATTTAAAAACTTATCTTTACAACCTTGCTTATCCACCGTAGCTCCCTAGCGCCTTGACCCATCTGTTGACAACTGGAAAACTACTTATGGATTTTAAGATTGACCAATCCTTTTGTTTTGATGCGCCTCTGAGCTTAGTTTCCAAGGATTTAGGCGCAATAGAAGTTATCTTATTATTATTAGTAATATTTAAATAAGGCATACTCTGCATGTTTACGACTTACCGGCTATGTTACGTAGACCTGTTTCTGTATCATGCTATTTTAATAGAATGGATGCAGAATCATTCTCATCTAGACATCTGTCTTTGCAGAGTATACACACGCAGGTTCCTTATTTGACATTTCTGATTTCAATCATTAAATGTTTTGTCATCATGGCGATAATACAGAAAACCCTTTTTTCATTTAGTTGAATATTCCAAATACATATTTACACGCTTCATCGTGTATATTGCACAAGTATAATGTGACATGTCATTGAACATTGCGTTATCACATGTAGAAAGCAAACTGAAAACTACATATTTCAGTTTATATTTTGTACAATGCAACTTACCTTCCGTTTATATTCCGCCATGTTGAAAGTCACGTGGCCTATTCAACCGGAACCTCTCCGCATGCGACATGCCCTACAGGCGGAGAAATCGGAGCGGTCCGGAGAGCCTCTCCGGGCTGTTCTTTTTAATGCGGAGAGATCACGTGATCTCTCCGCGGAACGGAACGCTGACGGAACTTAATGGAATGATTAAATCTAGTTCTTGATGAAGCAGGGGAGAGATAGGGCTGGGGGTCGATATCAACATAGTTGTGGATGATCTTGAAAAGCATGGTCAGTTGTGTCTTGGTGCGTCTTGATGCCAGAGACCTTATTTCAATATTGAGTTCAGCATATTCACAACCATGCTTCAGCACATTCACATCCATACTTCAGCGCATTCACATCCATGCAGGCAGGCAGGCACAGGCAGGCACAGGCAGGCGCAGGCAGGCAGGCAGGCAGGCAGGCACAGGCAGGCAGGCAGGCAGGCAGGCAGGCAGGCAGACAGACAGGCAGGCAGGCAGGCAGGCAGGCAGGCAGGCAGGCAGGCAGGCAGGCAGGCAGGCAGGCAGGCAGGCAGGCAGGCAGGCAGGCAGGCAGGCAGGCAGGCAGGCAGGCAGGCAGGCAGGCAGGCAGGCAGGCAGGCAGGCAGGCAGGCAGGCAGGCAGGGAGGGAGAGAGAGAGAGAGAGAGAGAGTTAGAACTGTTAATCAGTTTTCACTTTTAAACATGAGCTATAATGTTTTTCATTCGATGATTTTTGGCCTGACAAATTGCTATGTTATACAGTACAATATTTGTCAGTAACTAAATATTCCGTGTGAGTGAACAAAATAAACACGGTGAACATTCCCCTCTGAGCTACGGTCAGCGAGCCGACACTAAGGAGAGCAGGTTGGCCAACGGATGTGGATGTCAGCCTACATTAGCCTGCTTTGGCACAGCGATAGTCCTCGACATTGATCGATCGTGTTGTGTTGCTAGCGCCGCCAGAGCAGTCTAGCGTACCATTGATGTGTGCACTTGTCAGACAGAAGTGTTGGCGTCATTATTGACTGCATCAGAACATTGTGACATGTCATTGAACACTGTGACATGTTACTGTCATCAAAGAACAGTAAAATATATGACGGTGCTAGACAAACATTGCAACATGGGTTAACATAACCATCATCATCGAGACTACTGTTGCTGCTCCATTAGCCGATATAACATAATCGCTGCACGTACAACACACGCTAACGGTGTTATGCCTATTACTTGAGACTTGCGCCAGCAGTACTGCCGCACACGTGCTCCAAACTACGTGTTCTTACTCACGTGGTCACGCCAACGCGTTATCATTTTATAATTATATAGCTAACGTGACTTCAACTAGGATAAATCGTATTGACTAACTATACTCGAGCTAGCTTATGGTTATGTTAACATCTTCGTCCTAGACGACCTGCACATCTGACGCGGGCGGTTTACCCCAGCAAACACCCGTAGCAGTTGTACATAAGTAATACCTGCGAATTACCTTCTGTAATTACTACGTACAATTGTTTGCAACGCTATGCGTTAAATCTACGAGTAAGTACAAAATGGTGGCCTGTGTATATGTAGCGCCCTCTGGCATACAACATCGACATTGTTGTTTGGCAATCTAAAGTAGACGCTAATACAATGCGTCTACCCTCATACCGTAGTAATACGAATATTATTTTGCAACTATACACCATCACGATGGACGTGAACTTCATTTTCTCTCTGACCTTCGACATTTTATATACATGATAGTTTCCTTCGCATAATTATATTATTCTTTTTAATAGTAATGTATTAGAGTGTGCGTACCGCCATGCAGTTGGTGCCAGACGACGCTACCAGTCACCAACCTCGTGAACGGGTCCCTCGAGAACCGTGTACCGCCACTGTTAGGTAACCTGCCCGCAGTAATTTAGTATGCCTTTTTCTAAGTAATTTGGCAAACACTTCATGGGCATTTTAAGAATTCAAGTGTCATCGTACTATAATCATATGGCGATACACATTTCACAGCACATAGAAGTGCCATAATCACATAGGCTTTTTCATATACGTAAATCCCATAAATCGACAATCACATAATTAATTATCCAATTTCACAAAAAAAATTCATGGATACAAAATATCGCATACACAAATCATAATTTCTTGAATATTGTCTCAGTCCGCTCATCTCCACCCATCCCTGCCCGCGCTGGATTTTGTATTTGTCTTAAAGAAGCGTTCGGGGCTGTTGCGACCGATGGCACGAAGGACCTCCTCGTTCGGCTCGAGCTTGACTTGTAAACATGCAGTTGCCTTCCCGATGGCAGGAACTTGCAAACCTTGGACAGTGGGTGATCTCTGTCTTTCATGACTGATTTTCTGTTAGTCAGGATAATTCCAACGCATATGTCGTCCACTGATATTAGATTATTGCCTAAGTTTTTCTGGGCTCTTTTAACAATTCTTACAAGGGTCTTTCCGTCATTGGCTTTCGTGCATGGGCACGACATCGCAGCGCAGAATTTCAGAATGTTTTCTACTGCTGATCTGTAGAGGAGTCCCAGGATAGTTCTGTCGAACTGGAAACTTCGCAGCATCTTACATAGGTGCAGTCTCTGGTTGCATCACTTAGCACAGCTGTTCAAGTGCGCGGACCAAGTGAGATAATATCTTGCATGATCACACCCAGGTATCGGCATGACGGAACAGTTTAAACTTCTATCTTCGTTGAACTTCATTATTGTAGGGGAAGCTGTATTTCGTCTGACGTCAATCACAATATATTTGGTTTTCTTGACGTGCAGAATCAAATGGTCGGCGTTGCACCAAGTCACAAGCTGTAAGATTTCATTTCTGTAGGTTGCCTCGTCTAATTCTCTTTCTAATTGTAATTATTTACATCGTAAGGAGCCACTGTTGGCTATGGTTTACGACGGGGTGGGTGCGTATGGTGTTATTGAGTGTTTGAGCCGCAGGATAGGAGACTGAAATCGTTTATGGTCTCAGCCTGGACCTGCGACTCGTTTAGTTTATTCCAGTCTACTATTGTCTTTACAAAGTATGAGTTTTTGAATTGGTCGGTGTGGGATGCAGATACTGTATAGCACCTGGTGTTATTGGTTGTTAGGTGTTGTACAAAGTTTGAGGATACGTGATCTGGAAAATGTTTGGGTTGGATGCGTCTTTTATTTATTTTTTGGGGCCGAAAGTATGTTTCTGCGGGGATGGCTGGGATAGATTCCTCAGCTATTTTGTACATGTATTTGAGTCGTAGATCCCGACGTCTGCATTGTAGGTCTATTAATATGTTTGTCATTGATCCTTCATGTCTAGAGTGGTAGCCGCCGGTAATGAAGCGAGCAGCACGGTGTTGTATACGTTCTAGTTTATATATGTCCCCCTGATGGTATGGGTCCCACACTATGGCTCCGTACTCTAAAGAAAAGAGAAGGTATTGGGACATGACAACGGGGGGTCTATACTGGTACATGTAGGAACAAATTATGCAGACAGGGAGGGAACAACTGCGATAGTACAGACGTATAGACAGTTAGTGAGGAAGCTAAAGAAGACAAAAGTTGAACAGGTTATTCTGTGAGGAATTTTGCCAGTAATGGGAGGAAGGGGGGCAACGTATAGAAACTGCAAGAGGATGGCGATCAACGCACTAGTTCAGCAGATGTGTGAAGAAGAGGGGGTGGGATTCACAGATTTATGGGGATACTTTGTTGGGAGGGAAGATATGTACATGAGAGATGGCCTCCATCTTAGTGGAAAAGGGGCAGCAGTTTTCTCAGAGAACCTGCTGCGATCTGCTGACAGTGGGACAGGTTGCATCTATTTAAACTAGATTCGCAGGGGGGACTCACAGAAAAGCCTAAAAATGAAGGCATACATAAAGACAGCACAAATAAATCAGCAAATAATAGTCTGGAAAACTCTTCTGAAGCTGGATATAAATGTGTGTGTTTAAATGCAAGGAGTATAGTAAACAAAAGAAATGAACTAAACATTATGGTAGAAGATATTGACCCTCATATAATAGGTATAACCGAATCCTGGACCACCACCGATATATCAGATGCCGAATTGGGATTGACAGGATATGTAATGTTTAGAAAAGATAGAATAGGAAGAAAGGGAGGTGGAGTTATTTTATATATTAAAGAATCTATCCAGGCTTATGAAATAAAATTAGAAAGAGAAGCAGATTGCGAAGAAGCTGTTTGGTGTAACATAGTTACAGGTAACTCAACGTTAACAGTTGGGTTAGTTTATCGAAGTCCAAACATAAGCATAGAAGAGAATGAAAAAATACAAAACGCTATAAGGGAAGTAAGCAAACGGGACTGTATTATTATGGGGGATTTTAACCACGGGCATATACAATGGAAATCTCTTCAGAGTATGGGGAGTGAGGACCACAAGTTTTTAGTGTTAGTTCAAGATACTTTCCTTTCTCAACATGTGCTAGAACCAACCAGGGGTGAGAATGTGTTAGACATAGTTTTGTCCTCACAGAATGAATTAGTTGACAATGTCAAGATACGTGAGCCACTGGGGAGTAGCGATCACAACCAGATACATTTTACCATCAAAGTAAAATCAGAAAGGAATAGTAAAAAGCAGTATAGGAGAAATTTCCACAAAGGAAGGTATAAGGACATGAGGAAATATTTAGCAAAGATAGACTGGAATAACACACTGCAAAATAAGACAGCAACAGAATGCTGGAATATATTAAAGAGTGAAATTAAGTGCATAGTCGACAAATTTGTACCCTTCAAAAAACAAGGGAAACGGTCCAATAAGAAACACTTATCGAAAGAAGCCATTAGAAAAATTAAGTATAAACAAATGATGTGGAAGTCATATAGATGTACTGGACATTATGAAGACTACAACAGTTATAAAGAAGCACTTAACCAAGCTACAGCTGAAATTAGAAATTCAAAGAGAAGCTATGAACAACAATTAGCTAGTAATATAAAACATGACAGCAAGAGTTTTTATGCATATGTTCGAAGCAAACAGAATGTTCAAGATAACGTCGGTCCTCTAGAAGATATTGCTGGAAATATAATATCAAAGGGATTCTTAATGGCAGAAGACCTGAATGAGTACTTTAGTTCAGTATTTACCTGAGAGGATATTAGTTCACTGCCAGTACCAGAGGCTAAGTTCAAGGGGGCAGATTCAGACTATTTAGAACAATTAATTGTAACCCCAGAAATGGTAGCTAAGAAAATAAGGGCTATGAAGGATAATAAATCACCTGGAGTGGATGGAATTCCGCCCAAATTACTATTGGAAATTGTAGAACAAATTAGCGTACCGCTTGCAACAGTTTTTAATTTGTCATTAGAAGAGGGAGTGGTTCCTTTAGAATGGAAAGAGGCAAACATTATACCGTTATTTAAAAAAGGTTCGAGAAACAAGTCAGAGAACTATAGACCAGTGAGTTTAACATCAGTGATTTGCAAATTATTAGAAAGATTAATTAAAGATCACATGGTGGATTTTCTTGTTAAACAAAACTTGATCAACCCATCTCAACATGTTTTTTTAAAAAGCGAGGTCATGCTAATATGTTATGTTTTTTGGAAGACATCACTAAGTGGGTAGATGAGGGATCATCAGTAGATATCGTCTACTTAAATTTTCAAGGGATCAGTATTAGGACCTATATTATTCTTAATATATATCAACGATTTGGATGATGAAATAACAAGCAAAGTGTTGAAATTTGCGGATGATACAAAAGTGTTTAGAAGGATTAAAAGTGATGGAGATAGACAGCATTTACAAGACGATCTTGACAGGTTGATCAAATGGTCTGAAAAGTGGCAAATGCTGTTCAATTTTGGGAAATGTAAATGCCTCCACACAGGACATGGGAACGAAGAGGTAGAATATACAATGAGGGGTACTGTACTAAGTACTACTGTAAAAGAAAAGGACTTAGGGTTAACCATTAGTGCTGATATGAAGGTTTCAGAGCAGTGCGGAATTGCAGCTTCAAAGGGAAATCAAATCCTTGGATTAATTAGGCGAAACATAACGTATTTAGAATATTGTATTCAAGCGTGGAGGCCATATCGCAGGAAGGACATATATATGCTAGAAAGAGTACAGAGGAGAGCAACTAAAATGATACCAAAACTGAGGGATCTTAGTTACGAAATACGCCTAAAAAATGCGGTTTAACAACACTAGAGACCAGGAGATTGAGAGGAGATCAGATAGAAGTGTTTAAAATATTGAATGGTTATGAAAATATTGATAGAAATAATTTTTTTTCAATTAAGAAAGATAGAAGGACTAGAGGACATGAAGTTACATTAGCAAAGGAGCAGAGTAGATTATATATAAGGAAGTTTTCATTTTCACAAAGGAATGTAAATGAATGGAACATATTATCTGCTGATTGTGTGGGTGCTAGTATCGTGAATATGTTTAAAAATAAAATCGACACATACCTCAGACGGGCGGGATACACATAGATAAAAGGGTCGGACTCTCGATAAGCCAAAGGGCTTCCTTGTCCACCTGCCACCTAGAGTTAATACTCTGGGTGGCAATCTTGTTAAATCTTGTTAAATCTAAAGCAGCGCGCACAAGGGCAATATATGCGGTCCGTTTATTGTTTATTGGACAGTGTCTTATGTTACGTCTTAGGAAACCACGTGTTGAGTTTGCTTTTTTAGTTGCTGTTGCGATGTGGGAGTGCCATTTAAGGTCGTCGGAGATAGAGATACCAAGATAGGGATTGCAGTTTACACGTTCTAGGGTGATGTTATTTAAGGTGTAAAAATAGTAAGTTTTATGTTTTACACTGAGGATGTAGCATTTGTTTGTATTGAAGTTCATACCCCAGTCCTTTGCCCGTGGTGATTAGGAGTTGTGTTTCGCAGGAGAAGCCTGCTCTGAAGCCATGGTTTAGGTGTGTTAGGATGTTGTGCTCTTCTAGGTAGGTCATGATGTGGCGGTAGATTATGTGTTCGAGAATTTTGCATGGGACCGATGTCAGGGAGATGGGGCGGTAGTTTTCTGGTAGGTGCTTATCACTTTTTTTAAATACAGGTGATACATTTGCTGTGCGCCAGTCTGACGGTAGGTTGCCTGTGTCTATAGATCTCTGGAAGATGTCTCGGAGTGCAGGGGATAGGGACAGCATTGGGATCTGGTCAGGGCCACATGCTTTATGTGGTTTAATAGACTTGAATAATTTACATACTCCGGTGGTGTTAATTTTAATGTCACATATATTGGGGTGTTGTGGGGGATCAAGGTGTGGGGGCGCGGATCTGTCTTCTTTCGTGAAGATACTTTGGATCTGGTCCAAGAGGATCTCAGCCTTCTCCTTACTGTTACACACCAGTGATCCATTCTTTTTCAGGGGAGCTACTCCGATGTTGTCTTGTTTTCTACTTTTGATATAGCGCCAGAATGGCTTTGAGTTGTTTGTTTGGAGGCCTGTGGTGATGGTGTTATTCATAAAGTCCCATTCCGCTTTACGCAAACTTCGTCTACATGTTTTCTGTATGAATTTGTAATTTTCCCAGTTGTTTGTTTTCTTAGCTTTATTGTACAGTCTTCTCTTTCGCTTTAGTAGTCTTTGTAGCTTTCTGTTTAACCATGGGAGATTGCACCGACTGGAGCTGAGCTTTGATGGTATATGTTTGTTGATAGATTTCGCTAGTGCGTTTTTGAAGATTGTCCAAAGAGTTTCTGTGCACGCACCTAATGTGTATTGAGTTTTTATTTCATTAGACAGGTGATGAAATCAGCATTTAGATTGTCCCAGTCAGCGCGAGTAAGTTGGTGAACTTTCTTCGTTGTTTGTTTTGGTGTTAGACTCTTATATCAAGGTCTGTGACGATGATGTCGTGGTCTGATATCCCTGGCACAGAAGCAGAGTTTTTGTCACTACAGTGGGATTTGTTGTAAAGATTAGGTCGTCATCACTGGAGATCAGTGTTATCTGCGTACTTCAGGAGAAGATACATTTCAGATGCTGCAGTGCAATCACTCGTGTAGATGGAAACGAATGTCCGCGAGAGAACCGCGCGCCGGTGTTCGGGGGCAGCATGCTGGATTGATGATTCCACATGGCGACGTATTGCTGACGATCCACAAAACGTCAAGGATCGAATGTGTGGTGAACACGTTCGGTGGTGTGTTGCTAAATTTGTCATCTAGCCCGGATGGGCGTATAGTGTTGAACGCCGAACTAAAGTCTAGAAGCACGAGTCTTGCATATGTCCCAGGAGTATCCAAGTTTTGCAGAAACGAGTGGTGCACGGTGAGAAGTGCATCCTCTGCACTTCGGTTTTTCCGGTACGCAAATTGCATTGGGTTGGAGACGCCAGAGAGTTCATCTCTGAGGTGGTCAAGAACGAGTCTTCCAAAAGGCTTCATTTCTATTTCAGGTTAGGCGTCTACATGATTATGTATAATAATAAAATTGACCCTAATGTATAATGAGCTTGACACTAACTATTTTATTCCCATCGTCTGATTGGTTCCAACGATTACGCTCTAGACATATAAGGTTATTCGACTTACCGGAAGAAGTAACGAAGCACGCACCTTGGTTGGGACGCGAGAGCCCTGTGATCATAGCAGAACATGGCTGGTGTAGAAGTGTCTGCTAATTAGGTTCAAGTTTGGATGTATTGAATACCGATTTTAACTTTGGTTGCGAGTTCGGGTGTTGGTCTGTTTGTTCATACGCAATTTGGCTGGTGCCCCTCCATACACAGCTAGTGCCCCTCCATACACAGCGGGTGTCCTTCCATACACAGATAGTGCCCCTCCACTCACAGCTAGTGCCCCTCCATACACAGCTGGTGCCCCTCCACACACAGCTAGTGCCCCTCCATACACAGCTAGTTTCCTTCCATACACAGCTAATGCCTCTCCATACACAGCTAGTGCGCCTCCATACACAGCTGGTGCCCTTCCATACACAGCTGGCGCCCCTCCACTCACAGCTAGTGCCCCTCCATACACAGCTGGTGCCCCTCCACACACAGCTAGTGCCCCTCCATACACAGCTAGTGCCCCTCCATACACAGCTGGTGCCCCTCCACACACAGCTAGTGCCCCTCCATACACAGCTAGTGCCCCTCCATACACAGCTAGTGCTCCTACATACACAGCTAGTGCTCCTCCATACATAGCTAGTGCTCCTCCATACACAGCTAGTGCTCCTCCATACACAGCTAGTGCCTCTCCATACACAGCTGGTGCCCCTCCATACACAGCGGATATCCTTCCATACACAGCTAGTGCTCCTCCATACACAGCGGATGTCCTTCCATACACAGCTAGTGCTCCTCCATACACAGCTAGTGCCTCTCCATACACAGCTAGCGCCCCTCCATACACAGCTGGTGCCCCTCCACACACAGCTAGTGCCCCTCCATACACAGCTAGTGCCCCTCCATACACAGCTAGTGCCCCTCCACACACAGCTAGTGCCCCTCCATACACAGCTAGTTTCCTTCCATACACAGCTAGTGCGCCTCCATACACAGCTGGTGCCCTTCCATACACAGCTGGCGCCCCTCCACTCACAGCTAGTGCCCCTCCATACACATCCACACACAGCTAGTGCCCCTCCATACACAGCTAGTGCCCCTCCATACACAGCTGGTGCCCCTCCACACACAGCTAGTGCCCCTCCATACACAGCTAGTGCCCCTCCATACACAGCTAGTGCTCCTACATACACAGCTAGTGCTCCTCCATACATAGCTAGTGCTCCTCCATACACAGCTAGTGCTCCTCCATACACAGCTAGTGCCTCTCCATACACAGCTGGTGCCCCTCCATACACAGCGGATATCCTTCCATACACAGCTAGTGCTCCTCCATACACAGCGGATGTCCTTCCATACACAACTAGTGCTCCTCCATACACAGCTAGTGCCTCTCCATACACAGCTAGCGCCCCTCCATACACAGCTGGTGCCCCTCCACACACAGCTAGTGCCCCTCCATACACAGCTAGTGCCCCTCCATACACAGCTAGTGCCCCTCCACACACAGCTAGTGCCCCTCCATACACAGCTAGTTTCCTTCCATACACAGCTAGTGCGCCTCCATACACAGCTGGTGCCCTTCCATACACAGCTAGTGCCCCTCCATACACAGCTAGTGCTCCTACATACACAGCTAGTGCTCCTCCATACATAGCTAGTGCTCCTCCATACACAGCGGATGTCCTTCCATACACAGCTAGTGCTCCTCCATACACAGCTAGTGCCTCTCCATACACAGCTGGTGCCCCTCCATACACAGCGGATATCCTTCCATACACAGCTAGTGCTCCTCCATACACAGCTAGATTCCTTTCATACAGAGCTAATGCCTCTACATACACAGCTAGTGCGCCTCCATACACAGCTGGTGCCCTCCATACACAACTGGTGCCCCTCTATACACAGCTGGTGCCTCTCCATACACAGCTAGTGCGCCTACATACACAGCTGGTGCCCTTCCATACACAGCTGGTGCACTCCATACACAGCTGGTGCCCCTCCGTACACAGCAGCTAATGCCCCTCCATACACAGCTGGTGCCCTCCATACACAGCTGGTGCCCCTCCGTACACAGCAGCTAATGCCCCTCCATACACAGCTGGTGCCCTCCATACACAGCTGGTGCCCCTCCATACACAGCCAATGCCTCTCCATACACAGCTAGTGCGCCTACATACACAGCTGGTGCCCTTCCATACACAGCTGGTGCCCCTCCATACACAACTGGTGTCTTTCCATACACAGCTAGTGCCACTCCATACACTGCTGGTGTCCTTCCATACACAGCTGGTGCCCTCCATACACAGCTGGTGCCCCTCCATACACAGCTAATGCCCCTCCATACACAGCTGGTGCCCTTCCATACACAGCTAATGCCACTCCATACACAGCTGGTGATCTCCATACACAGCTGGTGCCCCTCCATACACAGCTGGTGTCTTTCCATACACAGCTAGTGCCACTCCATACACAGCTGGTGATCTCCATACACAGCTGGTGCCCCTCCATACACAGCTAATGCCCCTCCATACACAGCTGGTGCCCTTCCATACATAGTTAATGCCTCTCCATACACAGCTAGTGCGCCTACATACACAACTGGTGCCCTTCCATACACAGCTGGTGCCCCTCCATACACAGCTGATGTCTTCCCATACACAGCTAGTGCCACTCCATACACAGCTGGTATCCTTCCATACACAGCTGGTGCCCTCCATACACAGCTGGTGCCCCTCCATACACAGCTAACGCCCCTCCATACACAGCTGGTGCCCTTCCATACACAGCTAATGCCTCTCCATACACAGCTTGTGCGCCTACATACACAGCTGGTGCCCCTCCATACACAGCTGGTGTCTTTCCATACACAGCTAGTGCCACTCTATGCAAAGCTGGTGTCCTTCCATACACAGCTGGTGCCCTCCATACACAGCTGGTGCCCTTCCATACACAGCTAATGCCCCTCCATACACAGCTAGTGCCCCTCCATACACAGCTGATGCCCTTCATACACAGCTAATGCCCCTCCATACACAGCTAATGTCCCTCCATAGACAGCTGATGCCCATCCATACACAACTAATTTCCCTTCATATACAGCTGATGCCCCTCCATACACAGCTAATGCCCTCCATATCTAGCTGATTCCCTCCATACACAGCTGGTCCCAGTATTTGCACAACTGGTAGTAGTCTCCTGCTTCGTAATTGCGAACGATGCAGACACATCATTGCAGTAGATAGCGTACGTTTTCTACACATATGCCAACTTACAGGCGAATCGGAAGCGTGAAGCATTTGTTGCACAAGGAGTGCCAGACAGACTTGTGACAGTGCTCACGTACCATCAAAGGCCGACTCAAGTCAGCGTGAAGCGGCCGAGAGGAGAAGAGCCAGGTCGTTGACTCGGACACACGGACGCGCTGATGGTCGGAAAAGAGAACACTGAGCGTTGTCCGAAGTACGTCAATGTCTCTCGATGTCTGATTTGTATGCAGATTTAATTAAAATGTGTTGTATAAGAACCAAACTATAAACGAGTCAGCGAATATATGGAACAGTCGTTGAAACATACATACAGTTGTGAAGACCTGTTCAAAGTCACGAAATCTTCGTCATACGTTCCGGTCCGGTCCGGTCCGAATACTTGGTGAAACCGTCCCTGTGTTTGAGTGTGTGTGTGTGTGTGTGTGTGTGTGTGTGTGTGTGTGTGTGTGTGTGTGTGTGTGTGTGTGTGTGTGTCTACATATCTATGGAACATAATACGAAACTATGGTCTTTGTTGTTTAGTTTCTGATCTAACCATGAATGTGATCACCTATAGTCGCTTACGTACTAACAAGTTATAGGCCTATGGCCAGCATCCCGGAGTTGGACCTAAGTATTCTTGTTAGAATTGATTACATTTTCGGATAGAGTATGTATTCTTTTCGAGTAGAATATGTATTCATGCGTATGTTGTTGGTTGTCGGTTATGTCCTGAAGGGACGCATGTCGGATGAACGTCTTCCGCCGGAAGAAGAGCTGATAACAAATAGTTCATTATTCTGATGAAGGACACTGTATGCACGCACACACACACACATACATGCACGCACGTCTCACGCACACACACACATACATGCACGCACGTCTCACGCACACAAGCACACATCCAAACTTCAGTAGCCGGTCACGAGAATTTTACATTACCTGTATTTTCTTGTAGAGATAATGGCCATAATGCAGAACAAAACATGTCCTCGCTTGGCGGATACTTAAAAACAAAACAACATATATCTGAAATACTATAATGTTTAGAAATGCATGTGAAAACATATATAAATTTAGTTACCAAAAACGAACCTTACAAGTCTTTTTATTTTTATTGTTGTTGTTGTTGTTGCTGCTGTTGTTGTTGTTGTTGCTTCTGTTGTTGTTGTTGCTGCTGCTTCTGCTGCTGCTTCTGCTGCTGCTTCTGCTGCTGCTTCTGCTGCTGCTTCTGCTGCTGCTGCTGTCGTTACTGCTGCTGCTGCTGCTTCTGCTGCTGCTGCTGCTGCTTCTGCTGCTGCTGTTGCTGCTGTTGCTGCTTCTGCTGCTGCTGTCGTTACTGCTGCTGCTTCTGCTGCTGCTACTGCTGCTGCTGCTTCTGCTGCTGCTGTTGCTGCCTCTGCTGTTGCTGCTTCTGCTGCTACTGTTGCTGCTTCTGCTGCTTCTGCTGCTATTGCTGCTGCTGTTGCTGCTGCTACTGCTGCTGCTGGTGATGATGCTACTGCTGCTGCTTCTGCTGCTGCTTCTGCTGCTGCTGCTGCTGCTGCTGCTGTTATGCTGTAATCCCTTATACAGAGACAACTTGTCTTCTCTCCTCCTTCGGTACCTCCATTTAACGCACGGCACCGGGCAGTTCGGTTTTGGGCCAGGGATTGTGTTGTAGACAATAATAAATGTGAAAGACCCACCAAGTGTGATAGAGGGGTGCGGTGTGGACTTTGCTCGGGGCATGAACATTTTTCTTCTTTGTGTTCAGGTCAGCAAAGCGGTGACTCGGGAACGTCAAAAACTTGAAACCCATTGATCGGATTACAGACGCAAGAGTAAAGGTAATATGTTTTCACCTTCAAATTATTTGTTAATATAAAGGTATTGCGTTTTATGAATCCTACATCAAATTTGTTTGCATCGCCGACAGGATGCTCCAGGTTTTAGCATACCGAGCAATATATTGTCGGAGTGCTTGTACGACTCGCCTTTTTTAATGATGCTCATCAATAACTGCTCTTGTGCAGAAAGAATCGGGAAGAATAACATCAATAAAGGTAGTTGGGGCAATCCATTATGGTAATGAAATATTGTTACGAGGTACAGCTTTATACGAGTTACCCAGCTGATATACACTAAATGCTCATGTACACCACGAATAACCTCACCAATGTATACTACAAACATATTTCAACATGTCCGTAATACGTTCATATTAACGACAGATACGTGTGTGTTCCTGTTTAAAAACCTTCTTTCAGCAGATAGACTACCTTAATGTGTTGTCTTTCAAAAATATAATAGTAACGAGTAATTTGTATCCCATGCCATGAAAAGCAACGGTCCACAACTTCCCCGTTTTGTTTTTCATTTCAGTGAACAAATTACTGCCTAAAAAATTAATGATTCCAAACAAATAGTACAATAATAATATTTTAAATGTGTTAAAAAGAAATTAAATGGAATTAACTTACAACACATACATCATTTAAGATCTGGCAATTATTGGTGAATAAAACTACGGCTTAAGGTAGATATCCGGAAGTCTTGACCAAAAGGATATGTTTAGTAACATCCACAATTCTAGGAAGTCTATTGACGCTACATCCATGTAAAATCCTAGGAAACTACACACTCTACTTCCCGTGCTAGAAATATATGTTCTCGCTTAATTTTTTAATGACACTTATAGCGAGCGTCTTTCGTATGAACTGACATGCGTGTTTCTAAATCCCACTTAAACACCGCAAGTGTAGGTTTTCAAAGACTTCGTTGAATGGTCGTGGGGTGGGCGTGTTATACTCGTGCTTTGTGATCTTAGTTCAGTAGTCTCGAGGGAGCCGCGGGCAACACTAGATTAACTTTATCGACCGACCGCCAACACAGACTGCCGTTGGTTTAACTCTCGGCAGCGTTGCATTGTAGGCGTGTAGTCAGGGGCAATCGAGCCTGAAATGGCGAGATATCGGAGAAACGATCCAGCTTAAGAACCTTAAAGATTTATTGTGGCTAATGTTTACTTGCTGCCAACCGACCAGTGGTCTACACATCATCACGACGAGTTCAGCTCAATGGCGTGCCAATACAATATCGGTCGAGTGGGTAGGTGGGTGAGTGGGAGTGCACGCGTGCATGCTTGCACGCTGGCAGACATGCATGCACATCTGTGATGAGGTATGCGCGTTTGATTCGTCAGAAGCCAGGCATGAAGCGGGACAAGCTGCATGCCATTGTAACAATGACTTCATTAAACGACGCCTACAGCAAACAGATGATCGAATAAGCGAAGAGTCGGCACAGCTGGTTCAATCACGGCGCCATTCTCCAATCTACGACTCTTGTCATGCTTTCGGTAACCAACGGTATTTCTAACTACAATTTGCATTAGCACTGAGATGCCTCTGTTTCACTGGTGCAGTCCACAATAATATGACGCACTAACTGTGGAACTAGTTCAGTTGCAAGAGCTGCCGGAAAGATGGCACGGTTGACCTCATACCGCCTTCTAGTTGTTAGGATTTATCCCGCTAGATCACATACCTATCAAGTGTAATCGTAGATCGGGGTTGGAATAATGAGCACCTCGGGGGCTCCGATCTGCTTTGAGAGCCCTGGTTCATTTGCACGAGGCCGCAAGGTACACCATGGTCTCCGTGGTGTATCGTGAGGTGTTTGGTTAAATAGCTGGAATAGGTATTGTCTGTGGAGCGTCTAAGTACGGGCGATTTATGCACTCTGTCCTACTTCCCCTCGAGCTGTCTGGCGGCTGCAGCTAGATGCGAGAGTGGTCTACGGAGTAAATGCAACAAACTGCACGTTGAACACTAGACGCACCATACTTCCCAAACACCTTGATGTTATGCACTGTTGTCTTCTCCCAGTAGTCTATTGGTCGTCCAGTGTTGTTCCGTTCGTGTGTTGGTTTCATTCCATGTTCTGTTTCGTGACACCAGCAGTGCAATTTCAGAAATCGTCTCAAAACAAAGCCAGTTTTCTGTTTTCAAACTCTTGTCTCAAATTACGTTGGTCTCACCTCCTCCGCATGTTTGCCTTTGTGACATTTTCCTATAATTTCATTTGATTATGTGTCTGGGACTTTTGTTTGTGAATGTTTTCGCACCAATCCTTAAAACACGAAGTGAGAAAGTCAAAGTGGACACTGTTCTCAGGACGTCACTTGAAAAGCACTTCGACAAGCCTGATCGCAAAGACGTTGCTGCTAAACCGCTGCAAACAGCATGTCGCATGACATGACAACACCCATCGCGTGAAAGGCGGCCGTCTGCTGTTAAACGTGATGGAGTTTTAAAAAAGGCTAGATAAATTCCAATTGTTCCAAGACAAGATGTTTGCTGTGAATGATGATGAAAAAAAGGACAACAATTACATTCATCTTCAATACCGGCATGCTACACTGTGTGAGGAAAACATTACAATTACACTGCTTTTTCTATTAGCCAATATCAAACCATCTTATTATGGAGCACTTCAAAAGCAAGAGCATATTATCGCAATAAATAATATTACAGCTTTTTATTTACCCCATTCACTTTTGTTTCTGGTACCATTTAAGCTAAATTAATTAATCGTTGGTCCATTGTTCGTCAGTCTCTGGTGCTGACCTTTTAATTCCTATGGATCAAGGTAAACGTGCGCTCGGTGTTTTTCAGCTTTCCTAATGGTGACACAGACACATAGTTGTCGTATTTATCTCATTTGACTAGGAAATATCGAGAATATTGATATTTCCGTCGAGAGAGTTATAGCAGGGAGATCGCTAGTAGATATCAAACACGTGAAAACGGTGTATGTTTCCTATTTGTGGAGCTAACCCTTTCCGTCAGTGACGCTGGACACGCAGTTAAGACGACATACTGAACGTTTTGACTTTAACGAGCTGTAGTTTCCACGAATTTTGGTTTAACCCCATCATATGTTTCCTAATTCCTTTATTAACTTAGTAGACAAAGATTACGTGTCTAAATACAGATACTGATAATTTATTGTCATGATCAACATATATAAAATATTAGGAACGTGTATTGATTTTGTACCTACAGCCACAATAATCATGCTACATACATACAACAAAATAGTATTACCGTCTATTACGCATGCAATACATTTTACCAAAATAACAATAGCCTTGTCTAACAAGTTATCCAATAAAATTGCTAGTCTGACAATAAGAAATACAATATACAATAAAACCAATAACTTAATGTGGTGGACCAATATAAACCAGTGATGCTGAACACGCAAAAAGTGGCCATTGTAATAACTGAATTGTACAAGTCATGGTTTTCCTGGTGACAACGTATGCTTCTGAAACACGGACCACCACTAGATGGTCGACGGCGCATCCAAGTGTTTGAGATGTGGCGCTAGCGCCACATGTTAAAGGAAATAAAAACAAGGCATTAACTAAAATCCGTTTTCCATGTGTACAGAAAGTTTAATATCGCATGTAACATTCGAGAACATTAAAAAAATACAGAAAAATACATTTGTAGCATAAATTCGATTTTAAACCCGTCTGTGTAGCGATTCCCGCGGAAAATAAAAATGTAATGAGCTAGGCGATCACGTGGTATCTTAACGTCACACATGACTTACACTCGCAGCAGGCCGACCCTTTCTATGCATTCAGAGCATGTTTACATGGATAATGTTGGGGTCGAAACGAGCGTCAGAATAAGTTGTTATGCAATAATCCGATGTAATACAAACACTAGTCATCATAGAGGAACAAGCAGTTATTTTACGATTCCACATGAATTCAATTTTATTCAAAACAATGAATGCGAATGAACAAGTCGACTAGGTTTCGCCGAGCTTGGCCCTGGGCTCGTTTTCAGAATAATTATATCGAATGCAACCAACGGGAGATACTGTACACCAATATACATACATAGCAAACATATATCGTATCCAGCTACTGAAAGTAACGTGTAAAATCTCATAATATCACTAGAATATCGATCTATGAAGGAGGAGTTGTACAATTTATCATAACAACTGAAATCAGTCAGCGAATTTCTGCCGGCCGTGATAGCTCAGTTGGTAAACGCGTTGGTTCCTTGGTGTCTGTTTTACAATCGGGCGTCGCCGGTTCAATCCTGACAGCATGCAAACTATTGATTTTCTTTACACTTTTTTTGTTTATGTTTTCACGAAGTAATATAAACCAAATCATTTAGTATAATATGATGCAATGTTTGTAAATATTTATTTTTTATTTTTGTAGTAATTATTTATTCGCCACAAAAATTAAAATATGGTCATTATATACAACGATGTTTCTAAATTGTATTTATCCAGACAGATCACAATTTGTTTTCACATATATAATTACAATATATTACTGTACAATATATTTATAATTAATAAATTAGATATCCATTACATTATATTTGTTTGGATAAATAAAATTTAAAAACATCGTTATATAATGACCATATTTTCATTTTTGTGGCGAATAAATAATTACTACAAAATAAAAATTATTTACAAACAGTGCATCATAGTATACTAAATGATTTGGTTTATATTACTTCGTGAAAACATACACAAAAAAGTGTAAAGAAAATCAATAGTTTGCATGCTCTTAAGATTGAACCGGCGTCGCCCGATTGTAAAATAAATGACAAGTAACCAACGCGCCTACACACTGAGCTAGCGGGACCAACGGAAACTCTCTATCTGATTTAAGTTGTTATGGTAAATTGTACAACTCCTTCATATATCGATATTCTAGTGATATTATGAGATTATACACGTTACTTTATGTAGCTGGATACAATATATGTTTGCTATGCATGTTTATTGGTGTAGATTATATCCCGTTGGTTGCATTCGATATAATTATTTTGAAAACGAGCCCAAGCTCGGCGAAACCTAGTCGACTTGTAGGCCCATTCGCATACGTTGTTTTGAATAAAATTTGATTCATATGGAACCGTAAGATAACTGCTTGTTCCTCTATGATGACTAGTGTTTGTATTACGTCGAAAAATTGCACAATAACTCATTCTGACGCTCGTTTCGACCCAAAAACTATACTTGTAAACATGCTCTGAATGCATGGAAAGGGTCGGCCTGATGCGAGTTTGAGTCATAAGTGACGTCACATCTCGGCATCCCGAAAAGCGCGCCAAAAATATGCATATTCGAAAATGTCCGGATGTACGGCATAAAATGTGGAATTTCTAATTCATTGAATTTTTTGATTTTTGTTGCTTGGTGGACGTGGAAATAGATAGCAGGATGTAATATAACATAAATTCAAGCAATATATGTTTTTATTCCCTTTAAGGATCTCGTGGACCCAAAAAGTGACGGACAATTAAATACTAAATATATTTAATAATCCTAATAACACTTGACGGATCTATCATTCGCCAAAAAAACTGATTTACTTTGGCCATGTGATGCGAACTTCACACCTGGAAAAGATCATCATGCTGGGAAGAGATCTACCCAGGAACAGGTGGCTAGACAAAATTAAAAATAAAACGACCCTGACACTAAAACAACCCGGCCAGGCAACATCACACAGGCGAGAATGGAGGCGGCTGTGCTGGAGTGTCGCCAAACGTTGGACCAGATTTGGTAGCACAAGGTGACAAGGTGATAATAAATGCACTGCCAATGTTTTAGCTCTCACTTTCTAACGTGGTTTTGTTACTGTACGCTCCGTACATAATTCAATTGCACCAGAAAAAATAAAATAAAAAATACGGTACTGATTTTGTATGATAGGGTAGGGTAGGGGGATTGGCCCACGTTAGGCGATAGGCCTACCCCACATTTGTCCCGTCTGACACATGTACGCGACTACCTCTACAGGTGATTTCTTGCTTTCCCGTCACACGGAAACGGCGGAATGCTACTTACACGGTAAGTGAAAAAATCACGTTTTTCTGTTTAAAAAAAAATGTAAAACAACATTTGTGACGATAAAATGTTTGCATATAAACCTGCGAATGTGAAAATAGGCACATCTCACCTAATATACTTAGTAAACACATTATTAAAGAGAAGTACGGGCTACCACGTTGGTGTTTCAGTGGCGCCACGCTGCAACAAAAATGTGTTGAATGGGTAATTAGCCTACTCTAACATGGGGCAATAGGCCTAGGATGGCGTATTACCCCGTCAGTTTGGGTGAGTTGTCCGATGTGTCGCAACTGATTTCAAATTGTAAGGATCACCTATCATTGGACTAAGAAATACCATTTACTATTATTGACTTTAGTAGTCTGTACATTTGTGTGTAAACATCGTTACATCTTAGTATTGTGTCTGTATTCTTCTTCCTTCGATGAAAGTTTATATTGAACAGGCTGCCACATGTGTTAATAAACCTGGTTGGCATAACGTCATTCAGAGTAATTTTTTAGTTTCATATGTGTTGGTATATACTACATCGTAAAAAATGACAAGCCGCACGAAATTGAGCAAATCATCCCTACATGACGCATATACCCAAGAGTTGTTTGTATTTATTTTCAGAAGAAACAATGGTCCGACTCTACAAAAGAAAAGTACATATCCGAGCGGCATGTGGTGACGAGGCACTGCGCGAGGCCTTGACGCGAGTACGCCGGGGGTGCCGCTTATCCGTGTAAGCAAGGATCTGGGAATTCGAGCGCGCACGATTCGCCGGCACAGAGACAAATAAGTGAAGAATCCCGGAACCGTGCAGTTGGGGTGCACGTCATTGCTGTCTAGTGCAGTTGAACAACAAATATGCGATAAAGTGCAATCAATGGAAAAGTCGATGTACGGCCTTACCCCGTTGGATGTCCGCCGCTTTGCATACGACGTGGTTGAAGCTTTGGGAATCGTCAACCCGTTTAACCAGACTGACAAAACTGGCAGGGAGAAACTGGTTAGCAAGCCTCATGCGCAGGCATCCCGAAATAAGCATACGTTGGCCTCAAGGCACAAGCTTCGCCAGGGCCGTGGGTTTCAATAAGCCGAAAGTGGCGAGGTTCTTTGCAGTTTCCAAAATAATTGCTCCAATAGAACAAATACTATCCATCCAAGGTATGTAACGTTGATGAGACAGGAATCTCGTGCGTCCACGGGCCAGGCAACATCGTGACGTCGAAGGGGGTTAGACACGTGGCGAAGATAACAAGCGCCGAACGCGGCAAGACCGTGACTGTCGTCTGTGCCATGAGTGCTATGGGAACATACCTGCCCCCATGTTTCTTTTTCCGCGCAAGCGCATGGTGGAAGTGCTGATGAATGGGGCGCCACCACAATCTCTCGGGCAAGCAAATTCCAGCGATTGAATGGATGCCGAGATGTTTCTGACGTGGCTCAACCACTTCGTGAAGTTCACGAATTCGTCACCGACAAACCGTCATATAATCGTGATGGACGGTCAAAACAGTCACAAGACCTTAGCAGCTGTTGAGTACGCCAGGTCCAATGGAATCGACATGGTGACGTTTCCATCTCACTGCACGCACAAGACACTCTAGACAGGACATTTTCAAGTCATTTAAGTGCGTACGCCGCGGCATCTGACGCGTGGATGGTTTCGAACCCGAGTAAGAGGATCACAATTTATGAAGCGTCTTCGGCACGGCCTACGTACGCACGTCTTCCCCAAGCAAGGCCATCAACTTAATTTAATCATGAGGGCTATGGCCTTTTGATGACAGCATCTTTGGAGATATTTTGTTTTTAGGACATAACTGTTTTATTACTTTTACAGGAATGTTCCATGGCACATATGTAATGGGGAACCTATACATGTTTCTGTAGGATAAAATGGCTTTTGTGAATAAATTTTTATTTTACGAGTTATGTCGTTTCGCGCTTAAGGTAGGCTAATCCCCCTACTCTACCCTACTACTTCCACATTTCGACCCTTCAAATGGACATGTGTGTGCGGCCGTTTTTGGATCCTTACGCCATTATTTGCCATTTTAAGAAATAATAAGATGGACAAACTATACGTCTTGCTCATGATACAGTAACACCTATTAAGTTCTGCTCATGATACAGTAACACCTATTACGTCCTGCTCATGATACTGTAACACCTATTACGTTCTGCTCATGATACAGTAACACCTATTACGTCCTGCTCATGATACAGTAACACCTATTACGTCCTGTTCATGATACAGCAACACATATTATGTCCTGCTCATAGTACAGTAACATCTATTACGTCCTGCTCATGATACAGTAACACATATTTTGTCCTGCTCATAGTACAGTAACACCTATTACGTCCTGCTCATGATACAGTAACACATATTTTGTCCTGCTCATAGTACAGTAACACCTATTACGTCCTGTTCATGATACAGTAACACATATTATGTCCTGCTCATAGTACAGTAACACCTATTACGTCCTGCTCATGATACAGTAACACCTATTACGTCCTGTTTATGATGCTTATGATACAGTAACACCTATTACGTCCTGCTCATGAACAGTAACACCTATTACGTCCTGCTTATGACGCTTATGATACAGTAACACCTATTACGTCCTGCTCATGATACAGTAACACATATTATGTCCTGCTCATAGTACAGTAACATCTATTACGTCCTGCTCATGATACAGTAACACATATTTTGTCCTGCTCATAGTACAGTAACACCTATTACGTCCTGCTCATGATACAGTAACACATATTATGTCCTGCTCATAGTACAGTAACACCTATTACGTCCTGCTCATGATACAGTAACACATATTACGTCCTGCTCATGATACAGTAACACATATTATGTCATGCTCATGATACAGTAACACATATTACGCGAGAGTCAATGACGTCTACTGTAATGTTAATTTGCGATCTCTGCATTTCAACATACATATCTAAAGCCATCCTCAAAAATATTTACATACCATTCGTTGCGCATTTATTTATAGGGCCTACTACCAACATCTCGTTTTATTTTAGGCATTTATAAAAGTCCTCCTCATAGGCGAATCCAGGGGGCGCCTGAGGGGAACGTGCCCCGCCAGACCAGAACTGAGCAATTTGTTGTGCCCGCAGACCTTTTATAACGGGCCGACGTGACCGTGCCCCGAGACCCCCGTTCAGGTAATAATAAGCTTAAGTTACGGCGACACCCCATCAGGTCCCATTCCATTTGAGTGGAGCACAAACATGTCTCCTTTCCAAACACAGCTTCCCCACGGATCCATTCATCAAACTTCCTCCTTCGTTGAACCTTTGCGTTTATCGCTACTCTTTCACCTTGCAGTTCCAACGTACGAGACAGCATTGTCTTCCCAACCCGTGCCTGCTTTAGCTTCCCGACGAACAGCCAGTATTTCACAACCAACAATGACACATATAGACTTCCTTTCTACGTTATTTCGGACGCCAGAATGGACCCACCCTTGTCAGGACCCAAGATGTTATCCACCGTTTGTACCGCATTAATCACTGATACACGTATATTAGAGTAGCAGGGTCACGCTATCCTCGTTATAAATAGAACGACGAATAAAATCGATTCAAAACTGAACAATCCATTGTACGTGAATCGGAAGTTAACCAATGCATCGCGTGACTTTTTATTTGTCGCCGCAGAGGTGAAATGTGGGTAGCAATTAGAAATCGCTACTGCGCTTATTAATGTTTTGCGTTTACTCTGACAGACAATTGTCCTTTTTTTGGAAGTTGTAATTCATTTTAGGAAAAATAGATTGTCCTTGTTGTGTCGTGCATCTGATAGTGTTTCAATAGAAATGGCACGTCCACTGCGCACACATGTTTTCTACAGCGACAATCAATTCAGCCGCTTCGTTAACACAACCCATGCGCACGTCCTAGCAGTTCAATCAATTGTTCAAAGAATCAAAATGTTAATGAAATGCAATACCCGTTATCTACATCTCATTATCTCCTCTGTTTTCTTTGTTTGGCTATACGGTGGTGACGTTTCGCAGACGGGCTAACATTCAAATAATTGTGTCTTGGTTGAGCGGATCAGAAAAGAGAAAGGCACAAATATCCTGCATGTGAGAATGATTTCGCCGTCACTAAACTATTACAACAAAACAGTCAACATAACAAGTAACGTGAAATAACACTTTTCATATTATAAATGAATGCTTATATGACACATATCATTATAGGTTGCATATTGTTCTATATCTGTCCGGTGGTGACGCCCCAGTCCTCTTCATTGTTAGCCTCGACCTTACGCAACGAGCTTCAAACAGAGTTATTCAGTACGAGAGGATGTACGCCAAAACAATATGCAGTTAACCTATGCGCCACACATTAGGTCAAACGTAGACACATGTAATTAGAACGATATCGTTAACCGCGATACCGCCTTGTGGAAACGATAACCAACATTAATTACAAACCCCAAACACTTATCATTCGTTCCGCCATTCGTCAAGAAACAGGTCGCCCACTGGGTTATCGGGTTATTGAAACTGGCCTGAATTGAGGTACAAACGCCAGTAATGGAACCACAATGCGCACAGACGCAATACCACCACCGCACACACACGCACGCACACACACACGCACGCACACGCTTGCATACTGATGAACAACCTGCCCACACACACACACACACACACACACACACACACACACACACACACACAAACCCACACAAATACATGCACGCACACGCACACGCACACACACACGCACGCACGCATGCACCGAACAATATAAGCCAACGGCCAGTTGACGTTTTTCATGCTCAAGTTCATTCGAATGCGTGGATGTCAAAGTCTGAATTGTAATCCGCAAACACCCGAACCAGCCTCCTACCCGTCGGATAGGAGGCATGTTCTGTTGGATCAAGATAATCTGGTAAGGGAAGAGCTGTCTCCGTGTAAGTAGGACTTGTAGAATGTCACAAGGCGATATATGTTTCTGCACAACCTCTTTCGGCGGCTCAATTCGTCGCTCGCAGCATTTCTCACAAATGCCGGTATTCAATTCTCGAAGTCAGAGGTGTTTTTCTGGGTTTGTGGCAATATTTAGTCATACATTTTGTGTGCGTTTGACATACCGAGTCAACATGTCTTTAATCATGAGAACATGAGACACTGTGATCATGAACGTCGATGGACTACCAAGATCTGACCTATGCGTTAGCGTGCCAATTAAATACACATACAGTGACCTAATTATATTGGAGAGAAATGGTGCTATGGAGGAACTTGTTGCAACACTCCCATTTCAGGTCGATCAACTCACATATTAAACCCGTTTGGAAGAGATAAATTGTAAGCAAAATTAGCGAAATTTTGACATGCAAAAAATCATTAAAAACTATTTGGATTGCTCGACGATGCATTTAATGGAAACGTACTGTTTAATGAATTAATTAATTAACATGCATGTTCATGCGTGCATTGGCCATGCGCTTGTTGACATTTCGTTGGCAGGAATAAAGACGTTGAGCTTGTGCCAAGAGTGGTTATGAGATTAATACTGCCACATCAGGTCCATATGTCCTTTCCCGACTGCAAATATGATTATGGCGAAATTACACGTATTCCAGATTTAGCTCCGGCCACGATGAAAATAGTCCAAACTGGCGTGGAGACACGTTAACCCAATATGGTTCTTTTAAAACATATAAGCAAATTAAAACGAAAATACACGCACGCATATATAATAATTATGTATCAAAACGACTTTGAACTAAAGCAAGACACTAAACGTGACGTACGCCTATGCGACAATCAATGGCAATAGTTCTTCCAAAAGCATTTGGGGAACGTTATTTGTCGATTATCACTTGATCGGCATCTATCTCGTCGCAGACTGTTTCCAATAGCTCACCGTGTATCTGGAGCAGATGGTTTACATGTAACTCCTTCGCACCAATATGACTAAAATAGATTGTCTCTTGATTGCAAATATATTACCTCTGGCGTCAGTCGTGATTAGCTGTGTTTTAGTAGCTGCCAGATTCGTTGACAGCTTCTGGTTATTTTATATCTCAAACTCGACTGTTGCGTCGTCATATTCTCCGACCCAGTCATTACTCTTTATGATGGAATCGTTGTCAGCTCAAAAATGACCCAGCTTCATTTCATACGCCGAGTAATGAGCTAATACAGTAAAATGATGATGTTGTGTCATCTTCTTCTATGTGCCATGTCTGTCACATGCGTTGGCGATCATGGCCCTCCAAACTGCACGGTCATTTGTAGTTTGTAGCAGTTCTGTTGTGCTCCTTCCACACCATGTTGAGAGACTATCTATTATTTTTATTCTCTGGCGTCCTCTGGATCTTTTTCCTTCTATCTTTCCTGTTATTATTATATGTTCTAATTTTTTCTTTCTCATGATATAGCCTTTAAATCGTGCTTGTTGTGTTCTAATTTGGTTTATGATCTTTCTTTTTGATTTGGCTGTCCTAAGGATGAATACATTGCTTTCCGTTGCAGTCCATGGCACTCGCAGCATTCTTCTTAAGAACCACATTTCAGTGGATTCTATGTTTTTTTTTAACGTTTGGTTATTGTCCGGGATTCACATCCATGTAGCAATATAGGCTCTATGTAGCATTGCAATACATGTTTTCTCACTTCAAGTATATTGCATTACTTGTACCTTTATCTTCCAGAAATCCACATTATTCTTCAGAAATTGCCGGCTTTATTTTGTTTCTCATCCTTGGCCATGATAATTTTAAGCAACATCTTGGTGAAGTGACTCATGAGACTAATTGTACGGTGTAGTTCACATCACATCGCGCCTGGTTTCCTTGGTATTGTTACGGAAATGGATCTTGATAAATCAGTTGGGATTCTTCCACTATCATATATTTTGTTAAAGAATCTGTTACTATATCAATACCAAATTCATCTAAAAACTCAATCATTTCAATGGTAACATTATCTGGTCCAGCAGCTTTCCCCTTTTTCATTGATCTGGTGGCTTTTCGAACCTCATCTTTCAATATTGGAGGACTATCAAAGTTCTTCTTAATTTATGGTTTTTCACCCCCTTCATTGTAAAATTCACCAATATATTCTGACCATCTTTCGAGTATTTTGTCTTTGTCCATTATTATGTTTCTTTAGATTTCAGGCAACCTGTAGCTGAATATGTTCTTTTCCCTGTGATTTCTCTTATTCTAGCATGCATGGATTTTGTGTCGTGCTTATGCTTCTGTTCAATATCTTTGCATTGATCGTTAAGCCACTTCTCTTTCGCTAGATTACATTTAGCTGTTACATCTTTGTTCATTGTTACACACGCATCACGATTTTGCTTAATTGTTCTCATTTCGTCTATCAAATTTAGAATATTGTCAGTCATCCATTTTTGTTCTGCACTGCCTAGGAATAGTTTCTTCTGCAGTCTGTGTGATTGATTCCTTCATTTGTTCCCATTGGTTGTCCACATCTTGAATGTCATTCAGAACATTGCATCTGATTTGAACTGCTACGTTTAATTTCTCTTTGATCGCTGAATCTGATTTTAGTACACTCATGTCCAGTTTAATATTCCTTCTTGCTCTTTTCCTTTTCTTTAGTTTCAGTCGGAATGTGGCTCGCACTGGCACATGATCAGAATCGCAGTCTGCCCCGAAAAAAGTATTTGCCACCAGTAGGGCATTCCTAAACCTATTATTGACTAAGATGTAATCAGTTTGATTTTATGTGCGGTCTCCTGGACTTTGCCAAGTCCAAAGTCTTCTTGGGTGTTGTTGGAACCAGGTGTTTCCTACAATCATGTCATGAGATTTTGCCCACTCTAATAATTTATCTCATCTCTCATTTATCCTCCCTAGCCATGTGGTCCAACTATGTCTTCACATCTTTCCTCGCCAACTTTAGCATTAAAGTCTCCCATAACTGTTACAATTTCCTGTGATTTGCAATGCGATTATGCCAATTCAAGATCATTATAAAATGTATTGTGCTCTTCATCAGATGTGTCTGTTGTTGGTGCATACGCTTGTATGATGTTAATGATAAATGGTTTGTCACTGAGTTTCACCAAAATGATGCGATCTGATATGGTTCAGTATCATTGTAAGCATTTTGCTCTTTCTTCATCCAACACAATTCCTACTCCTCTTTCATGTTTAAATGATTGTGTAATTATCTGAAGTCGTCAGTCCTGCCCCTGTCCACCGAACTTTACACATTCCCATTATATTTGTTGTCAATCTTGTCGCTTCTTGTTTGATGTTATCTAGTTTTCCTTTCTGATATAGAGTTCTTACGTTCCATGTAGCAATATTCAAAATATTTCTGTTGCGCACAATAGCTGGATGACGATCTGGTGTCACCTGCCGTACATGACTATCCCCACCGAGCAAGGTGGTCCTGTCAGAACTGTCAGAACAACCGTTTACGCCGTTAACATTATTTTCAACCCTTGTGACAGAGTCACACACCACACGCTGTGTGCACTGGTCATTAACTTGTGTCAAGTGCATTTCCCACTGGAGGCTATTTGTAGATTACACAGATGATTTGTCATTTGCGCCTGGAATTACCCGTTAAAAGTATATTAGGTGATTGCGAACCATGGTAGCCCCTGGGAGAAGGATGCCGTCACTACCACTTCCGTCATCAATACGCTGCCAATATAGATTGTCTTTCACACCGGGGACGAGGTCAGAGACTGAAGTCATTCGGGCCAAAAGGGGAGTGACGTCATTCGGGCCGACCGGAGAGTGAAGTCATTCGGGCCGACCGGAGGTTTAACTCTTTCTGGCAAACCGGAGAGTCAGTATCTTCACTTTATAGTTATCTACTGTTTGTCAATGTGTATATCATTAACGTTGCATTGTCATAGCAAATGTTTATGTATGCAATGCTTTATACGTGAATTACATATTTCTGGTATGATTGAACACATAGATTCCTTAACTGGCGCAGCTCATCATGTATCTGTTTTTGATGTCCAAATATGACATGTGTGGATAATTAAGATAGTAACAGTATTCAGTTTAATAAAACAAAATTGTACAATTATTTCAACGGTCGAAAGAATTGACATCGGTCGTCATATCTGGTAGTTTATCAAAGCTAATCGCCAGGCCGACATATAACCTTCAACTCACTTCATTTGTCGGTCACATGGTTTAGGAGGGCAAATAGACTAAGAAGCATAGTTGTAGCGAGCATTCACGTGAAGGTTCCAATGTTGAGAATTACATGAACTGATTCTACATATGGAATTAAATACGTTAACAGTTTGTTTGATGATTTTATCAGAACTAAATTCAAAACGTTGCGCTAACGTACTAACATGACGTAATTGGATTTAGTCTTCGCAAAATGCATTTTAAAAGCGATGGGAAAAACCGAGCTGAGAAACTACGTTAAAAAAACTGTTGGACTTTCGCTAAGTCAAAGACTTCCTCATCCAGTGGCCATCTTCGTTTTTTGCTTGTGGTGGCAATCTTGTTAAATCTTGACATTTCTCTGCCAGCTACTAGACAGCCATGCCCGACCGCTTGAAAGGGGAACAACTTCGTTCGCTTGCAAGGGATATTGAATTACAGTTCTAAGGCTTCCAGACAGATATTCATTTACATTTCTCAGAGACACACAATGCAATTTGCACTGAATGACCGTATTCTCTAGTCTGCAATAGTAGACCCAGTGAACTTTCTACACGCGAAGTTCTTTAGAAGAACATTGTGTTTGTACGTACAAACAAAACAACTATTTATTTAATTTATGTTGATATACGACGAGAAGACAACTTCTTTTATTTGCTCTTTCATAAAAAGTGATACCAGTGCTAGAAATGAACCCTCAAATGACATCAGTAAATGATGCCTGTCTCCGGCATATCTCTGGCACATTTCTGGTCCGTGTGATTTAGGGTGACACCCGCAGTGACGGATTAGCGATTAATGTTATGTGTATTTTCTGGCTTCCCATCTAACACATAACATTTTCGTAACATTATGATGTTTTTAAATTTGGTTATAGTTAGAAATTAGCAGTTAAATATTGTTATGAGATGTTAGCATCCAAATGTTTTCTTCTCGAAATTGAACCGAAACCTGCTAGTCGTTGCGAGGCTGAGATTCGGCGTTAGTCATACGGTACTAAACCAACCCCTCTGTGCTCGATAACATCTTTGACGACGATTTCGCGAAAGCCAAAGGCCCAGAGGCTCGCATAGAATATGACGCTGCTCGAAACCGTTATGATGGCAATACTTTGGCTCATGATTTCAGCACGCATAGATATGACAAGAACATGTTCCCGAATTCAAGGTTGGACGTTAACAATGCGGTCATTCTACTGTCTTCACTGCAAGAGTTCCTTACAACAATGCGACCGCAGT
This sequence comes from Paraescarpia echinospica, assembly GCA_020002185.1. Classification (NCBI taxonomy): domain Eukaryota; kingdom Metazoa; phylum Annelida; class Polychaeta; order Sabellida; family Siboglinidae; genus Paraescarpia; species Paraescarpia echinospica. The sequence goes on along the minus strand of CM034543.1, from coordinate 19,925,718 downwards.
TTAGTTTGACCTATTCGAATGTCGTGGTCATTAATTAAACCACATCTTGGATGAAACGTCTTCCCACCCTATAGAGCTATAAAACTAAACAATAATAATTGCGAGATAGCCAGATGGAGCAGCATGTCACCAGGTCTATCTGGTTAAAATACGGGTGCAACAGACAAAACACGCAGTAAATTGCTCACATTACCATCTGACCTGCACAATTACATTACATAAAACTTCCTTACATTTGGAACCTCATACAGTTGCCATGGGAAACCGAGATAAAAGAAGCAAATGTATAGAACATGGAACTATTAATATAGTAGTGGTATGAATGTATCGTTTGCGTGACAAATATAAAAAATATCAAAATAAAGACATGATGATATTCCAAACGTTGTTGCGCACCTACTAAGTATGACCTTGAAGAAAGTAACCGACGAACTCATGCAGTTCTCACGAACAAAGTCTCAAAATGTAATATTTTGAATGTTGTCTAACTAGGCCTGTATCTGTAAAATCCCAATATGTGTTTGTTATCAGTTTACATTATTTTCCGCTGTATTTCCGGAGTATTGATTAGGGCCCGTGGGAGCTGGGGCCCCAGGGTACTCGGGACCCTCGGCTGTGTGCCCCAATTATAGTAATGTGCTATTGGGTGGACAGATGCAAACAACACTTTTCTCCATCCGAATCGTTCAACTGGCAACGTCTGCACAATGCATAGATAGATAGATAGATAATAATAATAATCTTTATTGATACATAATGTTAAATATAGCACAGATGTAGCAGTAGCAGTAATATGTAACATGTATACATTACGTATCAAATGGAACTAAGCAACACATTGCTTGTATTCCTTATTCATGTCATATATGCAATGAAATCTATGATTCGTGTAAAAAAAAAAAAAATAATAATAATAAAAAAATAATAAACATCTTCATAATAAACTAACAATTTATTTAATAATGCATTATACGAGTACCGTAAGACTGAACATCAGGTACATCTTAACATGACAACATTATGCGAGTACCGTAACACTGAACACCAGGTACATCTTAACACGACAACATTATACGAGTACCTAACACTGAACACCGGGTACATCTTAACATGATAAAATTACATTAAAGCAGCATTTATCATATGTTTGCTAGAATTAGACGCTTGGTCCTTTGTTTGAACATATGAAGAGATGTACAATATTGTAAATAGTTATTTGTAATAAATGTATTCCAGATTTTAGGACCAACATAAGCCAAAGTCAATTGTCTACAATTAGTCTTACAGTATGGTATTTTATATGTTACTTCCTGCCTTGTATTATATTTATGTGTGGATATTTGCAGGACAAATACATCATGATATATATCTGGCAACATACCCCTATTATGCTTGTACATTAGAATACAGCATAAATATTTATTTACGTCATAAATATTCATTATTTGATAAGATGTAAATAAAGGCTGCGTATGATCAATAAATCCTACATGACTTATTACACGCAAAACTCGTTTTTGGAGTAAATGAATTTTAGCAAGGTATATATTCGGGGCCCTTCCCCAGACGACATTACAATAAGTAATATATGGGTATATAAACATGTAATACAGGTTTAACAATGATTTGTTATCTAATTTGTTTGTCACCTTTTTATAATACCAATATTCTTAGAAATTTTATTTGATATATATTTAATGTGTGTGCTCCAATTCAATGTATTATTTATAAGCAAACCCAAAAACTTTATCTCATGTACAGTGTTAATTTGTATGCCGTCTATGCAAATGTTATTACACCTCTCTTATACTGATCGTATTACTAAAGGTCACTGTGTGAGTTTTCTGTATATTCAAAGAAAGTTTATTAATGTTAAGCCATAAAGATAGTTTTTTTATTTCAGAGTTCAAAACATTTTCCATTTCATCTATATTGTTGCCTTGTATAAAGATGCTCGTGTCATCAGCAAACATAATGGTAAACGTTGTGTCAGATAAAGTAGATAAATCATTTATATAGATAAGAAAGAGTAAAGGTCCCAGAATTGAACCCTGCGGAACACCACATGTTATGTTTTTAAGGGAAGATTTTGTTCCATAGAATTTTACTCGTTGTTGTCTGTTACTTAAAAAGTTACGAATCCATTGGAGTATATTTCCTCTGACTCCATAATGTGTTAATTTTCTCAATAATATATTATGATTAACGGTATCAAAGGCTTTGGCTAAATCCAGAAATAACCCAATTACGTGCTCTTTGGTATCAATTGCCTTACTAATTTTGTCAATTAGCAGTGTAATAGCCATATCAGTAGAATATCCTTTCCTAAATCCAAATTGGGAATTAGACAAGATGTTATGTTTCATTATGTAATTCATTAATCTATTGTACATTAATCTTTCAAAAACCTTTGAAAATACAGGCAAGACAGAAATAGGCCTGTAATTATTAATTAATGTTGTATCGCCATTTTTAAAAACAGGAAACTATATCAGCTATTTTTAGTTGATCAGGAACATATCCTTGATCAAATGATAAATTTACAATGTAACTTAAAGGATCAAGTAGGTTGGAGAAGGCCTGTTTGACAATAATAGGTTTTATGCCATCCCATCCAGGACTAGAGTTTTTAAAATTCTTAATAATTCTCTTTATCTCATCTGGTGTGGTTGGCGACAAATACATTGAATTTTTATAGACTCTTTGGAGGTAGTCATCAGGTCTCTCTGATATGACTGGTATTTTATCAGCCAGTTCTGGACCTATACTTGTAAAATATTCATTAAATGTATCAGCTATGCATTTTTTTTGTTTTGTTAATTTACCGTCAATTAGTAATTTGTCATTAGATAAAAATGCTTCCTTCCTTCCTATAATATTCTTTAAGATTATCCAGGTTTTTTTAAAATTACCCTTGTGCTGTTGAAGCTCATGTCGATAGTATTCTCTTTCTGCTACAGTAATAAGACAATTTATTTTATTTCTATATCTTTTATAATTAGTTTCATTGAAGACAGTCGGTTTTTTCAAGTAATACATATACAATTTGTTTTAGTTCTAATGGAGTGTCGGAGTCCCATAGTAATCCACGGTTTATGTTTTCTTTTCCTAATAGTTGTGTTAGCTAACGGAAATGAATTATTGTATGCAACTAATATCTCATTAATGAATACAGAATAACATTCTTGTGGATCTCTGCATGCATAAACGTCATCCCAGCATATTTTATCTATACTCTCTTTGAATGTAGCAGTAGTCTGCGCATTATATATTCTAGTCGCTATTGTCATTTCAACCTTTGTGCTATCAGTATGTTTAGTGAGCAAAAATATTGGTAGGTGGTCAGAAATATCTGTATATATTATTCCATGCAATTGATAATTTGCACCAATTAAATCATTGCTGTATATATTATCGATGACAGTGGCAGTTGTTGCTGTTATTCTAGTAGGCTTGCTGATAAGGGGTATAAATGCCTGTTGGAACATTGCATCTATGTAATCTCGAGTTTCCGTGTGACTACCATAATTAAGCAGATTAATGTTAAAGTCACCCATTATGTAACACTGTTTAT
>CM034543.1:19873924-19921144 GCA_020002185.1 Paraescarpia echinospica | reverse complement strand
ATCTTAACATGATAAAATTACATTAAAGCAGCATTTATCATATGTTTGCTAGAATTAGACGCTTGGTCCTTTGTTTGAACATATGAAGAGATGTACAATATTGTAAATAGTTATTTGTAATAAATGTATTCCAGATTTTAGGACCAACATAAGCCAAAGTCAATTGTCTACAATTAGTCTTACAGTATGGTATTTTATATGTTACTTCCTGCCTTGTATTATATTTATGTGTGGATATTTGCAGGACAAATACATCATGATATATATCTGGCAACATACCCCTATTATGCTTGTACATTAGAATACAGCATAAATATTTATCTACGTCATAAATATTCATTATTTGATAAGATGTAAATAAAGGCTGCGTATGATCAATAAATCCTACATGACTTATTACACGCAAAACTCTTTTTTGGAGTAAATGAATTTTAGCAAGGTATATATTCGGGGCCCTTCCCCAGACGACATTACAATAAGTAATATATGGGTATATAAACATGTAATACAGGTTTAACAATGATTTGTTATCTAATTTGTTTGTCACCTTTTTATAATACCAATATTCTTAGAAATTTTATTTGATATATATTTAATGTGTGTGCTCCAATTCAATGTATTATTTATAAGCAAACCCAAAAACTTTATCTCATGTACAGTGTTAATTTGTATGCCGTCTATGCAAATGTTATTACACCTCTCTTATACTGATCGTATTACTAAAGGTCACTGTGTGAGTTTTCTGTATATTCAAAGAAAGTTTATTAATGTTAAGCCATAAAGATAGTTTTTTTATTTCAGCGTTCAAAACATTTTCCATTTCATCTATATTGTTGCCTTGTATAAAGATGCTCGTGTCATCAGCAAACATAATGGTAAACGTTGTGTCAGATAAAGTAGATAAATCATTTATATAGATAAGAAAGAGTAAAGGTCCCAGAATTGAACCCTGCGGAACACCACATGTTATGTTTTTAAGGGAAGATTTTGTTCCATAGAATTTTACTCGTTGTTGTCTGTTACTTAAAAAGTTACGAATCCATTGGAGTATATTGCCTCTGATTCCATAATGTGTTAATTTTCTCAATAATATATTATGATTAACGGTATCAAAGGCTTTGGCTAAATCCAGAAATAACCCAATTACGTGCTCTTTGGTATCAATTGCCTGACTAATTTTGTCAATCAGCAGTGAAATAGCCATATCAGTAGAATATCCTTTCCTAAATCCAAATTGGGAATTAGACAAGATGTTATGTTTCATTATGTAATTCAGTAATCTATTGTACATTAATCTTTCAAAAACCTTTGAAAATACAGGCAAGACAGAAATAGGCCTGTAATTATTAATTAATGTTGTATCGCCATTTTTAAAAACAGGAACTATATCAGCTATTTTTAGTTGATCAGGAACATATCCTTGATCAAATGATAAATTTACAATGTAACTTAAAGGATCAAGTAGGTTGGAAAAGGCCTGTTTGACAATAATAGGTTTTATGCCATCCCATCCACGACTAGAGTTTTTAAAATTCTTAATAATTCCCTTTATCTCATCTGGTGTGGTTGGCGACAAATACATTGAATTTTTATAGACTCCTTGGAGGTAGTCATCAGGTCTCTCTGACATGACTGGTATTTTATCAGCCAGTTCTGGACCTATACTTGTAAAATATTCATTAAATGTATCAGCTATGCATTTTTTTTTTTTGTTAATTTACCGTCAATTAGTAATTTGTCATTAGATAAAAATGCTTCCTTCCTTCCTATAATACTCTTTAAGACTATCCAGGTTTTTTTTAAATTACCCTTGTGCTGTTGAAGCTCATGTCGATAGTATTCTCTTTCTGCTACAGTAATAAGACAATTTATTTTATTTCTATATCTTTTATAATTAGTTTCATTGAAGACAGTCGGTTTTTTCAAGTAATACATATACAATTTGTTTTTAGTTCTAATGGAGTGTCGGAGTCCCATAGTAATCCACGGTTTATGTTTTCTTTTCCTAATAGTTGTGTTAGCTAACGGAAATGAATTATTGTATGCAACTAATATCTCATTAATGAATACAGAATAACATTCTTGTGGATCTCTGCATGCATAAACGTCATCCCAGCATATTTTATCTATACTCTCTTTGAATGTAGCAGTAGTCTGCGCATTATATATTCTAGTCGCTATTGTCATTTCTACCTTTGTGCTATCAGTATGTTTAGTGAGCAAAAATATTGGTAGGTGGTCAGAAATATCTGTATATATTATTCCATGCAATTGATAATTTGCACCAATTAAATCATTGCTGTATATATTATCGATGACAGTGGCAGTTGTTGCTGTTATTCTAGTAGGCTTGCTGATAAGGGGTATAAATGCCTGTTGGAACATTGCATCTATGTAATCTTGAGTTTCCGTGTGACTACCATAATTAAGTAGATTAATGTTAAAGTCACCCATTATGTAACACTGTTTATTATCAACCTTGAGAGTTTGTATAATATTGATAACATGTTCTGTGAAAGCAGTAATGTTTGTATTAGGTGGTCGATAGACAACACCTACAGTTGTTTTGTTATTGCATGTCTTAGACCGAGTCTTGATTTCAATAAAAACGCATTCCAGATATTCAGTTATGACACTCATTTCTGGTAATTCAGTACACTCAAGGGACTTACGAACATATAAGGATACACCACCTCCCTTCTTGGAGGGCCTAGTCAAATGTATACTTTTGTACTCTGGCAATTCATACAGGTCAAGATTGTCATTATGTAACCAAGTTTCGCTTAGACCGATGACCGAGAACCTGTTATCGATCAGTGACAAGAAGTCACCCAATTTGCTAATGTTCTTTGGCAAGCTACGGATATTTAAATGCATAATTGAAAACTCGTCATCAGAGATATTATTTCTTTTTATAACTTCATTAATGTCATCTTCAAGATAATATTTAGTATTTACAAAGCTATCTGTTGTGAGTAAATTACAATCGGGATCTATATTCCGCATTGCAGCATTGCCAGTTTCATAATCTTGTACATCACCTAAGGTAGTATTACGTAATTGGCTCATAGCAATGAAGTGCAGTATATGCATACATATTCACACAGTACACAATAATGCTTCTATAGCTGCATATAACATTTACAGATCGTTTTATAAAAAACAACGTTATGTGACATCTGTTAAGTTGTAGTAGGTTAGTTAGAATACATGATATATATCGATAACATATAGTAATAAAGTATATATGAGTAATTAAATAAGACACGAACCATATGTAGAATACGAAGGTGTCCATGAATGAGACCATGAATGGTACAGTCCCTCTGTGAACAAGCACCATGATAGGCCGACTAGAGATACAAAATATCCACCGTGACTTGGGCCAATGTCCAACGCAATTACAGTGCATTTAGTTCATCAACTCGACTGACGGTTTTGATTGTTCCCTTTAGGTCCTTTATGACAATCCTTCCATCATACGACCAACAGTCGAGAATCTTGTGCTGTTTCTTTAATGTCCGGCACAAGAACAGTAGTCTTGCTCTCTTCTGGGTGAGATCTTCGGATATGTAAACATTTGATCGTTTGGTGCGTAGCCGTTTTCGAGCTTTAATGAAGTCATTCTTCGATTTATAGTCTTTGAACTGGACTATAATTTGGCGCGAGTGGTTTTTATTTGTGGCGGATTTTCTAGGCCCAATCCTATGGGCTCTGTTGATATGGTCCATTTTTAATGGGACGTCCATATCGTTAAACAAGTCAGTGATAATCTTATCAATTTGTTCACCGTCTTTGTTTTCAACTATTCCTGTAATGCGCACCGAGGACCGACGGCTGTACTGCTCCAGGTTATCAACAGCTTGCTCAAGTTGTTCAATTCGTGTGTCCTTGTCTGTCAACTCCTTTTCAAGATTTTCGAGCCTTCTATTTATTTTGTCAGCAACTATTGTAGCAATCCGGGTAGCAAGGGCCGCGATTACGTCATCGTCACTTAGCGCTAGCTTGATTTGTTCTACAAGTTCATCGGTGTTCGTGATCGGTTTCTTCTTGCCCATTGTTGCTGGTGGTTGTCTGTTACGCAATAGTAGGGTCTAATCACAGGCTAAGCAGCAAACGTTGGCGGTTTTGAGCGTGTCGTGGGCGACAATATGGTTGTTACACGATCCGATATATTTTACCGGCGTGCAAGTTCAAGAAAATATCACAATTTAACACCCACCGCGTTCCTGAGTGTCCACTAGTCGACCTTGTTCACTTCAGCAAAAAACACGGGACCTTTCAGAGCATTTCTCTTACATTCTCACTCCCAAATCGAGGAGTGCGAAGAAATCGTGCAGTCTGACCATGGCACACCTTAGATGATTCACGTCGACCTCCCACGTCATCAACTATGCGTGTGTGTGTGAGTGTGATTGTATGCGTGTGCGCGCGCGCGTGTGCGGAGATTTAACTCTTTCTGGCAAACCGGAGAGTCAGTATCTTCACTTTATAGTTATCTACTGTTTGTCAATGTGTATATCAATAACGTTGCATTGTCATAGCAAATGTTTATGTATGCAATGCTTTATACGTGAATTACATATTTCTGGTATGATTGAACACATAGATTCCTCAACTGGCGCAGCTCATCATGTATCTGTTTTTGATGTCCAAATATGACATGTGTGGATAATTAAGATAGTAACAGTATTCAGTTTAATAAAACAAAATTGTACAATTATTTCAACGGTCGAAAGAATTGACATCGGTCGTCATATCTGGTAGTTTATCAAAGCTAATCGCCAGGCCGACATATAACCTTCAACTCACTTCATTTGTGGTCACATGGTTTAGGAGGGCAAATATACTAAGAAGCATAGTTGTAGCGCGCATTCACGTGAAGGTTCCAATGTTGAGAATTACATGAACTGATTCTACATATGGAATTAAATACGTTAACAGTTTGTTTGATGATTTTATCAGAACTAAATTCAAAACGTTGCGCTAACGTACTAACATGACGTAATTGGATTTAGTCTTCGCAAAATGCATTTTAAAAGCGATGGGAAAAACCGAGCTGAGAAACTACGTTAAAAAAACTGTTGGACTTTCGCTAAGTCAAAGACTTCCTCATCCAGTGGCCATCTTCGTTTTTTGCTTGTGGTGGCAATCTTGTTAAATCTTGACATTTCTCTGCCAGCTACTAGACAGCCATGCCCGACCGCTTGAAAGGGGAACAACTTCGTTCGCTTGCAAGGGATATTGAATTACAGTTCTAAGGCTTCCAGACAGATATTCATTTACATTTCTCAGAGACATACAATGCAATTTGCACTGAATGACCGTCTTCTCTAGTCTGCAATAGTAGACCCAGTGAACTTTCTACACGCGAAGTTCTTTAGAAGAACATTGTGTTTGTACATATGCGCGCGTGTGTGTTTCTGCTTGTGTTTTTTTTGTATGCGTGCATGTGTGCGTGCGTGCGTGCATGTGCAATGAATAAGATGTTGTACATAAAATATGCGGACAGCCATGACCTTGATGGAAAAAGCCTCCTATGCGGATAATCTTAACAAACAGTCATATAAGAAGAATAAATGACAAGAGACATCAATTGCTTACTGTTGTTGCAAAATATGGTAATTGTCCTGAGCGGCATGTGATCGCTAACAGGACAGGACATGGGTCGTGTCCTGAGCGGCAAGTGATCGCTAACAGGAAAGGACGTGGGTCATGTCCTGAACGGCACGTGATCGCTAACAGGACAGGTCGTGGGTTGTGACTCTGATTGGTTGCTGCGACACCGACCGGAAACAACTTCCACCGATTACCCGCCTGGGGTGAATACGTTGACAACTCCGACCCGACCCGACCAGACTGAGCCCGATTGAGTCCGACAATCGGTGCTAGTTTTTTGACATTGCTTAATCTTTTTTGAGTACCCCCGGCTAACACAAACTCATTATGATTTCAGTCAGAAGTAGTAGTAGTAGTAGTAGCAGTAGTAGTAGTAGTAGTAGTAGTAGTAGTAGCAGTAGTAGTAGTAGTAGTAGTAGTAGTAGTAGTAGTAGTAGTAGCAGTAGTAGTAGTAGTAGTAGTAGTAGCAGTAGTAGTAGTAGTAGTAGTAGTAATAGCAGTAGTAGTAGTAGTAGTAGTAGTAGTAGTAGTAGCAGCAGTAGCAGTAGCAGTAGCAGTAGTAGTAGTAGCAGCAGCAGCAGCAGCAGCATCATCAGCAGCAGCAGCAGCAGCAGTAGCAGTAGTAGTAGTAGTAGTAGTAGTAGTAGTAGTAGTAAGTAGTAGTAGTAACTTTATGTTTACAACGTAACAACGTAACATACAGTTAACACATACATGTCATACACATGGAAATGTGTTACATTGTATGGATGTCACTTGGCTAAAAGACGTCTTCCAGTGACACCATTTAAGTGTGATGTGTGAATGCACTAGCCGAATGACATTGTGGAAGTATCCCGAGTTTAACACTTTCACACAGCTATTTTACGCAGACTAACTATCAACTCGTTGTATGGCGACTGTTAAATGAAAACAATCCTGCTTTACGCTGTTAAAGGTCACGTACATTATTGTGCAGAATTCGTAAGATATCACACATTGCCCTTTGCGTCACCCAATAGTTGACAACCACGTGTGTTCATTTGCCAAGGGTAGACATACATTGCCACCATTATTACTTCTAGGAACGCGATGTGCGTAACAAACGAGCACATGTTTGCTTCTAGGGACGCGATATGCGTAACAAACGAGCACACGTTTGCTTCTAGGAACGCGATGTGCGTAACAAACGAGCACATGTTTGCTTGGAACGTTCAGATATTCGCTGAAATAATTCATTTTGGATTTACTAGATTTGGTCGAATGTCAACTGGCAATCGTTGTCGACTTTTTATTTCGGCGGTTTTCCTTTGCTCATTTCCGAAGTTTCCTTGCTACAAGATTACACTATGCATTTGAAAGTTAAAGTGTTTTATTAAATATTTATTACAATCATATTTTGTTTATTAGTTAATCGATAATCCAGTTTTCAGTAATCTGAGAACGTTTGTGCGGGAACAATCACTGTACATAGCAAATTGTTTCACCAATCTGTTTTTTTTCTTCATATTTATATTTACACACACCGCTTAATTCTGTATCCGGACCACTGAAGTCTACCCAACGTCTTTGGCGGTTTTCCACAATATATACTAATTCGGAATCTGCATGATGCCACCCTTATGTCCTTTAGGAATTTGAAATATCCAAGATGGCCGCAAAATGTGAAACATAGAATTTATCATAATTTCCCATGCTGTGCCACATAATTTGTGTGTCTAAATCTATATTTTGCGTTCGAGGATTTCCAAGTGTGTGTGTGTGTGTGTGTGTGTGTGTGTGTGTGTGTGTGTGTGTGTGTGTGTGTGTGTGTGTGTGTGTGTGTGTGTGTGTGTGTGTGTGTGTGTGTAGTAATTGGTAGTGAGCTTGCCTGTAGAACAAGACGTGTCGGTCCTCCAGCTCTGTGCTTCATGGATACCTGTTTGCGAGACATTAAATATGCGCAGCTCGGTATTACATCCTGGGAATCTGCTGGACAAGACTCAAGCAATTGGCGACAGGTCGTGCGGTGTTCAGAAAGCGACAGAGACGAGGCATGAACAGTCGAAGGAGAAAAGAGAGCATCGGAGGGAAAATCAAATACCACGCTTCTATAGTGAGGCCTTTTTAGTCACAGCAGATGCCGCTGTGGAGAGAACTGATTGACTGCAAGGCGCAACACCAAAGTATCTGTTAAGCTGAAAGGATGTCGATGAACGAATGAATGATGTAAGCAATTGGCATATACGGCTGGACTCATGTACCCGAGCCACTTGCGTCAGCCATTGGCGTTGGCTTCCCATACAAAATGAGCGCAGAAACTGTGTATCGTCGGTACCCGTGCTGGTCGACAAGCAGGGTGGTTCGGAGAGCGGGGGGTGTCTGGTAACGAGGGCACAAGCGTGGTGTCACTGGACATTCAACTGTCTTTCTTTTTGATTACATCAATTAAATGTATTCTTTATTTTCAAATTGGAATTCGTTAAACGATATCAGTCATGCATGTCCCGTTCTCGCTGTTCTCATTCATGCGGTAGTTGTTTTGTAACATGTTCCAATTCATTGTGCAACATCAGAAACGGTTGTAACCTGCCTCTTTAGCTTAATAGAATTGACAGGACTTGGACTCGCGAAAGCCAACGAACATGTGTGAACAAATAGGGGGTGGTAACCAACTACATCTCTTACGTAGCCTACGTACGGAGAATAAGCGATATCTGAGAGCTTCAACCAAAATGGATTCCTGTAGATCCGGCAGGTTGTTGACCATTAGAGTATCGTGATGAATGGACCAGACTGTTCTTTGAACACGCGTGTTTAGATTGTGAACGTATAACACAATCTCTTTGACATTTCCTGGCGATAAGGTTTGAATAATAAGTGTACGAGCGATTATGTGTGAATTTGTTTTCGTTATTAACGTGTTAACACTAAATACAGCCAACTTCCACTGTGGTTTTCACGATGGAATTTGTATTCGGGTTTTCTCCGGCAACCGCTTGAACGGATTAATGTTTCTGCCAATGAACGTGGGTGTCTAGGAGAAAGGTGATGCTTTGGTTTGGAGCGATCACTTTCTATAACAATTTAACCCTTTAAATGTGCCCCGTCTCTTCTAATTCCGCGACACACTTGGAACCTTGTAATAGAGGCACACCGATCGAGAAGCACTGCTCTAGCATAGCGGGCCTATATACAATCGAGAATGAATGTCATACTTTGACTTTTCATTTCCGTTTTGGCAAGATGCGTGATTTTTAACTGGCGCAGCGCCACGTAAAAGCTATTCTTACGAGACATGCATATGTCCAATTATAATTTCATGGATCGGGTGTTAGCATATTTAAAAATAAATCAGCCGGTCAATGATTGTGTTACTGCATAGGTCAGCAGAATAGTGACTGTCTTATTGCATAAGTCAGCAGGCTAGTGACTGTGTTACTGCATAAATCAGCAGGCCATTGACTCTGTTGCTTTATAAGTGAGCAAGCTATTGACTGTGTTACTGTATTGTAAGTCAGCAGGCTCGTGAGTGTTGTGCTGCTGAGTTGCTGCAAGGTGTTTTGCGTGTTTTCTACTGGTCTGATGGGTGTTGTGGTATCAACGGATTAGAAATACGAGACAATATAATATACTACCCGGATTGCCCGACGATGCATCTAATGGAAACAAACTGTTTGTCGGAAATAATTTTTTTTATTTCAGAAATAAAAGCAAAATCTGGAGTCATAACAAAATAAACTGTACCAACGACGGCAACGCTAACATAATAATTTAATAGGCTTTTCTGCTCCCGATCATGCGTTGGCGTACACACGCGACTGTTTTATGTGCTTGGAAAACTCACTTGCAGGCTTTTTGCTGTTGTCTAATTGTCTATTTGATTCCATTCATGTCAACCACGCAATGATATATATATATATTCAACGAACGCCATCTTAACATGTGAAACCCCTTACAATAACGATATAATAAATTGTGGTAAGATACCAGCTAAGGTTGAAGACTACAAATACCTTGGCTCCTGGGTCTGCAAAACAGACAAAGACATCAGAACCAGGAAGGCAATGGCGTGGAGAGCACTCAACCAACTAAACCTGATATGGAAATCTACCCTCCCACGCAAAATCAAGCAGTGACTGTTTATTGCAGCAGTAGAGTTTGTGCTACTCTATGGATGCGAAACATAGACAATGACGAAAAACGTAACAAAGAACTAGACGGATGTTATACAAGACTGCTTCGAGCCGCATTTAACATTCATTGACAACAGCATTTGAAAAACATAGAACTATACGTTGGAATGTGTAAAGTCACTAATAAAATAAGAAGAAGACGACTGAGATTTGCCCGACACTGCTACAGACATAAGGATGAAATGGCATCTAAGACCATCTTGTGGCAACCGACACATGGAAGAACCAAGGCAGGAACTCACATCGACTGCTTAAAGGAAGATGTGGGTCTAGAGACGGAAGAGCTGAAGACTGCAATGGCAGACAGAGGGATCTGGAGACGGATGATTGAAGCCGACATGAGTGAGTGAATGAGCATTGTCAGACGCCTGGTCGCCCGCAACTACGCGGGCAGTCGTGTTTCGAGACTTTTGAATCCCACGGACTGAGTGTTTGATAAACGACACAGAAAACTTGACGTTGCATCGTCGCCACGTGCCGATGAAGCCGCTGTGTTTGCTAGCGAGGTCGACGAAGTAAGCTGCCGCCAGACGCGACGAGTCAGGGTGGGTCGATGCATGGGTCGGGTTTAGTCATTGAACTTGACGCCAACAGACCGGACTCGACGCGGACGTGTCTCGTTGCGGCTCGTCGTGTCGCATTGTTACTCGTCATATCGTGTCGTGTCATATCACACCACATGGCGTGTTGCGTCGTGTAGTGCAGCATCTCGTCGTGTCGTGTCACATCGCGTCGTGTCGTGTCGTGTCGAAAGACATGGAAGCCAGACATTACCACAGGAATGCACAAAAATGTTGTAGGCGAATAGTTGGTAATAACCAACATGCAACAACATAACCGAGACATGAGACGTCTAGTTCTTTGTTACTGTCGGTCGATAGAAATGATGATCGACGGCTGAACATACACACTGATTCACGAGTTTATTACGCGACCCAAGCAATACAAAATAGAATCGGAAGGAATTCAAGAAGAATACACTGTTGTGCAGCCTCAGTGCGCATGTGCGACTGCCGTCTCAGTGTTGATTCGACGTCGAGAGAGGAGGAGTTGGTGGGTGAAGCCAATGTTGTAGAGACATGAGACGCCGAGAGAGGAGGAGTTGGCGGGTGAAGCCAAGGTTGTAGAGATATGAGACGTCGAGAGAGGGGGAGTTGGCGGGTGAAGCCGAGGTTGTAGAGACATGAGACGTCGAGAAAGGAGGAGTTGGCGGGTGAAGCCAAGGTTGTAGAGACATGAGACGTCGAGAAAGGAGGAGTTGGTGGATGAAGCCGAGGTTGTAGAGACATGAGACGTCGAGAAAGGAGGAGTTGGCGGGTGAAGCCGAGGTTGTAGAGACATGAGACGTCTAGAGAGGAGGAGTCAAGGTTGTAGAGACATGAGACGTCGAGAGAGGAGGAGTTGGCGGGTGAAGCCGAGGTTGTAGAGATATGAGACGTCGAGAAAGGAGGAGTTGGCGGGTGAAGCCGAGGTTGTAGAGACATGAGACGTCGAGAGAGGAGGAGTCAAAGTTGTAGAGACATGAGACGTCGAGAGAGGAGGAGTTGGCGGGTGAAGCCGAGGTTGTAGAGACATGAGACGTCGAGAAAGGAGGAGTTGGCGGGTGAAGCCGAGGTTGTAGAGACATGAGACGTCGAGAGAGGAGGAGTCAAGGATGTAGAGACATGAGACGTCGAGAAAGGAGGAGTTGGCGGGTGAAGCCGAGGTTGTAGAGACATGAGACGTCGAGAAAGGAGGAGTTGGTGGGTGAAGCCGAGGTTGTAGAGACATGAGACGTCGAGAGAGGAGGAGTTGGCGGATGAAGCCAAGGTTGTAGAGACATGAGACGTCGAGAGAGGAGGAGTTGGCGGGTGAAGCCGAGGTTGTAGAGACATGAGACGTCGAGAAAGGAGGAGTTGGCGGGTGAAGCCGAGGTTGTAGAGACATGAGACGTCGAGAGAGGAGGAGTCAAGGTTGTAGAGACATGAGACGTCGAGAGAGGAGGAGTTGGCGGGTGAAGCCGAGGTTGTAGAGACATGAGACGTCGAGAAAGGAGGAGTTGGCGGGTGAAGCCGAGGTTGTAGAGACATGAGACGTCGAGAGAGGAGGAGTCAAGGATGTAGAGACATGAGACGTCGAGAGGAGTGAGGAGGTTGTAGAGACATGAGACGTCGGGTGAAGCCGAGGTTGTAGAGACATGAGACGTCGAGGAGTTGGCGGGTGAAGGAGGTTGTAGAGACATGAGACGTGGCGGGTGAAGCCGAGGTTGTAGAGACATGAGACGTCGAGAGAGGAGGAGTCAAGGTTGTAGAGACATGAGACGTCGAGAGAGGAGGAGTTGGCGGGTGAAGCCGAGGTTGTAGAGACATGAGACGTCGAGAAAGGAGGAGTTGGCGGGTGAAGCCGAGGTTGTAGAGACATGAGACGTCGAGAGAGGAAGAGTCAAGGATGTAAAGACATGAGACGTCGAGAGAGGAGGAGTTGGCGGGTGAAGCCGAGGTTATGGAGACATGAGACGTCGAGAAAGGAGGAGTTGGCGGGTGAAGCCGAGGTTGTAGAGACATGAGACGTCGAGAAAGGTGGAGTTGGTGGGTGAAGCCGAGGTTGTAGAGACATGAGACGTCGAGAGAGGAGGAGTTGGCGTGTGAAGCCAAGGTTGTAGAGACATGAGACGTCGAGAGAGGAGGAGTTGGCGGGTGAAGCCGAGGTTGTAGAGACATGAGATGGAGAGAGAGAGAGAGAGAGAGAGAGAGTGTGTGTGTGTGTGCATGTGCGTGCACGTGTGCGTGCATGCGTTAGTGAGTGCGTTCGAGCGAGCGTGTTTGTGCTTTCATCCCCATGTGCTTACGTTCTGCCCAATTATAATATAAATTGTGTTTTGTTACAATACAATTCCTTCGTCAAATTATACTGTATATAATTATAATAATAATGTACTTATTTCAGACAATCACCATGTCCATATATAAAAATACATCAATAAAAGTATGTAAATAAATATAAAAATACATCGATAAGAACAACATGTTTAAAAATTATATAAATCCCGGACCCACTGGTGCCGCAGTTTCGAAGTACAATATATGTCGCTAGTTTTAATGCTATAAATAATGGGATTAAAAGACATGTCAATCCGATTCATTAGGCTAAAAACAGCCTTTCTGATTACACATTTACCCGAGCTGACATTAGCTGTAGCAAACATGTGGCTAGCGCTACATCTCATGGGCAAATTGTTCAATATCCTGAAAGAGTTGTTAAATACAACAACGAATTGCTGAAAATTTACTTTTCTAAAGTTCACCCCGTAACGCACATATATAAATATTACCAAAATACGCTGTAAATAGCTTATTTTGTTACAGCAGTTGAACAAAAGTGAAATTTTTGACGTAACATATTACTCTTGGCATACAAAAGTCTCACTTTGGCTTGCATGTCAGACTCATCTGACAAGTTATTAGAAATGACATGTCCAAGATATTTACTAGATGTGACAAAGTTTAACTTCTTTCCTCCTAATGTCATTTCTTTAGAAAGATTTGACTTTCTAGATTCAAAGTTGCTCACATCCATATGAGTAACACATGTCTAGTAGTGTTTGTAGTCCTTTAGCAGAAGGTGCAAACAGAAGTAGATCATCGGCTTATATAAGGTGATTAACAACCATGTTACCAAGACTACAACCGATTTGTTTTTTGTGCAGTTGTATACTCCGATTATCCATATAAATGTTAAAAAGTAAAGGGGATAACTTCCTACCTTGCTTAACACCATTGCCTACCGAGAAGAAGTCCGAATAAGTATTTCCCCATCGTATGCATACATATTGATTATTGAATTCATTGCTGGGTACTCTTAAGATATATTTCGGTACATTTCGTTGTTCTAGTTTCGTTAAAAGTTTATATCGGTTGACACGATCAAACGCCTTCGATACATCTAAAAACGCGACGTGCATAGCTGAACCATGTTCAGTGTAGAACCTTAATAATTCCTTAAATGCAAACACGCATAACTCCGTTCCATGTTTAGGCTTAAAGCCAAATTGATTAGGAGTGGTTTCCAAGTACATTTCCATTCTGTTAAAAAGAACAGTGTCTATTATCTTCGAAAATATGTTCGATAGACACATTGGCCTATAATTACCTTTGTCGTTTACTCGTCTATTCTTGTCTAATAATTGGTACAATAACAGACAGTGAAATTTCTTTTGGTATATAACCATGCACAGGAATCGAAGACACAAGGATAGACAAAAACACAGCGAGTTGAGAATCAGCGAACTTAATATGTTCTGCATTGATACCGTCCAGACCTGGTGACTTATTTTTTGAGAGTCCATTAATAATATCCATCAGTTCAACTACATCGACAGTCATTCCCTTATTGCCAGTGGAACAATCATAACAAACTTTATCACATCGACTATCCTCCACATCATTAAATAAATGTTCATAATGATGCTTCCTCATTGACCCGATGTTTACGTCACCGTGTATATTATCAATGTTTGTCGGAAGTTTTACTTTAAATTTCGTACAGTGCTTAATTTCTTTCCAGAATTTGCGGTGGTCTTTTTGACACAACTGTTCTGCAATGTTATCAACAATGATAGTTTCTTTCTCCCTTTTACATTTTATAATGGCCTGCTTGAATTTCAGTCTGGATAATTTCATAACATAAAAAATGTCACCTTGTCTAGGTTTACCAGTCTCTTTCCATATACAGTAAGCATCACGGGCTGCACAATGAAGCTCTTTCACTCGCTCGTTCCAATCTGGTACAGCATTATACTTATAAGCACGTTTGCGATTTGACCGAAGTGTGTGACCAAACCTCTTCAATGTAATCACGATAGAATTGTAAAAGTCATCGAGATCATCATGATGATTACAGTTATGACAATTGGGATCAGTGCATCTAACACCCGGTGGAACATTCAGTTTGCTCAATTCAACGTTCGTGCATTCTCTATATGCGTCAATATCTTGTGGGTGTAATCTGTCACACTGTATGCCTTGCTTAATTCCATTAGTATTGACACTACCACTTACGCATTCTGGTACAATATCACTGTCTATGCTGAACGATATCGGGTGGTGATCAGAATAAATAACGTCATAAAGTATGGACATGTTAGATAGGCAATCCTTCGCATCAGCGGTACATATAATATGGTATAGCCATGATGTAGTTCCCCAGGCAGAACTAACGTATGTACATGTGTCTATCGGGAGAGTATCTAGATCACATATAGCCAGAGTAAATTCTTTGCAGAAATCAAGTAAGATATTCCCCAAAACTGATTTCTTGGAACTATCCACGTTAAAATCACCAACAATAGTGATGCACGAGCTGTTAATATTATTAACATATACAGCAATTTTGGACATATAATCATTGAACTTGTCCCTGTTTTCCTCGCATTCATAAAGTAAATATACGTTTAGTAAAATTATTTGATCTAGTATCATTAACAAGAGACAAAAATGTCGTAACACATTCAACACCTCCACAGGTCAGCGCTAGAATATAGACTTGTAACAAGTTCAGGACAAATGAAACGGAAACTGCCATCGATTGTTGCCGTGTATCTGTAATTCGAGAGTACTTGATACAAGCAAGTATGGCATTCAACTCTAACCAGTGCGAAAATTATACAGACGAACTACTGGTTCTGTATCTAGGCTGGCCAACCACCCACTTGCCGCTAATTTACACATTCATCTACATCTATCACCGCAGTAACCTTGATATCAATTCACACCTGATGCATAATCTTAGTCAGAAGCGAAAGTGCAAATCCAGAGACTGATGATTTAAGATGATAATAAAGACGACACTTCACGAGAAGAATGGAGCACACGTGTAAGGAGGCGTGAATGCCACCGTCTGTCTTGTCTTCAGGAGAGACGGACCAATGGTCAACTTGTCCTATAGCCCACCTCTTCCATGGCAGGAGAAGCTGACGTCGATTCAGTCTAGATTACAGTTAGATAATTTCCGGAGCCGCCGAGTTTCATTGAGTCGAAACAGGGGACATGTCTAGCTGGTCTCGTAGAAACAGAGGTGGTGTCAATACGACCTGGAGTTGTCGCGACGAGTGGGAAGTCTTACGGCACTTACAAAACGGCCATGTGACATTCCCAACTGGACAAACAGAAGCACAGAAGTGGGACCGCGCAGAAAGACATCCGTTCCCGACAACGGTTTACTGGAGTTATTTCCAACTTCCTAAGTATCAAAATAGAAATCGTAAACCTAACAGGGATGAAGCAACTCGGCCCAGAAGGCATGGGCATATAGCTATGTCGTGCCAAATTCTAAACCAACAAAACTCTTTCCTGGAAAGATACAAGACGGGGTTAAGATACGCAAGACACCTGCCTGATAGAAATACAGACACGAGATGGTTGCCTTAACGTGTAAATAAGCCGCCTCGTCTACCTCAAGGAACCAGTACAGCCGCGTCATATGTCCAGTCGCTAGACTGAACACACTCGAGGTCTCGGTATTTTATATATTGTCATACATCATTACGCAAAGACACTCGTGCACACGTTAGGTGATACGTCATGTGACACGTTTTGTGGTTTACCGCTGCATTCGTGTGACACGGAAAGAGAAGGCGCGACTGACATGTTATTCGGCTTGGAAATAGGTGCACCGTCTGGGAGCCTGCAAGCACACCTTTTGTACCGAGGCTACAATCTGCATGTGTCTGCGCTGTTGTACGCCACATTACAATAGCATCGGATGGGCCATGAACTCGTTTCCAGCTATCATGTTAGCCCCGTATATAGAGGTATATTGTACATGTATCTGTTTACGCGCAAAAAAACCGAACGAAAGGTGTGAAATAAAAACATTTGCGCGGCAATACAGAGCCTGCCTCCAGGCAAGGAAGCGACGAACACTGTACTAACAGTGGGTTACGTTTTATTCAATCCAAAATTATCCGTTTTCTGACGGCACATTTTGTCTATAGAACACAACAATGGGAAACAACTGTAGAAGAAGTCAAGAACGCTGCCACTTGGCACTGTGATATGACGCGTGGCCGAGACATGTCACTCGTTGCATTTGGACAAAGGCTAGTCGTCTAAATAGACTTGTTCACTGACCCTGACGTCTTATCGTCAGACATATAAAACCGAACAAAGCCCCCACCTGGCGGTTCAATATCGCGTCTGGCCCCAGGCACCGGTTGGACATTTCAACTGCTACTGTCTGTCTCTACTCGCGACATTCTACCTGTCGGATGTATGTTAATTCATCCACATACCCACACATTACAATGTACGAATCTGCCACTACAAAATCAATGGGCCAATATCCCAAAAAGTGTACAATTGGTAAAAAGCGTGTCTTTTGTCTATCACACCGTGAATTATAAAGTCAGGCTTCACCAAACATTGGACTCAGTAAGAACTTTCAGGACATGTATAGTTTGTCCGCCTTATTAATTACTAAAATGGCAAAAAGTGGGCATAAGGAGCCAAAACGGCCAAAAGGCATGTCCAATTGACCTTTCCAAATTTGGAAAAGTTAACGAAGGAATCCTGAAAAAAATCTGAGACTAAATCTAAATTTGATGAAAATATAGCACATTAGAGTTTTAAAATGTAGGGTGGCGTTTTAAGTGCATGTCCAGCGTCATCGACGGAAATGGCTACCTACAAAAACCTAGAAAACGTACACCGTTTTAACTTTTTCATGCCTACCAGCTACCCCTTGCTTTAACTCTCTCGATGGAACTACCAGTAGTCACGATGTCTCGGTCAAAGGAAGAAAAAACAAAATGGTGGCGCGCCAGCGTCATCGCGTGTCCAGCGTCATCATAGCGAAAACTGAAAAACACCGCTCAGAGCGCATGTACACTTAGATCCAGAGGAATTAAGATGGTGAATACATCAGAGGCTGACGTCCCCATGCAGACAAAAGCTTTCCGACTCTTAGACGACATATTTTGCGAGTAATGGTCCGATGTTTACTCAGTTTAAAATAAAATTATGCCAGAAACGAACGTGAATACGGTAAATAGAAAACGGAACACTATTTATAGAGATATTATTCTTATAAGTGATATATGGACACATCAATAAGCAAAAATAATGAACTTGATATGTAAGTAAAATGGCCTGCGATACCCCCAGATGTCTAAGCTGCTTGACGACGCCGGACACGCCAAATTTATTTAAATATATCTCGGTGCAGTAATTAGAACTGATACCCTAAGTTATGATCTTCATGTGTTAGGATCATATTTCTCTTCCCATAAACTAAAACAATTCATACATAGTGTTGTAAGAAATTGAATGTTTGCAAACCAAATGTGGTGACATGGTCATTCGCTGGTTACTGGCGAAACGTTAACGTATTTATGCCTAATTTACTTGATGTAAGAACTCGCAGTTTACATTTGGAAAAGAAGATAAGAAAGTTAGCATACTAGTAGAACAACATTTAGGCGAACTTGAGAGATATATTTGGAGAAATACAGACATTACACTTGGTGATGACACTAGATACGTGATGACGCTGGACATGTGATGACGCTGGACACGTGATGACACTGGACACGCAGTTATGGGAAGGCGTGTTCCTGCATGTAATATTACTAATAACTGTAACAAATAGTCATTACATTTATATTACAAAACTACAACATACTATTTCTAAGGCGTCGGAACCTGGGGAGGGTTGGAGGCGAGCCCCAATATTTTTGGCGGGGGACTAGCCCCCTATTTTTTCGGGAAAGGGTGCATTTTGTTTTTATTGAGTGTCAATGCGACTGCAGTTTGAGTAATTGATGAGCGTCAATTCAAGGGGCGGGTGGAATTGGAGTTTTTGGAGAGCCTCAGGGGTACAGTTGGATGCAATTGGAGAGTTTGGGAGAACCTCAAAGGGGGTCTAACAGGGGATTTTGAGAGTCTGAAAAGGGAGTGCAATTTGATGTTTTTTGGTAAGCCTCAAGCGGGTGCAACTGGAGGTTTTTTGGTGACCCTCATCCCCCGAATATTCTGCTCGTTCCGACGCCAATGCATTTATTGGCCGTAACATCAAAGCCATTACGTTATGCGGCTCACCCCTCATAATGTATGTTATAAGTACTTACATGTTGCATTCATAGCAATTAGTTATATTGTCCTGTAAAATGTAATTATGAAGAAAAACGTACAACAAACTCATCCACAAGTGCCACAAGGATTATGAACTGACGCAACAAATTGTGTTATTACACCATCTGACGAACACGTTCCCAGGAACAATGTAGTCATCTATAGCTACACGCAGGTCACTGCTTTGGGGAAGGAGATTGAGACGCTGCGACAACATGCATAGGCCTTGGAGAATAGTTATGTTGCAATACTTGAAATCTGGTAGAAGGCGCAAGAGAATTTTTTAATGATATAACTTCCACGATGAACGTTCCACCAAACGTTAGTAAGACTATGCTTACGCCGTACCGACGTTATTTTGATGAATGGCGCACCGAGCCCTTAAAAGCATGAAATAATTATAAATGAGAAAGGACCATCCTGCCCTTGCATGTAGCACTTGTATTAACATTGTAAACCTTTTCCGTCAAGACAAACCGGGCACTGTTCTTCGAACGGCGCTTGAAAAGACATTTGATTTGAAAATACATTTGATCTTCAATATCTTCATGCTAAATTGTACGAGGGAAATCCAAATACAAAAATCACATCCTGCTTGTTTTGTCAGCCAATACCGAACCCTAGCGTCATTGTACGTTTCAAAAGCAGTAGCATCTTCTTATGTAACGTACAACAAAATATTCCTCAGACTGGCTGATACGCTAACAAGTCCAGACGTGTTGTGTAAACATGCGTATCAAGAAGAGTTTAAATAGATGACTACTTTAACAGTTTGGAAACAACCACGGTAACGTTGCCGAGTAGCAACCAACGGACATTGTCCTGCCAGATGGCAAGTAGGGCCTACATAAAGCGGATACACAAGTGTTTGAGGAGTGTCTGACAAAGTAGTTCTACCTACAAACCCATCACGGAGGACATGGTTATATTACGTTAGCATGTGACACGTGTGACAACTCAATGTCAACGGATCCACAAACACTAGATTCACACTGATGTATACATATATAATTACATTTCTACCGGTGATATGTAATAGGCACAGCTTCAGATAAAATCGGAAAAGTCACACGAGCATGCATAGATCCCTTCAAAAATGCATCCACGTAATTATATTTATCCAATTGTAAGGGAAACCAGTGTCCTTTGAGTCAGTTCTGCCCAACCCGTGTCCAGGGTCATCGCAAAGTGTCCTGCGTCATCAGTTGTTAGCCGTCATGTATGGCCTGTTTTGGAGTGTTATTTGTTGATTTGTGTTGTTAATATCATGATTGGTCAATGTTTTATAAACACCAGCATCGATACAGTAGATTGGTGGTCATTGACTAACCGTCAAACATGTTGTGGATCAGATTATTAAAAGACATACGTAAATAATTATGAAATGAAGAACCATTTAAGGAAGTGAAATAATAAAAAAACAATACAAATTTCATAGATGTGTACAGTTGCATACCACATCATATTTTAATACATTTTCCTAAATATTTTACTTGTTTTCGATGACGAATAATGGCACTATCTAACAATAGCTATATTGCGTGTCCAGAGCCATCAACGTATGTTCATCCATTAGCTCACACTTTGCCTAGTTCCATTATGACAGTTAACATAGCCAAAGATAACTGATCAATGTATTGATAATGTTTCAGTTATACTCCCTAACACGTTTCTGAAAAAGCTGCAGTAATTGAAAATAGGCGTTTCCATAAAACAACACAGTGCTATAATTATCACCAAAGTATCCATGAGAGAAACAACATGTTTCCAATACAAATGCTATATTATACCTGTTGATTTTTATTAAATGGCACACATATTAGATGGTTCAAAAAGAGTTTTCCATTTACATGTAATTTAAAATGCTCAAATTGTATGTAGTATAGTAATTTTTCGTCGATGACGCTGGACACGCGATGAAAATCAAGGTTGACTTCAAATAGCTGTCATAACAAAAGTAACTGGTATTACATTTAACTATTTATGGAAAATATGCGTCTTTATATGTACAATAAGAAAATATAACTTAATTGCTTAGAATCAAACATTTATTTTTGGACCTGCAAAATCCCATTTGTACATTTTTTTTGACATTGACCCTGCTGGTTTATTCAATGCGTCTTTCCAGTTGTTCCGCCATATAGTATACTATACATCGAACGCAGGGTGCAATACAACACGTAAATATTTGTTGCATCTGTAAATACTGCCAACATTTATTGAGTATTGACAATTTAGACTTTAATCGAATAATGTGGTATTTCCAATTTAACGACTTGTCGATCAAAATTCTAGAAATATCGTAACACGTACTTTTAATATACGCGTATTTTTATCATGATATTTATGTCAGACATATGTGCTCGACCAGAAAATAACATACAGATGGTTTCGCATATATTCAAAGGCAATTTGTTAATTGAGAACCATAATTGCAACTTAAAAGAGTTCATGGTATACACTACGTTCTAGCTGTTATATATAATTGGCTGGACAGAAGACTTACGCGTCATCAGAAAACAAGATCCATTTTACCACCTGCGAAACGTAACACTGCACACGTCATTGATATACAAAATACACAGATTCGAATGTGACTAGTAATATTATTAGTCTTTGTATGTCTGATCTATAGTTGTCATCCTTTCAGACGTTTCTCAATCAACAGGATAATTGTAGTCCAGCGCATATGAGACAGTATAGGAAAAACGGTTGTCATTTATATAAACCAATGGCGTGTAGTCAGCGAATGTGTTATAGATTGTATTCGGTAAACATTTTTACGTTTGATGCATGTTTTACACTCTATGTTAAAAAATGGACAGTTTGTCGACATTAAATGATATGTACATTGGGTTTTAGGGCGGAGGTG
Organism: Paraescarpia echinospica; assembly: GCA_020002185.1. Taxonomy (NCBI): domain Eukaryota; kingdom Metazoa; phylum Annelida; class Polychaeta; order Sabellida; family Siboglinidae; genus Paraescarpia; species Paraescarpia echinospica. Next base: position 19,899,395 of record CM034543.1, on the reverse strand, counting down.
GTTACCTTGCGCTTTCCCCATCTGGTTTATTAGGTGTATAGATATTCATTATTAAGTGTTGCCATTGTTATTAGTCGAGTCGGTGAGTCCTGCCACCTGCATGTGTTGGTTCCACCATCCTTACTGTTTTCATTTATATTGTCATTATGTTGGCTAGGCAATGTTGGTTTCAATAATGTTATTTGCATAATATACCCTTGCATAATGACTTCGGCTTTATATATATAAAGCTCATATACAAACGTGCACTTGTCTTGTGTTATTAAGCAAACTAGCCACGATTCCAAGACCATTTTGTAAGAAGGATCGTCACACATAAAATGCAACGGCGCATAGTCAACGAGACGTCATGAGACACGAGTATCAGGAAGATAACTCAACCATTTATTACAAACGTTAGTCCGGAAGTGTAGTATCTGTCCACTATAATTAGCTGTACGCTAAGTGCCAAGGCGAACTGATTAAACGGCAGATACTTTTCAAGGCCTTGCCACTCTAGAGTTTCCCACAGATCTGCGACGCGATCAATGCACATTTGAACACATGGTGTTTGACCGCAGTGCACCTCAGTAATGAACCTGCTGCTACCAACACGGATAGTGTTGTACTATGCTAGAGAGATTCACGCACATACACACGCACGCACGTGCACACACACACCAACACACACGCACACGTGCAAGAAACATACACAGACGCAAACGCATATAAACGCGAACACACACGCGCGCACACACATACATAATAACACGCGCGCGCGCGCACGCCCGCCCGACCGCCCGCCCGCACGCACACACACACACACACACACACACACACACACACACACACACACACACACACACACACACACACACACACACACACACACACACACACACACACATACCATCATTCTATCTCCTTGTAACTGAACTCTAGGCATCAAATCTGATCACATCTCCACAAGTCCCCTTCACAGTGCCCGCACTACTGGGGTAAGACCACATTAAGGATTCGTCCGCCATTACCGAAAGAGTGCCCTTGAAAATACCGAGTTGGTGTGTTGTGTGAATTTGTTCGAGCGTTTTGACAGGGCACATGTTAGTCCAGTGAATACTGAATGTACTACTGCATTCGATCTTTCACGAGATAGCAATAAATATACGCTTGTCGCTCGTGTATTCCCACATCTATTTTGCATAACGCACCAATATTTCAAAATCCGTCACCAGATGGGGCGAAATTGAGGGGTATCAGGTTTGGGTGGATTTTTCTGAAAAATTAGGTATGAGAATTTCAAGAGTTTTTTACAGCACTTGGGTCAATGGAGGTTAAATATTCTGTGAATTTGAAAATCGTTAGACACATTTTGCAGGAAATTAAGGAAACGTTATAATGGCCGCCTATGTAAAATTTAAATGTGGTCTTACCCATACTGTCCTCGGTGCATGTCTCGTGCATCACTAGTCTCGTGCATTGTCTCATGTCGCTGCTTCACGCAGTTCGATGCCACAGCGCCATCTTGCGAGGACTGTACACGCTACTAATAGCACTGGCCGCAGCAGGCGGCAGGTGTACAGAGCGTAGCTCACAGCCACGGCGTATGTGTGTTGTCTATACGTACTCCTGTATACGGACGTCGTATCTGTGCGATACAGAGATAGATTGCGGACCTAGAAGTGTGAGTAGGTGACGCCCATTTACGGATCCGCACTTGTAAACCGGTAAGACAGACATTTTAATAGTCTTATGATTTAAAGCGAACCACGCGTGTTACTTTAGCCATGCATGGATTGGCACATCTGTTGTTAGTATCATTCGAAGTCGACAGACAAACCGTCAATGTAATGTAATAAGATTAAACACGGTAATTAAGCAACTGTTCACGGCAAGCTGTGTTGCTACCAATGACAGCACTACCACTAGATGGCATTTCCAAAAGCAAACATAGCAATTAAATAAGTCTAATCCGAGTGTTTCTTATGGGAGTGTGTCGTTAATCGCTATGGGGGTCCCAAACTAAGGTATGTTGACCATTGAAGGCCGCAATGTAGGCATGTAGTATCAGGGGTAGCTAATGGCTGCAGCTACAGGGGTAGTTATAGGATCTCCTTGGCATGAATGCAAACTTATGTTAGAATAACACATTGAATGGGGCCTCAAATACAATACGGGAATGTTTGGGGTTTGAGTGTAGAAAGGATGCGAAGCTCTACACAACTTAATTAAACACCATCTACCATTATGTCGTGGTTTGGCATACGTGGAACCGCAACACGGCAACGTTCTGGTCGAACTTGACTGCTTCCTGACGTGGCTCCTGTTCGTAATGTACCCATTGCGAGCTCGACAATATCGCATTTCAAGTGCGTTTGTACTGGTGGACTTAACAAGATTGGGCGACATTGCCTTCCACAGCAACCAGCCCCCAAATAAGACTAGAACAAGGGAACTATCGGCTTATCGGGAGGATCATCTCCGCGGTCCGCTCTCTCTCGTATCTCTCAATCTCGTCTACACAGTAACACGTTCCAGTCAATCAACATGCTCAGTAAGAACGAACATGTCTGTATCTGTCTACAGTGTCCGTTTACATTACGTTCCTCCTTTATGCGCTTTCTAAACGGGAGCCTAACACTTACTTCATTCAGAAATAATTAGTGCATTTGCAGAAGACATCAGACACAATATAGCCTACACAAGACATTATCATGTACAACAGTATCATGTCGAGTCGCTACTTTAACAGATAAGTGAGTTGTAAATTATTCTAATGATCTCTACTGGTACTAGTTGTATTTGCATTTTATATTTAGGTGAAAAGCATTGTTATTGTTAGTGTTATCATTATTGTGACCTTACGTTTTAAGGCTCAACCATCATTCTAAGTCCATTAATATTATTAGTTAAATGTATCAAGTAGTCTGATCCGTTGTTGAAAGTTCTGTTTATTGCGTGTATTGCTTGAGTTTATGGATCCGTCGTACCCATATTCAGAACTGTAGGCGGAACTAGTAAATTATTTAGCTTGAGCTCGATGTAAAAGTTCTCGGGTGGCCTCGCCTTCGCATGACCTCACGCGACGTTGCGTGCAGGGGAAGGTAGCTCTTGGAAGTCTACACTGATTGGCCATGGCACTGCTGCGGGACGTCGGGTGCGCACGCGTAGCACGTACTCAACAATAACAACAGGCACCCCGTAAACCGGGCACCTTCCGCAGCCAAACATAACACCCCGTTGTATATCAACAAAACCTCCTACATGTTTTATATTGTGGACGATCAGCATTCATCTATACATGAACCATCACCGCCCATAATTCGACGATGTTATTTCATTTCATAGATCATGCGTATTGGTGTAAGTTAAAGTTGACGTATTCATAAGAAGTTTCCATTGATCTATGTCAACCGCTCCTCGTCTACGTTCTGTCCGGGCTGTCGAAGTGTGCCCAGCTCCTCGTCTACGTTCTGTCCGGGCTGTCGAAGTGTGCCCAGCTCCTTGTCTATGTTCTGTCCGGACTGTCGAAGTGTGCCCAGCTCCTCGTCTACGTTCTGTCCGGACTGTCGAAGTGTGCCCAGCTCCTTGTCTACGTTCTGTCCGGACTGTCGAAGTGTGCCCAGCTCCTCGTCTACGTTCTGTCCGGACTGTCGAAGTGTGCCCAGCTCCTCGTCTACGTTCTGTCCGGACTGTCGAAATGTGCCCAGCTCCTCGTCTACGTTCTGTCCGGACTGTCGAAGTGTGCCCAGCTCCTCGTCTATGTTCTGTCCGGACTGTCAAAGTGTGCCCAGCTCCTCGTCTACGTTCTGTCCGGACTGTCGAAGTGTGCCCAGCTCCTCGTGTATGTTCTGTCCGGACTGTCGAAGTGTGCCCAGCTCCTCGTCTACGTTCTGTCCGGACTGTCAGAGTGCCCAACTCCTCGTCTACGTTCTGTCTGGAGTGTCGAAGTGTGCCCAGCTCCTCGTCTATGTTCTGTCCGTACTGTCGAAGTGTGCCCAGCTCCTCGTCTACGTTGTGTCCGGACTGTCGAAGTGTGCCCAGCTCCTCGTCTACGTTCTGTCCGGACTGTCGAAGTGTGCCCAACTCCTCGTCTACGTTCTGTCTGGACTGTCGAAGTGTGCCCAACTTCTCGTCTATGTTTTGTCTTGCCTATAGCAGTGTGTTCAACTTTTCGGCTCTGTTCTGTCCTGTCTATCAGAGCGTGCCTAACTGTCCATCTCTGTTCTGTCCTGTCTATCAGTGCGTGCCTAACTGTCCATCTCTGTTCTGTCTACCGAAGTGTGTTCAATTCATTATTTGTCTGTATTCTGTTATGTCTATAAAAGTGTACCCAACTCCTTGTCTGTATTCTATCCTGTCTATCGAAGTGTACCCGACTCCTCGTCTGTATTCTATCCTGTCTATCGAAGTGTACCCGACTCCTCGTCTGTATTCTATCCTGTCTATCGAAGTGTACCCGACTCCTCGTCTGTATTCTATCCTGTCTATCGAAGTGTACCCGACTCCTTGTCTGTATTCTATCCTGTCTATCGAAGTGTACCCGACTCCTCGTCTGTATTCTATCCTGTCTATCGAAGTGTACCCAACTCCTCGTCTGTATTCTATCCTGTCTATCGAAGTGTATCCGACTCCTCGTCTGTATTCTATCCTGTCTATCGAAGTGTACCCGACTCCTCGTCTGTATTCTATCCTGTCTATCGAAGTGTATCCAACTCCTCGTCTGTATTCTCTGCTGTCTATCGAAGTGTACCCGACTCGTCGTCTGTATTCTATCCCGTCTATCGAAATGTGCCCAACTCCTCGTCTGTATTCTATCCCGTCTATCGAAGTGTGCCCAACTCCTCGTCTGTATTCTATTCCGTCTATCGAAATGTGCCCAACTCCTCGTCTGTATTCTATCCCGTCTATCGAAGTGTGCCCAACTCCTCGTCTGTATTCTATCCTGTCTATCGAAGTGTACCCGACTCCTCGTCTGTATTCTATCCCGTCTATCGAAGTGTACCCAACTCCTCGTCTGTATTCTATCCTGTCTATCGAAGTGTACCCGACTCCTCGTCTGTATTCTATCCTGTCTATCGAAGTGTGCCCAACTCCTCGTCTGTATTCTATCCTGTCTATCGAAGTGTATCCGACTCCTCGTCTGTATTCTATCCTGTCTATCGAAGTGTACCCAACTCCTCGTCTGTATTCTATCCTGTCTATCGAAGTGTGCCCAACTCCTCGTCTGTATTCTATCCTGTCTATCGAAGTGTACCCAACTCCTCGTCTGTATTCTATCCTGTCTATCGAAGTGTACCCGACTCCTCGTCTGTATTCTATCCTGTCTATCGAAGTGTGCCCAACTCCTCGTCTGTATTCTATCCTGTCTATCGAAGTGTACCCAACTCCTCGTCTGTATTCTATCCTGTCTATCGAAGTGTACCCGACTCCTCGTCTGTATTCTATCCTGTCTATCGAAGTGTACCCAACTCCTCGTCTGTATTCTCATCCTGTCTTATCGAAGTGTACCCGACTCCGTCTGTATTCTCCCATCCTGCCCATCGAAGTGTACCCCAACTCCTCGTCTGTATTCTATCCTGTCTATCAGCGTACCTGACTCCTCGTCTGTGGCCCAGGCACTGTCTGTGGCCTCCCATCCTGCTCCATCAGTGCCCAACTCCTCGTCTCGTATTCTCTATCCTGTCTATCGGGGCGTGCCCAACTCCCTCATCTGTATTCTATCCCGTCTATCAGCGTACCCAACTCCTCGTCTGTATTCCCATCCTGGTTCATCGAAGTGTACCTGGACTCCTCGTCTGTATTCTCATCTGCTCCTATCGAAGTGCCCAACTCCCCTGTCTGTGGCCTCTATCCTGTCATCAGCGTACCCAACTCCTCGTCTGTATTCTATCCTGTCTATCGAAGTGTACCCGACTCCTCGTCTGTATTCTATCCTGTCTATCGAAGTGTACCCAACTCCTCGTCTGTATTCTATCCTGTCTATCGAAGTGTACCCGACTCCTCGTCTGTATTCTATCCTGTCTATCGAAGTGTACCCAACTCCTCGTCTGTATTCTATCCTGTCTATCGAAGTGTACCCGACTCCTCGTCTGTATTCTATCCTGTCTATCGAAGTGTGCCCAACTCCTCGTCTGTATTCTATCCCGTCTATCGAAGTGTACCCAACTCCTCGTCTGTATTCTATCCTGTCTATCGAAGTGTACCCGACTCCTCGTCTGTATTCTATCCCGTCTATCGAAGTGTACCCAACTCCTCGTCTGTATTCTATCCTGTCTATCGAAGTGTACCCGACTCCTCGTCTGTATTCTATCCTGTCTATCGAAGTGTACCCAACTCCTCGTCTGTATTCTATCCTGTCTATCGAAGTGTGCCCAACTCCTCGTCTGTATTCTATCCTGTTTATCGAAGTGTGCCCAACTCCTCGTCTGTATTCTGTCATGTATATATATAAGTCTGTCTAACTACTTCCTGTTTAGTATTATGAAGGTTCATGTTTTAGGCGTTGTATGATGATAATTTGTAATCATGCGAACAGACAGATGTCTTCGAATATCATACGTGTTACTATTGCAATTCTGCTCTCTGCGGGAGTCTAGAAATACTCCTGACATGCGGATAGAAGTCTATTGTTACAACAGACAAACAACTTCCGATTTGAGTGGAGGCTACAGCATGTAATATCACAGAGAATAGCACTCGACTTCGGCCGCCACCGCCATTTCGACATTAAGATGTAATGACTCGAAATGCACAGAGAGCTTTGAGATGCGGATGTGGAGTGATTGCTGCAGACAGACAGGCGGATCAGTTCCCACGATGTCCTTAACCTGAGGTGCAGTGGGTCAGTGACACGGTGGTCGGTGACACGGTGGTCAGTGGCACGGTGGTCAGTGGTACGGTGTAGAGTGGCACGGTGATCAGTGTGGCACGGTAGAGAGTAACACGGTGGTCCGGTGGTCTGAGTCACAGTGGTCAGTGGTACGGTGTAGAGTGGCACGGTGGTCAGTGGCACGGTGGAGAGTAGCACGGTCGTCAGTGGCACGATGGAGAGTGGCACGACGGTCAGTGGCACGGTGGTCAGTGGCACGATGGAGAGTGGCACGGCGGTCAGTGGCACGGCGGTCAGTGGCACGGTTGTCAGTGGCACGGTGGAGAGTGGCACGGTGGTCAATGCCACGGTGGTCAGTGGCACGGTGGTCAGTAACACTGTGGTCAGTGACACGGTGGTCAGTTGCACAGTAGACAGTGGTACAGTGGTCAGTGGCACGGTTGAGAGTGGCACGGTGGTCAGCGACACGGTGGCTGGCGGTGTTCAGAGCGCCGCACGAACACCCGATATGCCACAGTTCGAGGCCGCCTGCAGTCGTTTCGATTTTGGGGCAGTTTCTTTACACATTTATTCACTGCGCTTTGTTTGCCTCTATGGATGAGAAGGAGGCAACAGGGTTGGTCAATCTTAAAGTCGATAAGCTGTATAAGTATACGATAACGAAACGTTAGGACAATATGGCAATAAAGTTAAGATCTGCTGTAGACAAAGATTTATCATCATGTTTTAAATCACGTTTTCCAAAGCAGTATGCAGCATGTTGGTTATGAAGACACACGTGGCCACTATACATAAGTAACGTAGGTGGTAGTATATCGTCATATTTATGGGGGCCGTCAGGCTAGTCAGTTAACTCTTCTCACCACAACATTTCACGCACTCACTACTAAATACCGTCTTCCTAAACTCGTGGCACTAATCCCCCAATAAGCCATCCCTGATGAAGAAATATAGCATATCCGTCACGGCATCACACATACATCACTGTGATGTCAGATGTGTTGAACGCAGGCGCCAACGCTGCGCAGCACGGCACACCAGATGTGTTGTAGATCATCACTTTTATAGATCACTCTTTGTCGATCATCTCATCAAGTTCGGCAGGGAACTTTACAAAAACGATAAGGCAACCAAATATAAAGTAACAGTTTATATATGTAGCACGGTGTGCTTTTTGTCACACATTGTGTATGACACACCCTCACCAGTGGCCGTGCAGATACTGAATTCGTACAATATAACTTAAACCACAATAATTTATTATCATAATGGTATTGTACCACATTTTATTGTATCGCGTGCCTGTGTGCGTACGTGTGTGCGTGCGTGGTGTTTAGTGCGTGTGTGTTTGCGTGTGTATTCGTTATTTTTTATAATATCCACCTATATGCCGTTTCTTATGTAGTAGTCAGCCTAGTTTTCGTACACATGTTCTTCAGGCATTGGTCAGTACTTGACAGACTTGAAGATATGTGGACTTGACTCGATGCTAACCTATCGCGGCGTAGTAATGGATTCAGAAACGCTGTGGTCAATGCTAGCAAGTGTCAGTGGGCGATTGCTCCTGACAGCCGGGTGTGTTGAAGAATGCGTCCACGGCAGCACGGGAATACAGTCAAAGTGGACTACACTAGGCGGAAATAAACACATCAAAAATTAACCAAAGCGGCAATCAAACCTTCATTCCCTTCAGCATCTTCTGACAGCATAAGTTAAGCGTTGATGACAGTACTGTCTGCTTCGAAACAGATTGTTAACCGCGAAGTCTTGTGTGGATCTATCCCGGCGCTGTGGCCCTTCGCACATCCTTTGTGTTCACGATGGCGTATTTCTGTCTGGTCTATGTTTATTTGTCCGTAGCTAGTACAGTCTACTAACTAGTGCAGTTCACTCAAACAGTACAGTCCACTCGGCTAGTACAGTCCACTCAGTTAGTACAGTCCACTCAGTTAGTACAGTCCATTCAGCTAGTACATTCCACTAAGTTAGTACATTCCACTCAGTTAGTACAGTCCACTCAGCTAGTACAGTCCACTCAGTTAGTACAGTCCACTCAGTTAGAATAGCCTACTCAGTTCAGTTAGTGCTGTCCACTCAGCTAGTACAGTTCACTCAGTTAGTACAGTCCACTCAGTTAGTACAGTCCATTATGCTAGTACATTCCACTCAGTTAGTACAGTCCACTCAGTTAGTACAGTCCACTCAGCTAGTACAGTCCACTCAGTTAGTACATTCCACTCAGTTAGTACAGTCTACTCAGTTAATACAGTCCACTCAGCTAGTACAGTCCACTCAGTTAGTACAGTCAACTCAGCTAGTGCAGTCCACTCAGTTAGTACAGCCCACTCAACTAGTGTAATCCACTCAGATAGTGCAGTCCACTCAGTTAGTACAGTCCCCTCAGTTAGTACAGTCCACTCAGTTAGTACAGTCCCCTCAGTTAGTACAGTCCACTCCGTTCAGTTAGTGCAGTCCACTCAGCTAGTACAGTTCACTCAGTTAGTACAGTCCACTCAGTTAGTACAGTGCACTCAGCTAGTATAGTCCACTCAGTTATTACAGTCCACTCAGTTAGTACAGTCCACTCAGCTAGTACAGTCCACTCAGTTAGTACAGTCCACTCAGCTAATACAGCCCACTTAGTTAGTACAGTCTACTCAACTAGTGCAGTCCACTGAGTTAGTGCAGTCCACTCAGTTAGTACAGTCCACTCAGCTAGTACAGTCCACTCAGTTAGTACAGTCCACTCAACTAGTGCAGTCAACTCAGTTAGTGCAGTCCACTCAGTTAGTACAGTCCCCTCAGTTAGTGCAGTCCACTCAGTTAGTACAGTCCCCTCAGTTAGTGCAGTCCACTCAGCTAATACAGTTCACTCAGTTAGTACAGTCCACTCAGTTAGTACAGTGCACTCAGCTAGTATAGTCAACTCAGTTTGTACAGTCCACTCAGTTAGTACAGTCCACTCAGCTAGTACAGTCCACTCAGTTAGTACAGTCCACTCAGCTAATACAGTCCACTTAGTTGGTACAGTCCACTCAGTTAGTACAGTCCACTCAGCTAGTACAGTCCACTCAGTTAGTACAGTCCACTCAACTAGTGCAGTCCACTCAGCTAATACAGTTCACTCAGTTAGTACAGTCCACTCAGTTAGTACAGTGCACTCAGCTAGTATAGTCAACTCAGTTTGTACAGTCCACTCAGTTAGTACAGTCCACTCAGTTAGTACAGTCCACTCAGCTAGTACAGTCCACTCAGTTAGTACAGTCTACTCAACTAGTGCAGTCCACTCAGTTAGTGCAGTCCACTCAGTTAGTACAGTCCACTCATTTAGTGCAGTCCACTCAGTTAGTACAGTCCACTCATTTAGTACAGTCCACTCATTTAGTACAGTCCACTCATTTAGTACAGTCCACTCAGTTCAGTTAGTGTAGTCCCCTCAGCTAGTACAGTTCACTCAGTTAATACAGTCCACTCAGCTAGTACAGTCCACTCAGGTAGTGCAGTCCACTCAGCTAGTACACGTAACGAAAATAAATGACTATCTTGCTGTGAATGTATCCGTTGCAATATGTTGACATCACACCCGGGGGAGTAATCCTGTACACCAAAGCTCGGGCCTTATGGCCGTAAACGACCGCCGGAAAGATTTAATGAAGTAGAAGTGTCTCTGCTAATTATTGTGTCAAAGCAGCCTTTTCTTGATCCTATGAGAAATGCCTCAATTCGTGATGACAAACGCATGCGTAATAATCTCTATCTCGACACTGGGTGTGATATTGCCATTTGAATGAATCCATTTTGTCGGTGTGAATGACGATATCAATCTGATCGTGGCTTCTTTTCAAACCAATATGGCTGCCATTCTAACTCAGGCTGACATCGTTTATTTTGTGTTAGTTTCTCTTTAGTTCATATAGGTCGTTCACTAACATTGGCCATGTAGACTGACATTGTAAGCCACATTGGTTCTTGTGGCACGACACCCGCCTTAAGGTGTACGTGCACTGGCAACTGGCAGTGATTGGGAATCGTTCAAGAGAGTTTTCCAAACTTGCCAATTTCCGAATGAGGTGGCTAAACTTGGAACGAGGTGTTAGCGAAACGGTTGACGCGCCAGGTGCAAGACATCTCAATGTCAAATAAGGTACGCCTAACTTCGTTCAAACAATATTTTAACCAGACCTGTTAACTGGCAAGGGCAAGGCTGACATAGCAAGTGCGCCCACTACCAACTTTGATTCAGTCCAGCAGACTCGAAGCAAATTTGCGGGAAATAATTTATGGAAACCGAGAGGTACGCTAACTTACGTTTACAAAACCACGAGGAAGCCTGGGACATGGTAGATGGCCGTGAGAATGTGAGACACTGTCGTTAACGAGACTAATTAGATATGTTTAATTATGTTTAAACCCGGTTTGTGACACAGTTTAACCATCAAACGTCTGTAGTGTGGCCATAGGACATCTCAGAATCCTATCAGCGACCATGCTATTGGCAGAAACACATATTGATATCGCTGCGACATGTCAATAGAATTGCGTGTGAGTGACAGCTGTCAGACGGAACATCGAATCAAGTAAGCTATTACACTGGTGTTTCGGGTCGCTTCATTTCATTGATCGAACTATTGGTAAAATCAACGAGAAAACGCAAATGTACACGTTAGTTTAAGTTTGAAGGCAACGACGGCTAGTCTAGCGGATATGAAGGTGATCGATCAAGTGGTAGCTGTCAATTAAGTCAGCAATTAATTCCACTGCTGACCCGTCGTGTGACTATAGTCCGTACGGTCGATGGTCATCAGGCTGGCTTGATTTCTCGGACGTCCGCTGTGGAACACCAGACTGGTCGCTGGACCACACCCTCTTTGCTAAGTTCACCTTTTTAGAACAGACTAATTATCCCCATTATTTGTTGCTATTAGTAAATGAACATTAAACTGTGACATTATACTTAACTCCAATAAACTAGAACTAGGTATTAATGTATGTAGCTAAGCGTAAATTATTTTACGGACTACAGCTACCCTGTTTCGAACCGAATGCAAATCGAACGCCCTCACCAATGCACCACTTCGCGGCTACACCTGCCGACAGAGTCATTATCCGCCGCCACGAGCCACTCTAGACAATAAAGGGAGTTTTGTAAGATTAGGCAAGTCGGCTGAATGCTGACCTACGAGCAGCCGGTGTTGTGGGTGCTGCCCGGGTACAAGATGTGTCTGCTACTGCGGCTGGATGACGAACTTCCTAGTCGACAGATAATGGCTTTGCGCCTAGGGTGTCAGTGTGCCCTACAGCAGTCTGGTGTGACTAAAAGGTCCGGACATTGCGTGCTATGCTTGCTTGTCGGAATGGCACCCATATTAAAGATTTGCTTGTGACATTTCAAATGCAAACATATGGGTGGTATTATAAGATATTCTGACTAACACGATATAAAGGAAATGCTGTATTAGTTTGGTTATGCGGACAGACGTACATAGCAAAAACGGTTAACCACATCTTGCAATAACGGCTTAGAACTGAACAGAACAAAACAACACATATGGTGTGAACCGTTGTCTAGTGGTTAGACCACATAACCGTCGATCGATGGTTCGATTCTATCTGCCGTCATTTCGATACTTGGGGGGTAACTTTGTTCATCCCACTTTGCCTGTGGCTTTCGGAAGGAACTGACTGCCATTGGCCCTGTCTGTCTGCTGTCTACGACAGGGGAAATAAAAAGATCCCACCCTGGGAAATGTGAAAAACATGTTATCAACTCACACAGTGGTGGTCTCTTTCTCACCATTGTGTGCGTGTGTGTGTGTGTGTGTGTGTGTGTGTGTGTGCGTGCGTGCGTGTGTGTGTGTGCGTGCGTGGGTGCGTGCGTATATGAATGTACGTATGTATGTATGTATGTATGAGCTGCAGTGGAAGAGAAGGAGAAGTATGACAATGCTCACACTGGTGCACTGTGCTGCAGTAGAGGCGGTAAGGAGAAGGCTGGGCTAGGATTATTGGTAACGGGAAAGGACAACGCATGGCAACATTGCACCCATTCCACTGAGTATTCGTGTTCGAGTCCTCCACTGTTGGCGACGGCTAGAGTCAATGTCTTTCTTGCACTCGCCCTACTCTGTCACACCGAGTCAAACATCAATATATCTAGTCTGCTATTAGCTGGCATCTGTCGTTGACGTGCACGAAAGCTAATGGCCATTTGGATAGAGTCTCATGTTTTGCATCATTGACCCCCAATGAACCAACTCGCGAAGATCAAAGCAAGAAGGATTTCAAAGAAATTGTAATCGATAATTGTTGATGTGTTGCATTAGTTTGTCAGGGAGCGGTGGGGTCCTGCGAGACGCCGTATCGTCCGTAGCAGATGCTCCCCGGCCCGCCTCGGGTGGCAGGCGAAGCCGCGGGGGCCAAGCTGGCTGTCTCACGAGGCGTAAACAAACAACCCAATCGTTTCCTGGTCATGTCTTAGTACAATCGCTGTGTTCTTGAGGGAGAAGAGAGAGAGATAGAGAGAGATAGAGATAGAGAGAGAGAGAGAGAGAGAGAGAGAGAGAGAGAGAGAGAGAGAGAGAGAGAGAGAGAGAGAGAGAGAGAGAGAGCGTCTATCTATTACGAAGATCACAATACTGACCGATCTTTTTATATTTAAATGTGGTTGGAACAAACATTGTATCTTATTTGCAGAGGACGTGGTGAGCTATCGGCAGACTGGATTTCCGCTACTAACGACGTAAGTTGTTTCATTATTAACCACCTGCTAACCCATGGCTTGTAACACCAACACGTGTGCGCAACGTACCTATTTGCTTTGGATATTTATATATTATTATAAATTATTTACACCCAACCCGAGGCCGGCACCATTTGGAGAACCACAAAAAAACAATACAATTCCCCGTAGAGATCATTCACTTGGTACGTTCTCCGTCACGTGTCAGCTCCGTTTACCATCTTATCTCGGACACTCGTTTGTCGTGATACACAATATCCAGCTCGTAGAATCTTCACCCCCTCTCCCGGGTGTGAATACTACATAGACTTGTCAACCCCGGGTGAGAATCCTATTATGGACTCCGCCATGAGTCGTTACCACCTGTAATTGGAGTGACATCTGTGCCTTATGTTAAACCTAGAGTGACCACAATAATAACATGATAAAGTCGCACAGCATAAACCCAGTTATAAGCTGTCTAATCAAACGATGCAGTCATTTTAGTGATATGTGTCTACTGTGTATATAAACACTTTGTCAACATGAGGTGCTGTCACGTGATATTCGCCCGTAGTCACGAGGTGTTGTCACGTGGTTGTCTTGTAAGTGCCTTTCAGCTTCAGCCGCCAGATAGCCTTATCCGAGGTGAAAAGAAAGCCGAGTGCGTAAGTCTTTCCTTCTGGTATATAGCCTCTCCTCAATCAAGACTCATGCAGTGCCTCCTTGCGACACCGTATGGTAACTGGAGACCTTGTGGCTCCAGGCCAAACCTGCATGGGATCTAGTGGTCCAGCCACGAAAAACCTTGGCGGAGTAGCATGAGGCCGATATGTGCGGTGGACATGTCCCGACCCCCACAAATCATGTTCCAGCTATGGATCAAATAGCCGCCTGGAGAGGGATGGGCTCCACCAAGTTAAAAAATCTGCCCCAGACACGCTACATGATGAACAAAGCACCAAAATAGATACCGGATCGGTCGCAACCCGGATTACCAATGACCGCGCCATCCAACTCCCGTCAGGACGGACGTGACAAGTATGCTACTGGTGCATCCTCACCCACAAAGAACCGTGGGAGAGAATACATAAGTATTGATTCATGGAATGTAAGAATACTTACGTGAGACCAGGTGGAAGAGCTGTGGTGAAATACAAACAGATGAAGGAAATGCATTCTACTACAGTGGAGAAAATGACAAACATGTAAAAGGAGTAGGATTCCTTGTCAACAAAAAAACAAAGAACTCGGAACTATGGTACCGCCAAACATCCAGCAGGCTCATAACTATCCGCCTTAGAGCAGCACCTTTCAACATCACGGTGGTACAAGTCTATGCAACCAACATATATACGAGAGGGGGATGCGCCTGCTGGAGTTTGCCAACTACAACAACATGGTGCTTGCAAACACACTTGGACGATATAAAGTATCCCGAAGATGGACATGGCATGCACCTAACGGAAGAGATCACAACCAGATTGACTACATCCTGGTGCCAAATCGGTTCAGATCAGGAATCAACAGGGCCAAATCAAGGACGTTCCCATGAGCAAACGTAGGAAGTGACCATGATCTCGTATTGATGAAATTCAAAATACGGCTGAAAAAGATCAACAAACCTAAGAATACCAGGCTCAAGTTCAACTTGGACAAACTGAAAGACCTTGCGATCTTGGCGTCATTCCAAGTAACAATTGGAGGGAAGTTGCACAACTGCTTACGCATGAAAAAGATCTAGAAGCGATGACTACCAACTATAATGCATTGATGACAGAAACAGCAAATGACATCCTAGGGAAACACCGCCGAAAGGCCAAACCCTGGGTCACAGAAGAAATTCTGAAAATGTGTGTCACTAGGAGAGATTTGAAGAAAGACAAGTATATGGAAGAAGGAGCAGCAAAGTACAGTGAGATCAACACGAAGATCACAAAGGGAATGAAAAAAGCCAAAGAAAAATGGATTGAAGAACGGTGCACGGAAATTGAAGATTGCCTCACCAACAACAACAGCAAAAGAGCATAACAAGTCGTGAGAGAACGGACAAAGCAAAGGCAGGAGAAAGTCAACACAATTCAAGACAAAGAAGGGAAATGCCTCACCGAAGAAAAAAAACATTATCAACAGATGGACGGAATACTGTTCGGAGTTATACAACTTTCAGACCAACTGAGATCCAAATGTTCTAGTCAACCAAGAATCATCGAATGAGGACGACTTTCCAATTTTACGTGAAGAAGTGGAGATAGCTGTAAGGTATTTGAAGTAGGGAAAAGCTGCTGGATTTGACAACATCCCAGCAGAACTGATGATGAACGGAGGAGAAACGGTGATAGACATCCTCACCAACATCTGCAACAAAATCGGGTAGACTGGAGAGTGGCCAACAACATGGACTCAATCACTGATAATTACTCTCCCCAAGAAAGGCAACCTACAACAATGTCAAAACTACCGAACCATCAGCCTCATTAGCCATGCGAACAAAATGATGCTGAGAGTCATCTTGAACAGATTGAAACCACAAGTAGAAGAGATCATCGCCGAAGAACAGGCGGGCTTTCGCAGTGGAACAAGCACCACGGAATAAATACTCAATCTTCGTGTTCTGGATGAGAAATACTTTCAACATCAACAGGAACTATTCCATGTCTTCATTGATTTCAAGAAGGCATTTGGCAGGGTGTGGCATGCCGCACTATGGGCGACAATGAAGAACTACAATATTGGACGAAAACAAGTAGACACCATCGATCAGCTATTCGCTAAAACTAGCAGCGCAGTACTGGTGCAAGGCGCTGTAGGTGAATGGTTCCACACATCAGTCGGAGTCCGTCAAGCGTGCCTCTTGTCACCTACATTATTCAACATATTCCTGGAACGAATAATGACAGATGCCTTGGAAGATCACCCTGGCACAGTCAACATTGGAGGACGCATCATCACCAACCTACGGTTCGCTGATGACATCGACGGGTTGGCTGGAACCGACTGGACGAAACATCAGCCAGATATGGAATGGAAATTAGCACAGAAAAAACCAAGCTAATGACAAACAGCAAAAATGCAATGAGGTCCCAAATAACTGCCAATGGACGCGAACTGGAAAGAGTAAGTCAATTCAAGTACCTCGGAGCTATCATTAATGACGAGGGTTCCAGGAACGAAATCCTTGCAAGATCTGCGCAAACATTAGCAGCACTAGCGAAATTGAAATCAGTTTGGAGAGACAAGAACATCGCACTGAAATCCAAACTTAAACTAGTACGTACACTGGTCCTTTCCATCTTTCGGTATGCATGCGAATCATGGACCCTCACAGCGGAACTGCAAAGAAGAATTGCTGCATTGGAAATGAAATGCTACCGAAGAATCCTCGGTATTTCCTACACGGACTATATCACCAACGATGAAATCAGAAAAATCATCACTCAACATGTGGGACATTATGAAGACCTGCTGACCACAGTAAAAATTAGGAAACTGAGATGGTATGACAAGGAACAGTGCAGGGAAAAAAAGACAGGGAAGACAGATGAAGAGATGGTCAGACAATATTGCAGAATGGACTGGGAAGATCTTCGCAGAAACTCAGACATTTGCACACAACTGCGAAGACTGGTGTCGACTGGTGAAACATTCAGCGATGCAGAGCCCTTATGACCCAGGCGGGTTATGGGAGCAGTAAAGCAAAAAATCAACAGAAACGTCGTGCTTTTATAAGATAAGATAAGAAAAGATAAGATAAGATAATGCTATATTGTCTTAACTATGGAGTTGAGAAATTTGTCTCGGGTGAGAACAGACATGACTTCCATATGTACATAAACCATAAAACAATTCCATTAAAAAGCAGATAAATAATAAATTATACATTCATACATATTACTTATTCTAAAAACGACAAGTGACACTGTGGCAGTAGGCATCATGAATTAAGTTGTTTAATAGACACTGGCACGAATGAGTGTTTGTATCTATTAAGCCTGCACCGAGGAGTTTATAACGTCTGCCAGATGGCAGGAGCTGAAATTCATTATGCAGCACGTGTTTAGTATAATAAATAATCTTGACTGAGTGTCTCCTCAGTGTCTGTTCAAAAAACTCCTGAAGGGAGTTCACGGGAGATGTGGAACCTGTGATTTTCACGGCAGTTCTCATCAATCGAGAAAGCTGTGATTTTAACTGAACAGACAGATTGCCAAACCAAACAGTAATCCCATAGCACAGTATGCTTTCAATAATGGAGCGATAAAAAAGAACAAGTATTTTCTCATCGACACCGAAAGCTCTCAGTCTGCTGAGAAAGTACAACCGCTGGTGGACTTTGGAGCACACACTGTGAACACTGACTGACCTGGGCAATTTCTTCACCATGGATAACAACAGGCAAGTGATCGGCAACAATACATTTAGCATCAAAAACCATCTCTTGAGTCTTGTTGACGTTGAGTTTGAGGTGGTTGTTGTCACACCAATGTACAAAGCTTTCAATTTCAGACGTGTATATACTGATGTCAGAATCGACATGTAACAGACAAAGAATAGCCGAGTCATCAGAGAATTTGATTATGTAGTTGTTAGTACTGCTGCTGGTACAGTCATTTGTATACAGAGTGTACACAATCGGCGAACTGACACAACCTTGGGGTGCACTGGTATTTGTTACCACAGTTTGGGAAAGAGCCTGATTTACTTTAACAAGCTGCACTTTGTCTGTTTGAAAAGAACGATACCACTTGATGATGTATGGATTGACATTCATTTGTCTCAGCTTAGTGAGCAGAATGTGAGGTTGGATAAGATTGAACGCGAGCTAACGTCTATGAACAATAGTCTAATAATGGGGTTGTCTAAGTGTTTCAAAATTAAATGTTGACAGCGTCATATGTTCCTCTGCCATCCCTGTAGACAAATTGGAATGGGTCAAGATAGTCCGTCTAGCTGCAGTTAACGAACCACTATTCGTTCCAAACATTTCATGACAATTGGTGTAAGAGCAACTGGTCTGTAATCATTGTTTTCTTTTTGGCAAGTTTTCTTTGGTACAGGAGTAATATGTGAGGTTTTCCAGAGTATTGGTACCATGTGGCTATCGACAGAAAGTTGGAATATGGGACACCAAGCCAGTGCAAGCTCCTCAGCATATGTTTTCAATAAATAAGCCGAAATGGCATCAGGACCTGTTGCTTTTCTACTATATACATGTTGGAAGACTGGTGACATCATCTACACCAATTTCAAACCTATCGGCATTACTGACAAACACATCACTGAGTATAGAATCACATCTGCTGGAAGAGTCCTGAGTATCAAACTGTCAAAGTATTATGATTATCAAAATCGGAGTGGGAATCGGCTTTTGCCGAACATTAATTATCAACTGTCATGCGTTAATGCCGGGATTTATGTAAGATAATCCTACTAAAGAACTGCGTTGGTTGGTACACGAACTAGGACGAAGTGTAGCCTAATTGCATGGGTTGTTCAAATCATTACTCCAGATAGTGGTATTATTGCACCATCCGATTCACGAAGAAGCCAGTGGACCATTGCGACCAGTGCAGCCCGCACATCATCAGAAAGGATCAACAACGGCGAAGTGAACTCAGCGTTGGAACTGACCCACAACAATTCTTGAGAGACAGACCGACCGAAAAAGAGGCTTCATGGACAGACGGTCATGCGAAGTTGTCCTAGATCTGGCGCGCGTCAGTATTGTCCGCATTGATTACGAAACCACATGGCGTAAAATATTTCAGGTCAATTTATACAAAACATGTATCAATACGGTCGATAAAGGTCGCCGATGGTGCCTCGAATACAACCAAGGTAATTACTGACCGCATAGCCGGATGGATGTTTCGTAACCGCCGATACATCAGTGGTACCAACTGATATCGTTTCAACCTACCTACCGTTGAGATTCAAGAGCCCAACTTTGAAGTGTACGACAAGGTGGGTCTACTGCGTCATGCTAATGACCCAGATATATGCTGTACGGTGGAAACATCTTAGTAGAATACGACATTTGCAGAAGTTAGTCCACGGCCGAATATGCCTGACCGGACATAGACGACAAATTCGTACTCGAAATGTCGTCAGATTTGATTTATTTCAAAATCAATCAAATGTATAGATAGAAACGCAATTAGAGTTGCATTTTGAGAACGTCAATATCTTAGATACAGATTTCCAGTAAATCAACAAGTCCCATACACTATCGCTTTCCCCAACACCATATGCATTTTGTTCACACAATATATAATTTAAAGATAAAACGACGCAAAAGACTAACAATTATAACAGCGTACTATACGTTTGTTATTCCGCGGGCCGTATCTGGCGACCGGTAATTCTGCAGAATGCGAACATTTTGCAATGGTGCTGAAGCTCCGGTACCCCCCCCAATATGAATTTCGTTCCCGCGTCACTGGGGTCGGGTGGACTACGAATACAACTGGTGAAGGCCGGAGGGTGAGGCAGCTGCTGAACAGTACTAGGTAGTGCAAGTATCCGTACAAACTTGTATTTATACACCGCTGTACATCCAGAATGCCGTGATATCCTGAGGGTAAGACTAACTATTTACAATTGCAATTACATGTTAGCGCAGGTGGTTTATTAGGAAAAAACACTGAACGCACAGCTACCGAATCAAATGAATTGTACGTTGTGTGTACTTTAGTTAGCCACACATCCGACAGATGGCGCGTGCGGTATGTGTTTCAACCCGATGGTATGTCGTTATGGATATTCCGATTGTTGATGACAACGAAATGTGTTTGGTACAGGTTTCAGCATCAGATGGTATACCAAGCACAATAACGGCCAGGCACACACGCACGCACGCACGCACGCACACACCCGCACGCACGCACACGCACACACACACACACACACACACACAGAACATTCTAAGCCAACGCCCAGATGGCGTTTTCTATGCTAAAGTTTTTTTGAATGCGTGGATGTCAAAGTCTGAATTGTAATCCACAAACACCCGAACCAGCCTCCTACCCGTCGAATAGGAGGCAGGTTCTGTTGGATCAAGATAATCTGGTAAGAGAAGAGCTGTCTCCGTGTAAGTAGGACTTGTAGAATTCACAAGGCGATATCTGTTTCTGTGGCGTCCAGCGCCTCCCACACAACCTCTTTCGGCGGCTCAATTCGTCGCTCGCAGCATTTCTCACAAATGCCGGTATTCAATTCTCGAAGTCAGAGGTGTTTTTCTGGGTTTGTGGCAATATTTAGTCGTACATTTTGTGTGCGTTTGACATACCGAGTCAACACGTCTTTAATCATGAGAACATGAGACACTGTAATAATCAACGTCGATGGACTACCAAGATCTGACCTATGCGTTAGCGTGCCAATTAAATACACATACAGTGACCTAATTATATTGGAGAGAAATGGTGCTATGGAGGAACTTGTTGCAACACTCCCATTTCAGGTCGATCAACTCACATATTAGACCCGTTTGGAAGAGAGTGCGTTGTTTACTGCCTGATGTAATTCACAATAGTAGTTTTCAATCAGTTTTCATATGCATTGTACTTCACTATATGTTCTCCACAGTAATTCAAAAATCACCACTCTCATTTCGGGATATGTGTCGATGAGGGAATTGACGTCGTTAAATAATGCAAGCCAGTTGTAAGCGCCGAACCTTGCACTCGACGATTGATTGCAATCATTCGTGGTCGCATCCACACCACTCTTAACCAGCAGCAACAATCGGTATTTTATAGCAGTCTGCATAATTGATTTAGCGATAGTGCCTCACATCACTGCGAAATCGTGTTTATTACGGGCTGTTTATTTGTGTCTTGCTACAATGCCGTGTTTCTGTGTGCCTGTAGTGCGTCAACTGGCTGCAGCTTTCTGGTGCATTGTGCATTGCGCACCACTGTACCCTACTAATTAGTCCTAAGGGCCGCCAGGCAGGGATTCTGCGGTAAACAATACAGTGAGGTAAAAGTCCCGTGAACTTGAAATGAAATGTAGCTGTTTATTGTGCTGGAAAAGGAAGCTATGTAATTTGATGAACATTCTTGAATTGTGCAGCGACGTGATCTGTGGGTGGCGTTGTACACGTGTTAACGTCGCCGGCAGTAAATTAAATAATAACCTGCAACTGCCGTTGTAATATAGCGAGAATGACACCGCCACAAGACACCATCTCAAGGGAGGGAGGGAGGGAGAGGGAGGAGGGAGGGAGGGAGGGAGGAGGAGGGAGGGAGGGAGGGGAGGGAGGGAGGAGGAGGGAGGGAGGGAGGGAGGGAGGGATGGGAAGGAGTGAGGAGAGATATATGGACGGAGAGTGGGAGAATGGGAGGAAGGGATGACGGAAGGATGTGTTTGTTTATATATTGTAAGACGGTATAGTTTATTTTATTTAGTAGTAATGGTAATGTAGCACATTAGTATTTTTAACTATATGTATAATATGCTGTTATTTTTAATTTGCATTAAACATTGTAAAGCGTCCCAGAAGAATTATCTGGATGGGACGCTATACAATAAATAAATAATAATTATTATTATTAAAGAGAGGAGATGTTGTGTGTGCGTAATAAGTGCGGGTGTGTCTGTGTACGTGCGCGCGCGCGTGCGTGCCTGTGTGTGTGACGTAGAAGACCCGAAGGGTAGGTAGGAGTAATCCGAATGGGAAGTAGCTGATACAAAGGTTTATTGCGGACCAGGAAGCTATGCAGATAGTACAACCGTACTTACATACCGGTATATCATCATAAACATGTCTCCACATAATTAATTAGGTAATTAATTCATTAATATTTGTTTTGGCGCAAGGGACAACTGCGACAGAATGTTGTGGAGCTATTGGCGGTCGTAGATAAAGGGCACTAGACGCTGACTTCGTCGTCCCTAGAGTCTGCACGCGTCTTCCGTGTATTTAAACGCTTCGTAGACCTAATTCAATTGCTAGCTCTCTTTCAACAGGATTCGCCGGCAGCTGTTCACTGAGAGGACAGTGTAACGACGTCACTCGCCCAGTGTAACGACGTCACTTGCTCGGTGTAACGACGTCATTCGACCGGTGCAACGACGTCACTCGGCCGGTGTAATGACGTCACTCGTCCGGTCTAACGACGTCACTCGCCCGGTGTAGCAACGTCACTCGGCTGCTGATTGTCGTCATTCGACCGGTGTAACAACGTTACTCGGCTGCTGATTGTCACCACTCGACCGGTGTACCAACGTCACTCGGCCGCTGACAGTCGCAACTCGCTCGGTGTAACGACGTCACTCGGGAGAGATTACCCGCCACTCGCCCGTCGCGCAGCAACATCTTCAGCGAGTGACTGCGGCCTGTCACACCGTTTCGCCTGCTAGAGCAATTCGCCAACTGCTAAACACTGTGCAGTCGTCCGTCATTTTCGTGAAAGTGATTTTACTGAAACAACCCCGCCTTGCCACTGACCCGGTCAAGTTAATCGACCTGCATAGCTCAGAAAAAAGATCTCTGTTGTGCTTGGCAACATGTCGCATGCCGATATTTTATTTAGGTGATACCTTTGATCCACAACATGAATATGTTAACGAAATTAATGGGATTTTTGCGTCAACACGTCCCTAAGTGCCCATAGTCGTTTAACGACCCTATTGCGGCGCCGTTGTTGCTACTTCATTGGTAGCTCCGTGTACCCGCGTCCATGTGATTCTATACTTCCGGGGGTGCCACAGATTTGCAATAAACCAGTCATCAGATGATCTCCAGTGGAATGCGTGCTGATCGCGGTGTTCAGTCGAGGTAGACCTGCGTTAACCACGAGCCTGGCCGTTGGCCCCGCCTCGGACATGAACGTCAGCGTTGACGTCGGACAGTTGAACGACAACGCCACCTACCGCCTGAACGGGAGCGAGGCTACGGCCGCCGATGGCCTCCAGACGCTACAGCGGGTCGTGAGTGCGCTCAACCTGTTCGCGCTGCCGGGGATCATCATGCTGGGAACGGTCGGCAACCTCCTCTCCTTCTTCGTCTTCATCGGCACCCACCTGCGCCTACAGTCGTCCTATGTCTACCTCGCCTTCCTCAACGTCGCCGACACACTGTTCCTCTTGTGCCTGCTCGTCGCCTGGCTCGGCCGCGTCAACGTGCGCCTCATGGACCGGGTGGGTTGGTGTCAACTCACCGTTTACCTGTCGTACGCCAGCAGCTTCCTGTCCGTGTGGATCGTCGTCGGCTTCACGGTGGAGCGCTACATCGTCGTCTTCCACCCGCTCAAGAAGGACGTGTGGTGCACGCGGCGTCGAGCATACATGGTCGTGCTCTCTCTCGCCGCCACCTCGCTCTGTCTCTACTCCTTCTCCACTTGGACCAATGGCGTCGTCGAGCTCGCAGACGGAAGTCACGTGTGCGCGCCACGACGACGCTTCATGACGCTCATGCGCGTCGCGACGGGCATCGACACACTCATCACACTCGTGGTGCCCTCTGTCGTCATCATCGGTTTCAACGTGTCGATGAGCGTGAAGATACGAGAGATCGCGTACAAACGGAAGCACCAGCTGACGGCAGGCGGGGACAAAACGTGTTGTGTGAAGTACGGCGGCGGGGCGGACGGCCGGGAGAGCTACCGTCTCGAGCCCGCCTTCCTGCCGTCGTCACGTCTATCCTGCTCTAGCTTCCAACTGCGGCGTCTCATCGGCGGCAGACACGTGTCGAACGACTCCATTCGCCGCCGCTTCCAACTGCGTACGACCCGCACACTACTCACTATATCGAGCGTCTTCCTCGTGCTCAACATGCCGAGTCACGTGTTGCGGGTGTACGCCATGCTTTACTACCTTAGCGACGCGACGTACCCTTTACCGCGCCACGTGTCACTGTGTCAACATCTCGTTCAGATGCTCTATTACATTAACTTCGCCGTCAACTTCTTCCTCTACAGCGCCTGCAGCAGGACGTTCCGTGGTGCCCTCAAGCGACTTTACGGTCGCATTGACCGGAAGTTACGCAATGGCTATGCGCTCCGCCCAAACTTCCTGTCTGAGAAAACGCGAGAGGCCGGTCGTTAAGCCGGGCATGTGATATTAACAATCATCGCGTGTTCTAGGCAATACACATTGACGTATGTATATTTTACGCAGTGTTTCAATACCTCAGAGTGATGGATTGTTGGGGAGTCCCAGTATAACCATAGTCACATCACATCACATCACCGCGAATCTCAGTCAGCACACATGATTATGTGCTATCCTGAAATCACCCACATACAACAGCGGTGAATATTACACAGTATTACGGCTGCCGTCGGATATTGGCGAACAGGCTGGTGTATTGCTGACAGAGTCGTCGACTCACAAAACTACAGGATACAGCAAGATGTAACAAATGAATCATGTAACAAAACGTTCTGTCACGGGCTGACGGCAATGGTGCGCAATACAGTCGTCATATACCGGCCTATGGAATACCTCCCGTGGGCAGTGGACGCCGTAGCGGTCCAGTGGCACACAGGCGGAGTAAACACATTGGTGCGTGGTGTTCGATACGTGTTTGTGGCTGTACCGCGAACGCAAGTCGACATATCCCGGCAGTGCTCAATTATACTCTTACCCGCGAACAGACAATGGCTCAACTTATCGAATAACGCTGTGTCACGTGTGTGTCGCCTCCTCTTTACACAATAAAGTACATATCGAATTACCACAGTAGAACGCAAATTCGTTGTCCACAATGTTTTACAACGTCAAAATTATTAACATTACGGTGCAGCGCGGTTTATAAATTATATCGTGCTAGTAAATGCATTGTGTAGTTAGGCAATGCCTTTGTCGCCACCGAGGGACTATATACATTGTGTAACGTAACTGTGTATGGTCGTTGGTCTATAACGACGGTTTTTTCTTAACATCATACATTTTCAGTTTCAACAAAAGCACATTCAAATGTTTCTTTGTACATA
>CM034543.1:19810926-19872924 GCA_020002185.1 Paraescarpia echinospica | reverse complement strand
TGTGTGTGTGTGTGTGGAGTGTGTGTGTGTGTGTGTGTGTGTGTGTGTGTGTGTGTGTGTGTGTGTGTGTGTGTGTGTGTGTGTGTGTGTGTGTGTGTGTGTGTGTGTGTGTGTGTCAACTTGTGACGTCACTCTGGCGGCAACCTTCAAATCGTCTCCCTGTTAGTACTAGCTCATCGAGTTAGGAAGCTGATGCCGTCAACAAGTCTACAAGCAAACTGCCAACATGATGATGGTGAAACTTCGTCTGGCATTGCGCTCTCTTTAGGGCGGGCGGCGACATCCGTCGAAGGCAATGGTGTAACAATCCTGCAGATAAACGTTGAGGGCCTTACCAACGCCAAGCTCAACATTATTGAACACCTAGCCTACAACAACAAGGCAATCGCAATCCTGCTTCAGGAAACACATTGCGAAACAACAGACAAGCTCAACATACCAGAGACTGGTTTCATGAAGCGCACTTAAAGCGATTGCTTGATAATTTTAATATCTTTGTAATTGTTGACATTACGCGGACTGCAATATGTCATATTAATTAATCACGTGTCGCCTCTTCGCGTAGTGGCATGCCAGCTAAGTGACGTGTAATACATTGTTCCGTTCTAAATAAAGTTCTGTTTCTACAATACGCCCATTCTACTTAAATCATCAACATGGTAGCAACGTAATCGAACCGTAGACGCCTAAGACATGCAAAATCGAACAAAAACGAACGAAACTGGACAGTTTATGGCAGAATAAACGACGTGTTATCTTTGAATTTGTTTGGAACTAGCTGGCAGGAAATGGTCGGATTGCCGTTTCACGCCCAAACCAAAGCTCGATATTCATGACGCGAATCTGGCAGAATAATTTAAGAGATGGAAGCGAGAACTGCAGGTGTACATGGCGGCAACAGAAACATATACAGAATCGGCAACAATACAAACGGCGATAATTTTGAATTGCGCGGGGGCAGATTTTATTCGCATATGTGACCAATTCACATGGACAAATGAAGGTGATAAAGATCTTCCGAACAAAGTCATGGAGAAGTTGGAGGAGTATTGCGCCCCAAAGGGGAATGTGGTAGTTAATTCCGTTTTTGGAATACAGAATGGCGTGAGCCGGTTCACGTATTTCTAACGGAACTGCGCACCATGGCTGAATTATGCGAATACGATGACATAGATAGAACGCTGAGAGACAAGATTGTGTTTTCTGCACGGGGGAAGTTGCAAGAACTATTCCTTCGTGAGAGCAAACTGGGCCTAGAAAGAGCCATATCAATTTGCCGAGCTTTTGAAATGACTCAAAAACAGATCCAAGAAATGAACCCAGAACGGCGCATCGAGAAAGTGCGTAGCAGTAAGCCGCCACCTAATGCAACGACTCAAGACAAGAGAGAAAAGAAAGCTATGAGGAAGGAATGTCAGTACTGCGGGTATACGCACGAACCAAACAAATCAAAATGCCCAGCCTGGGGAAAGACGTGCGCGCGTTGCCTTAGGATGAACCACTTCAAGGCGAAGTGCAGGAAGAAAGTGAACTGCGTAGCAGACGCGTATGCCTCAAAAGACGATGATGACAGCTGGTTGCAAGCACATGGTGTAGCATTTGGAGTGAGAGGCGACAAGCTTCACAAACGAATTACAGCGTTGATGCAGATCAACGGCTGTGATGTTCGTTTCCAACTGGATACAGGGGCAGACATCAACACTGTCAACCAAGACCAAGTAAAAAAGACGACGGAAAAAACTGGTGATGTGGAATGGGGAAAAAATGACCCCAAAAGGCACAGTGACACTTCTGACGACAAATCCAAGAACTGGACATGCGGAGAAGGTTGACTTCGTGGTGGTGGCAAACAGCCTAACATATCTAATGGGAGCAATCACAATGCAATCCATGGGACTGTTGACGGTGCACGTTTATCAACAAAGTATATATCAGCAACAAACTGGGCTATCTGGGCGTAGCAACGCTCAAGACCGACCCAAACTTCCAACCGAAAGTGCTTCCATGCAGGAGAATACCACTCGCTCTGCAAAAAACAGTGAAGACTGAACTGGACACGTTAGTGGAGCGGGGTGTGCTCATTCCCGTCGATGAACCAACAGAGTAGGTCTCCCAAATGGCGGTGGTCCAGAAACAAAATGGCAAGTGGAGGTTGTGCATTGACCCACAGCCACTGAATGAAGCCTTAATGAGAGAGCACTATAGATTGACAACATTGGACGACATGCTTCCCAGTCTAAACAAGGCTAAGATCTTCAGCAAGCTTGAAGTACAAGAAGCATTCTGGCATGTCGAACTCGACGCAGCATCCAGCATGTTGACTACCATGTTGACTCACACTTCGATTTGCTACGTCGAGTTAATAGATGCAAGAAAAACGTCATAAAGATGTGATGTGTGTATATGGATTAGCCACCGCCATGCGAGTGAGTCATAACCGATAAAATTATCAAAAGTAAACGTGGACCAGCTGCTGTTTATGTCACATATTCAGCAAAGAAAAGAAAGAAAATATATGGAATAAACGGAGAATGAAAATAGCGACAGCTTATGACAGACGGATTGATTTAAAAGAAAAAAACACCACGCACGAAGGTCGAAGCCGCCGATGACATATTCACTGAATCATATTGAATGATCGGCATTGTTTTTGTTGGAATATACGAAATCTCACCTATGGTACTACCAAGTTCCCTTTTCACTAGGTACATCTGCCTATACATTTTAAAGTTTAGTCTTAATGAAACGTTTAGGTAACAGAAACTTATTGAAGCCAAGAAACATTCAATAATGAAACCATTTTGTTTGCACCATAAATTCAGCTGCTATTTCCATAAGCAGTACAAATGCAACATTATACATCGCATGAGATATTGTGCGATATTAAAATAGCATAGATGGTTACGTACTTTCCTAACGCATATTTTAAAACACTGTTTTCAGTCATCATTGGTGTATTTCACTCAAGAAGATCCCTAAAACATTTTGAATGTTGTGGAACATTTATATTTTATGAATTTAAAAAATTATTTTAAGAGCAACTTTATCGACACCTTTTTATACACTACTCCCAGTATAGTTCACATAACACAAACTTGTTTCAACAAATTTTGAAGAATAATAATAGAACACAATTCAAACATGATGAGCACAAGAAAGCATAAATGTTATTATGTACTCCTATTTTGCAACATAATGACGGGATGTTGTGCATTTGGATGCACAAATCGATCGATTACACAAATCCAATTGAAACATGTAGTGATGCACATATTCCCAGCAGAAGCCACACGGAACTAATGTGACATAACAAAGTCAGACATCTTCTTCACTACTGTGTCAATGAACACATTGTCAATTAATAACACTGCTATGCATTTTGATACACAAAGCTATCAGATGCACACATCCATTTGAAACACGAAGTGAGGTACAACTTCCCAGTAGATGTCGCACAGAACAGAATGGGGCAGAACAAAGTCAGGCACCATCTTATGTCAGGTGACCCATTGTTCAATTAATGGCACTATTGAGTAGAGCTCTTCAATTTCTTCTTTCCATAAGCTCGGCTATTTTAAAACTGTTGATGGTCAAAATGTTCCTGCAAATAAACAAAGTTGAATTTAGGAAACTGAGCATAAATATGTTCGCCGACTCGCAGAGGGCTGTGGAGAATAGGGAAATGTGGAGAGAGCTGGTTACGAAGTCGTCAGTGGTGCCCCAACGATCCTTACGGGTTATGGGAAAGTGAAGTGAAGTGAAAAAGCATAAATATGAGTAAACTAATTCAACACTGTGCAGATTATTTCAGTTTAGATATTAGATTATGGAACTTATCACCAAGTATACTGCTGGCTAAATGGGAAAGAAATACAAGAAAACCTTGTTATGCTGATTCAGTCAGACTAAAATCCCAATCCATTACTTTGGCCAACTTTTAATTTGCTACTACATAATCACCTGTATGCGTTGGTCATATACAGTGCATTCCAGATAACGCGAGCTCACATATGTTGATTTTCGCTAAGTTAAGTCAATCTTTTCCCTCTGTCCTAGGTATAGGTCCCAATAAGGGAACTTATTGATAACTTTCTGTTTATTAGAAGTTCCAATTATCAGTATTGTTATGGGTCCCTGGAGGTTTGAACTTATCCATAGTGCATTGTATGCTTTCCTTTATTCTTGCTGTAATAATTAATGTTGTATATAATTATACATATGGGCCATTCTCGCGAAATGTGTACAGTAACGGTAAAGTATCATGTAAAAAATAAATTTTTAATTTGTATGTTTTTAGCGAGTACTATTAATATCAAATGTGCTATTTACGTGAAGCAGCACAGCTTGATCTATTATTGGATTTAAAATATATACATTCATGGATAAAAACTTATATATACTAGAGTGCATATCTACTAGTGTCCACAGTTCATGTATACATCGCAAAATGTTGTGGCAACACGGTATTGTGTACTTTTTAGCAAACCTAAACCTTTTACATTGCATGATGACAAGCCATCCAGGTTCAGTAACAATCGTAGCTGTAGCATTAGAAACAATCTATGAATCTTACATTTTCATGTTTCGGTTCAAATAAGTGGGGAAACAGAGACTTTTCAAAAACGGCTGACTGGAAAGGAAAGACCACTGTCACCTCAATTTGTCTGATTAACTCACGACAAATTCATCAGGATGTTTGTTTTTCACACTTCTGGGAGTCATAAAGTCTGCGGTGTGCAGGTAACCACTAACTAAAGTTGGTATTACAAGATGAAATGCTGGTCAAATATTACCCAGCAATTAATCAGTGAATGAATGGGAAGCCAGTGAGGCCTGTCCCATTAGCCTTATGTAAAAAGGTATTTTGGCTGAGGACTAAGCTTCAAAGGACCATTGAATCCCTTTGGACAAGCAGCAATCACACTGTTCCAATATCACCTGCTTGTAAACATCAAGGCTACCACAAAAGAAGCCATGATTTCTCCAAAATGTAGTCAGTCAAGGATTACCAATGCAAACAAAAACTCGGTGAAGCTGCTTCATCCCTGGAATTATAACATACAAAGTAACTAAAAATATGGAAGTTCCCTTATTGGTGATAAACAGTTTGAGCAATTGATGTTCATCAAATGCAATGCTCATCTTCTGTAAACAATCTATGGTAACATTGAAACTTGTGTAATGCTCATCTAATCTTCTGTGAACAATCTATGGTAACATTGAAACTTGTGTAATGCTCATCTAATCTTCTGTGAACAATATATGGTAACATTGAAACTTGTGTAATGCTCATCTAATCTTCTGTAAACAATCTATGGTAACATTGAAACTTGTGTAATGCTCATCTAATCTTCTGTGAACAATCTATGGTAACATTGAAACTTGTGTAATGCTCATCTAATCTTCTGTGAACAATCTATGGTAACATTGAAACTTGTGTGATGCTCATCTAATCTTCTGTAAACAATCTATGGTAACATTGAAACTTGTGTAATGCTCATCTAATCTTCTGTAAACAATCTATGGTAACATTGAAACTTGTGTAATGCTCATCTAATCTTCTGTAAACAATCTATGGTAACATTGAAACTTGTGTAATGCTCATCTAATCTTCTGTGAACAATCTATGGTAACATTGAAACTTGTGTAATGCTCATCTAATCTTCTGTAAACAATCTATGGTAACATTGAAACTTGTGTAATGCTCATCTAATCTTCTGTGAACAATCTATGGTAACATTGAAACTTGTGTAATGCTCATCTAATCTTCTGTTACCAGTGGGACACATTAAGCTGTAGCCTACAGACAATGTTTTGCTCTACAGTTGTAGACAGGTTTTGAGAATAAATATCGTGTTTGTAATTTGTATGTAATTATTTAAAATTTGTAGCATTAAGCTTTTTATATTTCAAACTAAAATGTACATATTATGTAGGCCTACAGCCCTACACTAAACGTAAAACAAACAACCATTCGCATTCGGACGCAACCACCAAACATTCGCATTCGAATGTGATCATAGAAATAAGCATTCGCATTCGAATAAAGTTACGCATTCGCATGCAGTGGTACGCATTCGTTAACGAGCCTGCTTATTACACAACCCGAAGGAAGCAGACTCCTTTCACCCCGGACGCTGGAACACAACATCGAATCCAGGAATCCATGACGTTTTGGTAAAGGACACTTTGGCCATGGACAGTTGGGCAACAGACATTTTGGTAACAGGACATTTCGGTAACAGGACATTTTGGTAATCAGACATTTCGGTAAGAGACATTTCGGTAATAGGATATTTCGGTAAAACTATTGAAAATAATCATAATTATTCAATTATGGTAATTTTTAAAGGTGTCTTGTGTAGACAATTACATTTTGTAATAGACAGTACATTTTGTTAATTTATTATTATTTATTATTATGCATATTGCATGTTTTGTCAGATTTCTTGAACTTAATTACACATGATAACGTAAATATGTAAAGTAGTAAAATCTATCAATGAGTTAAAACCTGTCCAGCCACGTCTGTGTTGCCAATCAGTTAAACCATTTAGAAATTAGGCTGGTCACTTTTCCAGACAGAGGTCTTGGCTTCCCACTAGCAGTCACATATAGTGTTAGTGCATATTTGATGAACTTTCAAGGCAGGCTTCCCAAGCAACAGCAGTCAGTCATGGAGATATGGGTTAGGTAAATCTATGCATTAGAGGGGGCAGGTTAGAGTGTTCTATTGCTACATCCAGTCAGTGGCTAGCTGCACACATTTAAAACCAGATACACATAAGGACATCTTTAAAAATGACAAAATAATAATAATTATTTTCAATAGTTTTACCAAAATGTCCTATTACCGATATGTCTGATTACCAAAATGTCCTGTTACCGAAATGTCCTGCTACCAAAATGTCTGGCTACCCGAATCCAGACCTTGTCTTCGTTGGTCAAAATAGGGAAGAACCGCTACCAGAAAGACATGTCCTAGGAAAGTTCCCACGGTCACAGCATCGCACCTCACTCATCTCCCCATCATTCTTGGTAGCGCCAACAGAAAGCAAACCTGTTAAGAGATG
This sequence comes from Paraescarpia echinospica, assembly GCA_020002185.1. Lineage (NCBI taxonomy): Eukaryota > Metazoa > Annelida > Polychaeta > Sabellida > Siboglinidae > Paraescarpia > Paraescarpia echinospica. The sequence goes on along the minus strand of CM034543.1, from coordinate 19,865,851 downwards.
GAACTTTCGGAAGGCACAATGGAAGACATTTGTAGCAGACACAGACTTGAGCATCAAGTCCCTGCCACTACCGGACTGCAATAATACAGACGATGCTTATAGAGCATACTGCGACACGTTAATGTCATCGCGTCGCAACTCATGCAGAATGGACAATCACCAAACATGGACCGCAACTTCACAAAATAGTGCACAGGGATATATATGCATTACAGAAATCAGCAAGTGCCGACACGAATTTGTCAGGGGCCTTCACCGAAGAAGAAATGACATCGGCACTCACACGACTTTTGCAAGACTAAATACGAATGTGACGTGCATAGAAAGACGGTGAACGTCAAAACATACGTCTTGGTCAAAGATAGGTCCCTGTTTGGTCGATTTTTCTGCATACAACTATGCGTTGGTGTAGTAATGTTCTGCGAATCCGTTAGCCTTTATCGCCCATTCCGAGTGTGCCTGGCATAAAACGGTTGTGTTTCAGTTCCCCTTTAAATACATTGCAAAATCTAGGCGCGCAGTAGCACAGCGGTAAGACCTCCGGACTCTCGACTGAGAGAACGCGGGTTCGAATCCTGTGCGGCGGTGTCGAACCTTGGGCAAATTCGTTTACTCTACATTGCTTCAGTTCACTCAGCTGTATGAATGAGTACCTGGCTATGGACAGCGGTGGGTATTTGTGTATGAATAGTCTTCGCGCATCAATTGCAGCGTGGCTGAATGCTTCCCAGAGAAGTCGAGATGGTGTTCGATTGAACAGGTCTGTCAGGGAGTAAAGTGTAAAGCGCTTTGAGCAGTCCTGAGGACTGGATACTGCGCTATATAAGAACTTACCTTTTTTTACCTTTGGTGTAGTAATGTTCTGCGAATCCGTTATCGCCCATTCCGAGTGTGCCTGGCACAAAACGGTTGTGTTTCAGTTCCCCTTTAAATACATTGCAAAATCTAGGCGTTATATAATGAGAGCCTTTAAGTGTCGTTGATATAATCTCGCTTAACGACGTTCGTCCACTTTTGCAAACTCACCAAGAATAAAGTCTATAGCAGCGAACACATGAATAGGAACCTATAGGATGCTGCTATCTTGGAAGATAATGGCACCGTGACTTGTCAATGAGTGATTCCTGCAGCAGGCTATCGTCTGCTGTTGTTAAAGACCCGATATATGATCGACAGCCTTTGTAATATCTTACTGGTGTAACTTGTTTATTGTAGATGCGTCGCAGTTGATGATATCTCGTTCGACTCTTTCTTTTCTCTTTCTACGGTTGATTTTTATTCCATCTTTTGACTACAGCACCACACCACCTGCTGCCTGTTACTGCGGTCGACTGCAGCTGATTCCAAGGATGCAATGTTGATCTGCGCAGACGTCTCGTTTACAGACATCCACGAGGCGCAGAGTTGGATGGCTAACACGTCTTACCGGTGGCAACGTCAATGTAGGCTACATAACATCTTTGGGAATTTGTCCATATTCCAACCATGCGGCAGACATGGTCAACCAACGCAGACGTCACTGACGAGGCATCAAGTTGGAGGTTTTGGGAGCCTCTGGATTGAGATACTGTTGAAGGTCTCAAGAGGGAGCAATTGGAGGTTTTTGGTCCTCAAGGTTGGAAGTCTAAAGGTGGTGTGTAGTTGGAGGTTTTGGGAGCCTGCACGCTCGAGAAGCTCCATGCCAAACCTATTATCATACAATAAAATATTCAATGATCATTCAGAAAAAAATAATCAGGATCACGCAGTTACTCAGGATTGTCAGTCTTCACGACAGTGGTTGATGTTGGCCTTTGAAGCTGACCGTGAACTGGTGTCTGCGTCTTCTTGAATATATAGTATAAACATTTTACAGAATATATGATTTTGTGTTGAACTTACGCCACAATCTGACTCCATACACATGCACGCGCGCGAATAGGCACATGCACACGCAGGCACGCACAAAATTCGGACATCGACGCTGTATAGAAATTGCAGTAAAGACACATGCGTCTCCTTACCTGTCGCTGCATTGTGATGGCGGGAACCAAGGAGACACACTGCGACGTAAAGAAACTCCCGTAGTTTCGACATTTCTAACGACGTCATGAAAAGGTGGCTGCACGTTGATGTTTAGGTGGTGTTGCGTTATTTTGCGTGAGATTGCACATTTCCCACACACATCCATCACATTTCACCCAAACATTCATCTGCTGTCAATTATGACTACGGAATACGGGATGGGGGGGAGGGGGTGTTGGATATTTTTTGCAGTGTCGCGTACGTAGCCGTGTTGGTGCTTTTTGAGGTGTTGAGGGTTGTGCTCTTGAAGACTGTTCTGCGGTGCCGAGGGGTGGTGTTGAAGAGTTTTCGCGGTGCCCTTCAAAGTTTTTGCCGCAGCCTCAATTGACATTTACGTCACGATTTAGAATAATCTTTTAGCTGTTTTATTTGTCTTCCTATTGTTTTGTGGTACGGCAAACTTTTATCACCATAAGCATAATGTGTCTGTATGGTCCACTGCAGTTTATTTTGCATTGACCGTCCTCATTTTTTTCAGATAAATTGCATACATTGAACAAAACAACACAAGTCAGATGAATATGCAGATAAGAAAATGTATTTTTGTGGCCGTAATATAAGGTGGAGTGCAAAACGGTGATGTCACAGCAATGCAACGTCTAGCGTGTGAACCCACACACACACACCACCGCGTCTCCATCATTATCACTAGTGTTACCATGGCCACCGGTGTTATCTTATGCAACAACAGGTCCACAAAACCATTTCAAACCAATGCTACAGTACCAAGAAGATTTTTATCGGGCGTGAACAGTCAATGTCAACGAAAAGCTACTATTTGTTCACACATTTTTAGTCGTTGGAAACTACCAACCTCTGCCAAGAAGTCTGAGTAGTTTCGTCACCAATGGGCGCACAAATGTTGACTGGTTTGGATGTTAGACAGCCACGCCATCCAGCGACATAGTGCAACTATTACCGATACGATTACAACAGCAGCAGCAGCAGCAGTAGTTACGAAGTGAGTATTCCCAGAAGGCTACACATGGGAGTAGGTATTTATGATGAATAAACTCGACAGACACACAAAGCTAGCTTTTAACTGACCTCACTACACTGTCTCACGGACACCATTTCAGACTGTGGCTGACCACTTGAATACCTGGGTCAATAGGTCACCTCAGACATTCTTGACCAGCAAATGGACACTACTGGTCAGTCCAACTGTTGGACAATTGCTCAGTAAACACAAATGTTAAAGCAAACACATCCCTGCCAACACGTGACTGGTTCAGTGACTTCTCTCTTTCTCCTGTCATATGCCGAATGGTGTAACTACGCTAATCGCTATGTCCAAACAACGCCACCCTGTTGCACATTTATGACAACTACCTCAGTCGACAGACACTATTCAACACCGACAGTTGATGTCACTGGGTCCAGTCAATACGATTTCATAGGATCACAACAGATCATCATCTGTCATCTTATCTAAAAATGCAGTCTATGTTACCCTTGATCGACAATTCTTAATTTCCTTTCTGCACCGTTGTGATCTTTCCTCTCAAATGCATCTTTAAATTAATGTGAAAATATCTCTGGTACTACCAGAAACGTAAACACAGCATGGTAGCAGTCCCAGTCGATGACATCACAATGGAAACTAGTTTGCCATTGTATGCATCAATAAATAAACTAATAAATTTATTAAAATTATCTTAATAAACTTAAAATGTTCCTTTTCAGATCTAGTTTCCACATTCATTATGCCCTAGAACAGAGCACCTTGCACATTGCCAACAATGGCAGAATTCTTTCAGACAAATTTTCCACATCATTTATTTTTGTAAACATTTTGTGGCTTGACAACTTCCCGAGATCAACAGAACAGATAGTACCAGAACAAAAATATATTCATTTTGGGAAAACATTTAGGACCATTCTTCAAATTAACTAGCCGTTTTGGAATGCATTCAACCATGGATGCATCAGAACAATAGAAGTCAATGGTCATTGGCAAGTGACAGTGCAATACAGGAAAGCATCTTACCCAATAAACTGGTGACAAATGAGGACAACAGTGGCGCCACCAAGTGACTGTTAATTGGCACACTTCAAATAATTCCAGTAGTTTCAAATTAATAAGTCAGAAAACGTAAATAACTTGTGGGAGTTTAAATCGGCATGAACTATGGCATAGATAATTTATTTCGGCAGACTGACTACATCTGAAATTAGAACACTTGGCTATGACAGTAGAATTTAATTGTTTTAACATAACAAAATTAAATGTTGTCACCATTCGACCGCATCAGTGAAAGACCGTCGTCTTCTCACAAAAACAGTTCTGTTACCCCCAGTGTGCAAGAAACTGTACAGACACGACAAACGAGTACAATCAGACTACACACATGCTAGCACTCAACTTGTACACACCAAACATGTCTAACCAGACATACATTGACGTCACATATAAATACATATAGTCTCTATTCTTTCTGTGCATTTTCAGTGACATTGTAAGGCAAGTCAATGTGCCTCGTTTGGACAACACTGGTGGTTTTACACGTGGTTAAAACTTGTTTAAACGTTAGACAATCTTGGGGTCGGTTTCAATTTAGCAATAAAAAGGCAAACATTTAAAACACTTCCAGAAAACGTGGTTGCTAAATGCATGAATATTAAAAATGAACCAATCCAGGCAATAAGAGAATTCAGAATAGTCGGCAGGTTTACAGGTGAGGAGCCATGAGATGTTTATACAAATAGTGGAAAACAGAAACAAGGAAAACACAACAAAAACAAGAACATACATCTGTACACAGTTCACTTTGGATAATGCACAAACATTGCACTCCAGATAGTAGCAGACAACGAGCTTTCACAGTGATAAAGGCAGTCGTCTAGTGGTAGATATAACAAGCATCTTAAAGGGAATGTACAATTTCATTGGTTAACTCATACACATGTAGTTGGTTATTTCACATAATAAAAATGCCACATTCAATGAATTTCTCGATCTTAACTGGTTTATATCAACAATGAATGATATACCTGATATTCTGAACTTTATTGCCATCAGAAATTGCAAAAAATGTTAATTTAACACCAATAAATGATGGAGCGAAAATGCTATGTTTGATCTTTAAAAGTCAAGATTTATTGGTTTGGTATTTTTATATAGTAGATTGGTTTCTACGCCATACAAAATAGCATATTTTAATTATCATCAAATTGTGTATTTCTAAAGATATATAGAGGTAAAAGATCATGAAAGTAATACATTTTGTGTGGATATTATTTAAGTTAAGCAGTATCATTATACATCCCTTCTAAGATGACATGTTTTCTATTATCAACAGAAAAATCTTTGCATCGGTTTTCTTCAAACTTGTCCAAAATTCTGGTGTAACATAATCATAAAAATTGTACACTCTTGCTACTAATTTCTTAGAAAGGCAAGCCATTTACATTTTGGTAAAATTTTGATTTGAATTTGTTATATTGCTAGGCGATGCAGAAATATCTCAACAAGAAGCAGCATTTCCGTAAGAACAAGATGCCCATGACGACCAAGGATGACACACTACCAGTTGTTAATCCATCATGTGATCAGGTTTCGGCGGGAATCCCCAGGGGGAGCGACTGTTGCCCCTGCGACCGGTTGCACCACCACATGTTGGATTCCAAATATTTCCCATGGAACTGAACGGGTCGAATCCGCCAACATCACTAGGTGGTGATGGTGTGCCACGTAGCTCGGGAGACGGTTCCATGCTGTTGCGACCGCCACCTCCAGTGTCGATGTATGGCAGTGTGTCAGTGACCGACGTAGCGCTGTTGCCCCAGATAGAGGGGGGTAGGGCGGCCCAGGTGGGAGTGACGCTAGCAGTGACACCCAGTGCCTCCCAGCTACTGGTGACAGGCTGAAAACATGCAAATAAAACAACTGATCACTTTCACTGTTTCAAGGAGTGCATAGATAAACACAACATTTGGTGCAGAAACAAAAGACAACACTGGCCTCAACATGACATGATGTTATGACCCGCTGTGCAGTTTTTGAACAGTTTACTTACAATTGTATGTCAGTATAGTAACAATTACAGTTCACAGTTGTATGTCAGTTTGGTGACACAGTTCACTCACAGGTATATTTCAGCGTGTTGTCAATTACAGTTCACTCACAGTTGTATGTCAGTGTGGTGACAGTACCAGTTCACTCAGTCATATGTCAGCATGTTGACAATTACAGTTATCTCACAGTTGTAAGTTAGTGTCCTGACAGTTACAATTCACTGACAGTCGTATGTCAGTGTGGTGACAGTTGCAGTTCTCTCACAGCTGTACATCAGTGTTGTGACAGTTACAGTTCACTCACAGTTGTACGTCAGTATGGTGACAGTTACAGTTCTCTCACAGTTGTATGTCAGTGTGGTGACAGTTGCAGTTCACTCACAGCCGTATGCCAGTGTGGTGACAATTACAGTTCTCTCACAGCCGTATGTCAGTGTGGTGACAATTACAGTTCACTCACAGTTGTATGTCAGTGTGGTGACAGTTACAGTTCACTCACAGCTGTATGTCAGTGTGGTGACAGTTGCAGTTCACTCACAGCCGTATGTCAGTGTGGTGACAGTTACAGTTCACTCACAGCTGTATGTCAGATGATTGTGACAGTTACAGTTCACTCACAGTTGTACGTCAGTGTGGTGACAGTTGCAGTTCACTCACAGCCGTATGTCAGTGTGGTGACAGTTACAGTTCAGTCACAGCTGTATGTCAGATGATTGTGACAGTTACAGTTCACTCACAGTTGTATGTCAGTGTGGTGACAGTTGCAGTTCACTCACAGCCGTATGTCAGTGTGGTGACAGTTACAGTTCACTCACAGCTGTATGTCAGATGATTGTGACAGTTACAGTTCACTCACAGCTGTATGTCAGATGATTGTGACAGTTACAGTTCACTCACAGTTGTATGTCAGTGTGGTGACAGTTACAGTTCACTCACAATCGTATGTCAGTGTGGTGACAGTTGTAGTTTACTCACAGTTATATGTCAGTGTGGTGACAGTTACAGTTCATTCACAACTGTATGTCAGTGTGGTGACAGTTGCAGTACACTCACAGTTGTATGTCAGTTTGGTGACAATTACACTTCACTCAAAGTTGCATGTCAGTGTGGTGACAGTTACAGTTCACTCACAATTGTATGTCAGTGTGGTAACAGTTGCAGTTCACTCACAGTTGTATGTCAGTTTGGTGACAGTTACAGTTCACTCACAATCGTATGTCAGTGTGGTGACAGTTATAGTTCACTCGCAGTTGTATGTCAGTGTGGTGACAGTTACAGTTCACTCACAGCTGTATGTCAGTGTGGTGACAGTTGCAGTTCACTCACAGTTGTATGTCAGTGTGGTGACAGTTGCAGTTCACTCACAGTTGTATGTCAGTGTGGTGACAGTTACAGTTCACTCTCAGCTGTATGTCAGTGTGGTGACAGTTGCAGTTCACTCACAGTTGTATGTCAGTGTGGTGACAGCTGCAGTTCACTCACAGTTGTATGTCAGTGTGGTGACAGTTACAGTTCACTCACAGTTGTATGTCAGTGTGGTGACAGTTACAGTTCACTCACAGTTGTATGTCAGTGTGGTAACAGTTACAGTTCACTCTCAGCTGTATGTCAGTGTGGTGACAGTTGCAGTTCACTCACAGTTGTATGTCAGTGTGGTGACAGTTACAGTTCACTCACAATCGTATGTCAGTGTGGTGACAGTTACAGTTCACTCACAATCGTATGTCAGTGTGGTGACAGTTACAGTTCACTCACAATTGTATGTCAGTGTGGTGACAGTTGCAGTTCATTCACAATCGTATGTCAGTGTGGTGACAGTTGCAGTTCACTCACAGTTGTATGTCAGTGTGGTGACAGTTACAGTTCATTCACAATCGTATGTCAGTGTGGTGACAGTTGCAGTTCACTCACAGTTGTATGTCAGTGTGGTGACAGTTACAGTTCATTCACAATCGTATGTCAGTGTGGTGACAGTTGCAGTTCACTCACAGTTGTATGTCAGTGTGGTGACAGTTACAGTTCATTCACAATTGTATGTCAGTGTGGTGACAGTTGCAGTTCACTCACAGTTGTATGTCAGTGTGGTGACAGTTACAGTTCATTCACAATCGTATGTCAGTGTGGTGACAGTTGCAGTTCACTCACAGTTGTATGTCAGTGTGGTGACAGTTACAGTTCATTCACAATCGTATGTCAGTGTGGTGACAGTTGCAGTTCACTCACAGTTGTATGTCAGTGTGGTGACAGTTGCAGTACACTCACAGTTGTATGTCAGTGTGGTGACAGTTGCAGTACACTCACAGTTGTATGTCAGTATGGTGACAGTTGCAGTACACTCACAGTTGTATGTCAGTGTGGTGACAGTTGCAGTTCACTCACAGTTGTATGTCAGTGTGGTGACAGTTGCAGTACACTCACAGTTGTATGTCAGTGTGGTGACAGTTGCAGTTCACTCACAATCGTATGTCAGTGTGGTGACAGTTGCAGTTCATTCGCAGTTGTATGTCAGTGTGGTGACAGTTACAGTTCACTCACAAACGTATGTCAGTGTGGTGACAGTTGCAGTTCACTCACAGTTGTATGTCAGTGTGGTGACAGTTGCAGTACACTCACAGTTGTATGTCAGTGTGGTGACAGTTGCAGTTCACTCACAATCGTATGTCAGTGTGGTGACAGTTACAGTTCACTCACAATCGTATGTCAGTGTGGTGACAGTTACAGTTCACTCACAATCGTATGTCAGTGTGGTGACAGTTACAGTTCACTCACAATCGTATGTCAGTGTGGTGACAGTTGCAGTTCACTCACAGTAGTATGTCAGTGTGGTGACAGTTGCAGTACACTCACAGTTGTATGTCAGTGTGGTGACAGTTGCAGTTCACTCACAATCGTATGTCAGTGTGGTGACAGTTATAGTTCACTCGCAGTTGTATGTCAGTGTGGTGACAGTTACAGTTCACTCACAGCTGTATGTCAGTGTGGTGACAGTTGCAGTTCACTCACAGTTGTATGTCAGTGTGGTGACAGTTACAGTTCACTCACAGTTGTATGTCAGTGTGGTGACAGTTGCAGTTCACTCACAATCGTATGTCAGTGTGATGACAGTTGCAGTTCACTCACAGTTGTATGTCAGTGTGGTGACAGTTACAGTTCACTCACAATCGTATGTCAGTGTGGTGACAGTTGCAGTTCACTCACAGTTGTATGTCAGTGTGGTAACAGTTACAGTTCACTCTCAGCTGTATGTCAGTGTGGTGACAGTTGCAGTTCACTCACAGTTGTATGTCAGTGTGGTGACAGTTACAGTTCACTCACAATCGTATGTCAGTGTGGTGACAGTTACAGTTCACTCACAATCATATGTCAGTGTGGTGACAGTTACAGTTCACTCACAATTGTATGTCAGTGTGGTGACAGTTGCAGTTCATTCACAATCGTATGTCAGTGTGGTGACAGTTGCAGTTCACTCACAGTTGTATGTCAGTGTTGTGACAGTTACAGTTCATTCACAATCGTATGTCAGTGTGGTGACAGTTGCAGTTCACTCACAGTTGTATGTCAGTGTGGTGACAGTTACAGTTCATTCACAATCGTATGTCAGTGTGGTGACAGTTGCAGTTCACTCACAGTTGTATGTCAGTGTGGTGACAGTTACAGTTCATTGACAATCGTATGTCAGTGTGGTGACAGTTGCAGTTCACTCACAGTTGTATGTCAGTGTGGTGACAGTTACAGTTCATTGACAATCGTATGTCAGTGTGGTGACAGTTGCAGTTCACTCACAGTTGTATGTCAGTGTGGTGACAGTTGCAGTACACTCACAGTTGTATGTCAGTGTGGTGACAGTTGCAGTACACTCACAGTTGTATGTCAGTATGGTGACAGTTGCAGTACACTCACAGTTGTATGTCAGTGTGGTGACAGTTGCAGTTCACTCACAATCGTATGTCAGTGTGGTGACAGTTGCAGTACACTCACAGTTGTATGTCAGTGTGGTGACAGTTGCAGTTCACTCACAGTTGTATGTCAGTGTGGTGACAGTTGCAGTTCACTCACAGTTGTATGTCAGTGTGGTGACAGTTACAGTTCATTCACAATCGTATGTCAGTGTGGTGACAGTTGCAGTTCACTCACAGTTGTATGTCAGTGTGGTGACAGTTGCAGTTCACTCACAGTTGTATGTCAGTGTGGTGACAGTTGCAGTACACTCACAGTTGTATGTCAGTGTGGTGACAGTTGCAGTTCACTCACAGTTGTATGTCAGTGTGGTGACAGTTGCAGTACACTCACAGTTGTATGTCAGTGTGGTGACAGTTGCAGTACACTCACAGTTGTATGTCAGTGTGGTGACAGTTGCAGTTCACTCACAATTGTATGTCAGTGTGGTGACAGTTGCAGTACACTCACAGTTTTATGTCAGTGTGGTGACAGTTGTAGTTCACTCACAGTTGTATGTCAGTGTGGTGACAGTTGCAGTTCACTCACAATCGTATGTCAGTGTGGTGACAGTTGCAGTACACTCACAGTTGTATGTCAGTGTGGTGACAGTTGCAGTACACGCACAGTTGTATGTCAGTGTGGTGACAGTTACAGTTCATTCACAATCGTATGTCAGTGTGGTGACAGTTGCAGTTCACTCACAGTTGTATGTCAGTGTGGTGACAGTTACAGTTCATTCACAATCGTACGTCAGTGTGGTGACAGTTGCAGTTCACTCACAGTTGTATGTCAGTGTGGTGACAGTTGCAGTACACTCACAGTTGTATGTCAGTGTGGTGACAGTTGCAGTTCACTCACAATCGTATGTCAGTGTGGTGACAGTTACAGTTCACTCACAATCGTATGTCAGTGTGGTGACGGTTACAGTTCACTCACAATCGTATGTAAGTGTGGTGACAGTTGCAGTACACTCACAGTTGTATGTCAGTGTGGTGACAGTTGCAGTTCACTCACAATCGTATGTCAGTGTGGTGACAGTTGCAGTACACTCACAGTTGTATGTCAGTGTGGTGACACTTACAGCGGCCTAATAGTGCAGTGACATTCCTAAAGTAATAATCAGAGTGGCTAGTGTCACCTCTACATCTGCTAGTCTACCTGGGACATACCTTGGTGACTGGTGACACCCTCTCAGTGGGCAGTGACCAGGGGTCATTGTGACACATGGAGGTGTCCCACAGACTGTCCGCGGGAACAGGGGCCATCCCAAAACCTGGCCAGTCTTCACCTGTCAACAAGACGTTGATCGCATGTATCACCAGAACACAGACAGAATATATATGAACCAAGTTGTGGTTATTGTTCTGGACTGGGACACAGTCGTACACTGGACAAGTTTGTGTTTACACATATCATGTGTTCAGACATTCACTCAAGGCTTCTTTGGCCAATGTTGTTAGGTATAAAGAAAATACTTAGTGAGAGAACACATCCTTGTTTAAGGCCTTTCAAGACCTCCAAACTCTCAGAAATGCTACCCTTGTAGCCTTCCTGTCCCATCATCTCTGAACAGAATGCCTCAATAGATGTTGTGAAACTTTCTGAGCAACCATATTTTGTCAGCACTGCTGCCCACAGTCAATGTCGCCCAATGTGTCGAAGGCATTAGAAAAAGGCAATGTAGGTAGTCACTTATAAGGATGGTTTTATTGATACAGTTTTCTTGGACATGGCTAAAGATAAAGATCATATAGGCAGTGCTCTCTCTCCAGATTTAAAGTTACTTGAATTTCAGGAATGACATCTGCAATGTGGACTCTAAATCGACTCAGGAGCACTCTTGCCAATATCTTGTCAACTACTGATATAACTCTAAGATTCAACTCTGAATGGGCTCTTTTCTTGTGTATTCAATATGGGAGGTGGATAAGATTGACCTTGAAATCAATGAAAGACGACGAACAGTGTACATAAACTCCAAGGCAAATGACAGATATGAGCCAACTGAGATGGACGATGAAGAATTAAAGTAACACCTGCCAAGTGCTTCATTTTGTGTGATAGCAAAGATATTCATCTGATCTGAATTACAACATATCTAGTATGAACTGAGAAACTGCCAAAATGCATTGTGACATTGGAATTGAAAATAGTTAGACATGTTTCAGAAATGTGCAATCTGATATAATATAAACTACATGTGAGGTTTTTTCACTGTTTAAGACGTCAGTTATGAAAGTTTACAAGAGTTATCTATTGTGACGATGTGTCTGGTGGATTCAACAATGGTGCTTCATAACTAGTTTTCTGTAAATAGGGAATTGTTTAATAATAAAATTATAAATTTATTGAACATAACCTGGTCTGAGTATATTTTTGAATGGTTTGTCATATTTCTGGATATTACCAGTGGCATGTTATTTTATAAATTGCACAATTCTCCAAATATGGTGCAACTGGATTACAGCAAAATGCAAACAACTGACCTATCAACCACTTGACTTATTGCTTAGTCATGTGGCATAGTTTAGTCTCTGCATTGATTAGTTTTATATCTCATGTATTAATTAACCTATTTATATATTTATTTTATACCTAACCTACATGTATATTAGTTCAGTTAAATGAATTGGCAATGTCTTATTTCTACATAGAACTGTAGCTAAGATCATTATTTTAGTATATTTATTTAAATACTGTATTTATTTGTATTCTATTAATATTAATTTTATAAGAATTTCTTTTAGAAAATGCATGTTTATTTAGCCATCATTATCACCTCTATCTGGGTTCTACATGTTGTAAAGCGCCACGAACAATATTTATAATTGGATCTGGCACTATATTAAATAAAACAGCGTTCAAAATAGCACTTGTCCGTTTGTCCGGGACAAGTGATTTTTGGCCCGGACAAGTAATATGACTCTACATGGTTATCCGGTGGACAAGTGAAAATTTACATTAAATAGTGTCGCGTGCAACATTGCAAACTTTTTATTTGAGGAAATTCAAACGTAAATGAAGTTCGCTAGCAATTGCGCGCGTTCCAATTTTGTTAGTGTATCAGCGTCTTGTTGTTCCGCCACCAGTGTACGTCAGTGTTCGACCGAGTTTAGTGTCTGCGTTAACAGGGTCATACTCTGAGCGCACTGACCTAGCTCTGTCATACGCATAGGACAGACCCCGCATCAGCCATCGTTGATCGAGGCTGTATTTCATACAATCGTAAATCGTTCAGTTTGGCCGACGTACAACTTGCTCACGGATCATATTTGATGAACTTTGGAAATAGTAGACTTTGTATCGCTACCTGTTATTTGAATAATTATACAGTTTTAACCATTATTACGCCTAACCCACACAGACTCGGCAGTCTTCCAACTTCCAAGTCATCGACATCGAACGTCGTTAGCCGATCCACATCGGTGACAATTGTCAAAACTTGTAACTGGCTCTCCGGTAAATCTATGGTGCTGGTTGAAAAACAGAATATTAATGAAATTTCAGAAGTGTTGTTGTATCTATGTAACATTTATTTTAACCATAAACTGCGAGTTTTCAAAACCGAATTATGCAAGACGCGCGGACGCGGTGCCAAATGCCGTTGACATGTCGGCTTCCGCCAACTACGGCGGTCTGCGCGCGGCAGCAACGTTACGACGTAACTAAATCTATAAATTATTTTCAGCCTGGTAAATGTAATTCAGACACCGTTAAAACTGTTTTATCATAATTGAAATGGTAATATAACATTTAGGAAAAAAATATGTGTTTGTTTGCTGATGATCAATTGAATATTATCTTTGTTTGTCAAATACAGAACTTTGTTAATATTGAAGGTTTAACAAAATATTATCAGATTATATAGTTTATTATGATTTTTGTGACATTTCCTGATTTTGCATTGGTCGTGTTCCTGATGGTTGAGTGGCATCTTCAATGACAAACTGATGCCAAAATGTTATAGCAGTGTTATATATATAATAATAATAATAAGATAACTTCTATTGCGCCTAAATCCTTGGAAACCAAGCTCAGAGGCGCATCAAAACAAAAGGATTGGTCAATCTCAAAATCCATAAGCAGTTTTCCAGTTGTCAACAGATGGGTCAAGGTGCTAGGGAGCTACGGTGGATAAGCAAGGTTGTAAAGATACGTTTTTAAATGACGACGGAATTTTGTTATATTTTCAACTGATCTAACACTAAGAGGGAGCATATTCCAAAAAGTTGGTGCAGCAACAGAAAATGCCCTAGTTCCAATATTAGTGTTGATTCTAGGAACAAAAAGTAGGTCAGGACTAGATGATTGAAGCTGGATAGGTTTTCTTACAGGAGTAAGCAGTGAATGCAAATAAGATGGTTGCTTATTGGACAGTGCCTGGTATGTAATGGTACAGATCTTAAATATTATACGATATCGTACAGGAAGCCAATGTAAAGACTTCAAAAGTGGTACAGAGCGAGAAAAACGAGTAGATCTTGTAACTACTCTTGCTAGACAATTTTGGACATGCTGAAGTTTTGTGATATCCTTGCTAGCGATATTATAAAGGAGGGAATTGCAATAGTCAAGTCTGCTGCTAACAAGCGCTGTTGCAATAGTCTTAGGAACAGAAAATGACATATTCCGGCGAATACGGCGAAGATCACGAATATGATAAAAACAGCAGCGACATGGTTGATATGTGTTGTCGGAAATTTAAGTTACTATTAAAGATCACTCCTAGATTCCGCACCGAGGTTGCTGGCATTATATACTGATTCAAAATATGCGTACGGAAAAACCATCCAGTTTACTACACTGCATTGGCGTACAAATAATGATCAATTCAGTTTTATTTGCATTTAATTTCAACTTGCTGTCAGTCATCCAGTGGAAGATATCTTGAAGGCAGTCACTAAGTTGGTTAAGGGAGCGATTTGTATCCGGGGTAGCCAATGAAATGTAGATCTGAGTATCATCAGCATAAAGATGATGATCCAAGTTATATCTTTGTATAAAATAGCTTAGTGGCGTGGTGTAAAGAGTAAAAAGCAAAGGCCCAAGAACAGAACACCAAATAAAGCCGGCAGTCCAGCTGAAACGCAATTCTCAATCTTTATAGTTTGATATCTATCAGTTAGATATGAAGAAAACCAGCTTAGAGCTGTGCCAGATATGCCGTGCCACTTTAATAGGCGTTCAATGAGAATGCTGTGATCAATCGTGTCAAACGCGGCAGAGAGATCTAGTAAGGTAAGTGCAATCACTTTTTCATTATTAATGTTCAAGTTAATGTCATTTTGAACCTTTAAGAGGGCAGTCTCTGTTGAATGAAACTGCCTATATGCTGATTGTGACACATTAGTTAAGACATTTGTGCTAATGTGAGACCTTAGACGACTTGCTACAACCTTTTCTAGTATTTTGGAAATGAAGCTGAGATTAGAAATAGGTCTATAACTGTTTAGGTCTTGTTTAGGCAGAAATGACTTCTTAAGAAGTGGTGTGACATGGGCATATTTAAAATCATCAGGAAAACAGCCAGAGCAAAGTGATGCATTTATAATATTTGTTATAGGACCAATTAGTGTATCGAGACATGCTTTTAGCAGTATTGTTGGAAATGGATCAAATGCACAAGATTTATTTGGGGAGGACATCATTACGTTCTTAACTTCATCAACTGTTGCAGGTTCATATGATACAAGTAGAGGATTTACTTGTGGAAAGTCCACACTGACATTACATATATTATGACATGGGAAAGCAGAACGAATAATACTGATTTTATTCTTAAAGTGACTAGAGAACGAATCACAGACTTAATTGACACATGATCAGGTAGCGATGGAGTAGGCCGTCTGTGTAGAATGTTATTGATGCACTACCTAATGGCGAGTGTGATTTGCGCCATACACGCTCTAAATAACGACGACGCCTTTTAGATAGTATAATTTCGGAAGTCATCCATGGTGCTGGTGGCCTTTCTGACACCCATTTGGATTTTATAGGTGCATGTTTGTCAAGATGTTTTGTTTGATCTGTGATAAGGTCGGATATAAGGATATCAGCCATTAAAGCTGTAATGTCAATCCTATGAATGGCTCTGTAAGACACATTGCGTTTCGACTGTAAAGGGTTATAGAAACATTAATTTAGCAATGACAGTATGGTGGTCTGATAACCCATCTGAAACAGTAGGTGCTTGGATATTATTACAAGTTGAACGGGTTATCAAAAGGTCAAGCCAATGGCCATGTATATGTGTCGAAAAGGTAACATGTTGTTTCAAATCAAATGATGCCAGAATATCATCAAACGTAGTTGTAGAAGGTATATCCAAATGTAGATTAAAATCACCAAGAATGTAAAATTGTGAATGAATAATTGCCAGATTTTCCAACATATCCTGAAAGTCTTCAAAGAAATTTGCCAGATGTCCTGGAGGGCGATAAATACAAAGAAAGTATGCGGAGAAAGAAGAATCTGAATAGATTATACCATATTAAACATAAACAGTTTTTGCAACATTATAAAACAAGGAAACAATTGTCTCATTCCTATCATCGTAATAATTATTTGTTATTAATAAAAGCGTTCATATCAGCATCATTAAAATATTGGTATACAGTGTACATGTAACGTGTCTACTTTTAATATTCGTGATGAATAATAATGGACCGGAAAATAGTTGCAAATATAATTTTGCAATTTCAAAATTTGAAGATTAAATCAAATTTGATCACAAGTCATTCAGATGTATGTGCAACGAAACAGCAGGAACATTGTGTTGCTGTCATAAAATAAGACATACTTTTTACGTTGTTTTCGAAGGTTCGATTCCCCTTCACAACCACTCGGACAAGTTAAAATTTTGGCGGATAAGTAGACTTCAAAACTTACTTGTCCGGTGGACAAGTAAATATTCTGGCTTATTTCTATCGCTGTAAAATATAGTATTATTATTATTCTTAAACAGGGTAGGGTGTTCAACTGACCATATAAACACTGATGCCAGAGTAAAGAGCAGGCCGACAGACGCACCTTTCATGAGGTTGTTCTGATACTGGACCAGTCTCTGGCGTCTTTCCAGCTGCAACTTCTGCATCATCGTCATCTCTTTGTGGTCACTGCCAGCCACGGCAAAGCCAAACTGACCAAGTCCTGCAACACAACAAAGCACTGGTTATAGCCTTCCGGACATCTCCCTCAAGTCTACTGGTCATCACTGCTAAGACCACTACCACCTCACAGGCTAAGCATACTGCATCTTTCAATTGCAGATTTACAATTTTGCTCAGTTGATATCATGTGTACTGAGACATTGTAATCTGAATGCTCCCAATTATATTGAGTTTTATTGGTGAGAGTGCTCTCTTCGCCACAACCATTGCTGTGTGTACCCTCATGCACGGGACAATACACAACCATTGCTGTGCGTACCCTCATGCACGGGACAATACACACCACTGAAGTCCACGCTACATAAACATCTATAATCAAAGTGTTTCTTAATCGGAAGCAAAATAACTACATACCTGACACACAGGTTTACATTACACAGTAAGCCTACAATGTAACTACAATGTTGATTCGATGGGCCTGTGCTGTACAAGTACGGCTGACATCCCCTCACTTCTGACACGTTTACCTGAGACAGGACACTCCAATAAAATGAAAATGACCAGTATCAATGACTAGCTGGCTGGGGAGATCCTTGCAGTAGAGTGAATTTAAAAAGAAAACTGATAGATATCTTACCTGGCTGTGCACACTGTAAGCATGGTGAGACTGACTGTCCAAATATGTAGCGGCTATTTCGTACATCAGTGATAGAAACACCCAAACTACAGCTAATGCACTATCTAAGTCACTCACAATGTGAACAAATCGATGGTCTAGGGTACAAAACAACTGCTCTGTGTTAGTTGAACTAAATTCACAGAATGCCAGTAACTTGTCTGATGGTAAGACCTATTACCCCCCCCCCCCAGACTTGGAGCAATGTAAGTGACTCGATGACCCTGCAGTGTGTCCCACTCACCATTCTGCAGTCCGTTGAACACCGAATTTGGAGCAGTTCCAATGTAGGCGCTGTTGCAGCTCGGTTCGACATTTGGCTGCATGGTGACAGCACTAACAACAGGAGTCACATTCTCTTTGACAGGCTGAAGACCGTTGTTGAACCTGCGACATGTAAAAACAGGTAAAGAAATGATGGACTGAACAAGCTCCGGATGAGATATGAATAAGGAAGAGTTGACAATGTGTCATCTACACATATCTATATGATGTTCTAGTAAGTCTCCAGCACACAACGCTTTCTTTCCGTTTACTCTGTATATATGTATTGGATACAAGAATCTGATGGTTTATGAGGCCTCACTAAACTAGTCATTTTTTACATTATCACAAAGCCGACTTTTCCATTTGTGTTGGCCTCAGTGGTATTTATAAGTCGTAGAAAAGTTGCACCTAAACAGATCACCAGGTAAGACGTACTTCTCAGGTGTGTATTCTCTTATAAGACACCAGGAGTAAGACATGTTTAATGATGACGTAGAGTAGAACAAGGAGATGGGGAGTGGAGGAGAGCTGTACTTACAGGAGTGGATCTGGGGTGACAGGAGAGCCAGGGTTGGGGTTCCAGGGGTTGGTGCGCCTCAAGGAGCCAATCACAGGGCTGGTTGGTTTGACAACACCGCATGCCTTCGTGCCAATGGTGCCTGCAGCCAGCAACATGTCATCACACACAACGGTTCTAACAGGTCGTCCTTTCTCTAGTATTATCACATCCTACAGCAAACCATTACACCATTATACCTTGAAATTACTGAAAAACCAGTTTTGTGCCACAACTGCAACTTTGGAATGTGTTAAACAGAACTTATCAATCCTTAAAGATAGATTTATACTTTCAACTCCATTCCAACAGACTTATGATATGGCTGTTCTGCAGATTTAAAAAAACAATTGTATATTTGTTCTTGCTTCATGATTGAATAAAACATTCTATTTTAGCAAGTACATTAACACACGACTGGCAAATCATCATGTTTAATATTCTAACATTTGACAAGATCATTATTAGAATTATTCAGAATTTAAAAAACTCTAATCCTGGATGGGATGGCATAAAACCTATTATTGTCAAGCAGGCCTTCTCCAACCTACTTGAACCTTTAAGTTACATCGTAAACTTATCATTTCATCAAGGATATGTTCCTGATCAACTAAAAATAGCTGATATAGTTCCCGTTTTTAAAAATGGCGATACATCATTAATTAATAATTACAGGCCTATTTCTGTCTTGCCTGTATTTTCAAAGGTGTTTGAAAGATTAATGTACAATAAATTAATGAATTACATAATGAAACATAACATACTGACTAATTCCCAATTTGGATTTAGGAAAGGATATTCCACTGATATGGCTATTTCACTGCTAACTGACAAAATAGTAAGGCAATCGATACCAAAGAGCATGTAATTGGGTTATTTCTGGATTTAGCCAAAGCCTTTGATACCGTTAATCATAATATATTATTGAGAAAATTAACACATTATGGAATCAGAGGGAATATACTCCAGTGGATTCGTAACTTTCTAAGTAACAGACAACAACGAGTACAATTTTATGGGATAAAAAATCTTCCCTTAAAAACATAACATGTGGTGTTCCGCAGGGTTCAATTCTGGGACCTTTACTCTTTCTTATCTATATAAATGATTTATCTGCTTTATCTGACATAATGTTTACCATTATGTTTGCTGATGACACAAGCATCTTTAGACAAGGCAACAACATAGATTAAATGGAAAATGCTCTGAATTCTGAAATAAAAAAATGGGCCAAGTGGCCCTGAAGTCCTTTGGACTAATACGTCTATATGTGACCCCGGCTGACCAAATGAGTGATAAGTCGGAAAAATTGTAACATTGTTTTCTTACATCCTTGTAAAGGTTTGGTAGGGTGCTTTACACGGTTTCAAAAATATGACTGCTACAAAAATTGGCAAAGTTATGGAGCATTGAACATGGTAGGGATCAAAAAGTGAAAATGAAGAAAACGGCTGTTGAAGTTTTACATTATATATGCAAATGGATTGCATAGAAATACTACATGCACAACATTCAAATGTGGCACACAGTATGTAATATGTATGTTATGTTGCAATGATACAGTGGAAGTACAAATGAGCTACTACAAAGACTTATCAAGTTATGCCAGATTATGTCTTCATGTGTAAAACTAAGAGGACAGATTATCTGAGAGCAAAAGGTTTGACACAGTTTAAAACCTACAGGCAACTGTCCAGTTTAACAATGGTCTAGTGGCTTAATGCTGTCTGTTGACACAAGCTACTGCCAGTGACCAATTATAGATTAGTCACAGCTTCCATCAAACAATAGCAGGCAGAGAATCTTAGCTCCACAGCTGGGTGTAATACACAACCAGAGCCACCACTGATTCATGGTTAAGTAGATTAGCTCAATGCACCAACTAAGACAATACACAACACTGTGAGTGACAGTGTCCAGAGTGAGGCCTAAGCAGTGTCCTCATTGCGGAATAGATCAATTAAACCTGCCAAGTGGGTGACATTCTGCACAAGTGTTCATTAATCCTTAGTGATTGTTCAGAACACCAGATTGACCACATACCTAAACAAAGCGAATGTAATAGGTGAAGAACAGGCAGTGTTCAGATAGGGGTATTGGTTGAATTGTATTTGTTTCGACGCAAAAGGCTTTATTGTGCCTTCATCGATTATAAGAAAGCATTTGATTTAGTAGACCGGTCCTCCCTGTGGTCTAAGATAATTTCATGCGGTATTAATGTTATTGTGTTGAAAGTTGTATACAACATGTACAAAAATGCTAAATCATGTATAAATGAGGGGCAGGCTGTGTCAGCCTTCCTCTCATGTGTAGAGGTATGGCAAGGAGAAAACTTGTGTCCTTTGTTATTTGCTATTTACCTGAATAATTTTGAACACTGTTAGTCACAATTATAACGGACTTGACATGGCAGCTGGTTAAATTTATATATATAGTGTATAGCGGAACTATGTCAACTCTTCTAATGGTTGACATTTGGTTGTTTCAGGTGTCAACTATATTGTGAATCTGTAATTATTAGTCTATATTGATACAATTGATTTACACAGTACCATGTCTACACAAGGCATGGCAAGCGTAAACAGAACAGTAGAATGCATTTGATATTAATAAAGTGTAGGATATTTCACTCTATAGTTGTCCAGAATATTAATTTTCTATGTTTGTCACCTACAGGTGACAGAATATTAATTTTCTATGTTTGTCACCTACAGGTTTCTACAGACAATACATCTTTAACCAATAGACACCACAGTCACACCATTTTATAATAATTAAATGAACATCAAAATAAACACAACTTGCAATTATAGAAAATCAATAGTTTTGAAGATACAGTTTAAAAGTGTTAGGCAACTGTTCAGTCTAACAGGGGTCAAGTGTGTCTACTCTGCCTGGGTGCTGACCAATAAAAAATTAGTCAAGGTCTCAATGGCCTAGGCTGTAGAGATTAGTCACAGCTTTTGATTTTCTGGCACACTACACAACATCTACTGTTGGGGGTGATCTCAAGGGCCCTTCTCAAAACCACATCACTAGATAATGTAAACCTTTTGCACTTTGGGGGCCCCTTAGGTGCCCTTAGAATGATTCAATCAAATACAGATTTCTTGTATATAGTGGCAGCACCCTATACATCTATGCAAAATTAGAAAAAAAGTTGCTGAACAGTTTTTGAAAGAATAGGCCAAATGTTACATTTTTACCAGTTTTGGGGTCCTTGGAGGCCCTAGGGAGCCCTTAAAATGATTCAATCAAATACAGATTTCTCGTGCATAGTGGCAGTGCCCCAAGATGTCTATGCAAAATTAGAGAAAAAGTTGCTGAACGGTTTCTGAGATACGGCAGCTAACGGCGGACGGCGGACACAGAGTGATGGCAATAGTCCCTTGGACCTTCGGCCAAAGGACTAAAAACTATCTTTATGGCTTAAAATTAATAAACTTTCTTTGAATATCCAGAAAACTCACCCAGTGACCTTTGGTAATACGATCAGTATCAGAGAAAGCAGTAATAACTTTTGCATAGACAGCATACACATTAACACTGTACATGAGATAAAGTTTTTGGGTCTGCTTATAAATAATAAATTGAACTGGAGCACACACATTAAATATATAGCAAATAAAATGTCTAAGAATATTGGTATTATAAAAAAAGGTGACAAACAAATTAGATAATAAATCATTGTTAAATCTGTATTACATGTTTATATACCCATATATCACTTACTGTAATGTCGTCTGGGGAAGGGCCCCGAATATATACCTTGCCAAAATTAATTTACTCCAAAAAAAGAGTTTTGCGTGTAATAATGTAGGATTTATTTACATCTTATCAAATAATGAATATTTATGACGTAAATAAATACTTATGCTGTATTCTAATGTTCAAGCATAATAGGGTTATGTTTCCAGATATATTTCATGATGTATTTGTCCGCATAAATATAATACAAGGCAGGAAGTAACATATAAAATACCATACTGCAAGACTAATTGCAGATAACTGTCTTTGGCTTACGTTGGTCCTAAAATCTGGAATACATTTATTACAAATAACTATTTACAATATTGTACATATCTTCATATGTTCAAACAAAGGACCAAGCGTCTAATTCTAGCAAACATATGCTAAATTCTGCTTTAATGTAATTTTTCCGTGTTAAGATGCAACCGGTGTTCGGTATTACGGTACTCGTATAATGCACTATTAAATAATTAGTTAGTTTATTATGAAGATGTTTATGTATTATGTTGTTTTTTGACACGAATTATAGTTTACATTTCAAATATGACAAGAATAAGGAACAGAAGCAATGTGTTGCTTTGTTCCAGTTGTTACATAATGTATTTACATGTTTCATATTACTGCTACATCTGTGCTATACTGAAATTACGTATCAATAAAGATTATTATTATTATTATTATCATGATAAAACAAGCTCCAGATTCAGTGCAAACAAGGAAGTCATTTGTTCTATGAAGGATAATACAATATTTAATCATTCAAACAAGGCCTACCTCTATGCAAGGGTTATGTGGCCGTGTACTGACCTGGATGTTTGAGTTCGTTGGACATGAGTGAGACCCTGGGAGCGACAGCGTTGCTGGCAGTGGGACGTGGGAAGGCGAATGTCTGACCGAGGTTGCCGACAGTGTCAGTGGTTGAAGTGAGACGAGCCGAGGTCTTCATACTGCCTCCAGTCAGACTGGCGGCAGTCACCACTTCATCGCTCACAACGCCACTGTAGCTTCCTCCACATCCCGCCAAGCCACTGGTGCTGCCACCTACTGGATTCAAGGTCGACACTGGCGCCATCTTGCCAAGCTTCTTGGAGAACTGTTCTGTTTGGAGAGCCAGTTCGCTCAGATCGCCTGTAGCAACGCATACATGATTCAAAGTCAGTCAGTCCTAGCAGCTCAGGATGACAGTCTAAATATATACATATTTTCACCCAAGAAAAAATATCTGTATTACTCTGTCTTTTGCAAACCTTTCCATTCTGCAAGCATGACAATTCAAATTATATGTGTGTTGCTTACAACCAGACATTAAAGTAAAAATGTGTGTATATTCCAACTGCAAATAATTTATAGCAATAATTTTTGGTATATTTCCAGATGATGTGACTGCCACGTCTAGTTTCAGCCACAATGACACGTTACACTAGTGATCACATGACACGTTACACTAGTGATCACATGACACGTTACACTAGTGATCACATGACACGTTACACTAGTGACCAGATGACAAGTCATCTGATGCCACAACATGGTTTAGAGTTAAAATAAGTTATAATTAGTGCATACTACTGGTGATGCAGGTGATTGATAAAATCTAGACAAACTGGCCTTGACATTACACATCCAAACATGTAATGTGTGCACACATAATATTTGCAAAAATGTAAAAACAATCTATTATAAACATGCACATTAACAATGCCAATTATAATACATTTTTATGATACTATAAATGTAATATCAAGACGACTGTTATAAAGCAATTATTTAACAGGCAGTTACTTTCCATTAGAAAGGTAGCAGTTAGCTATTTAACTTCAAGATTATAATAAACTGCTAACAACTACAAGAATAATGTAATACTTGTGCAGTGTGCAGAAACATGTTTGTAAACGAGCCCCGCAACCAGAAGCAACAGATGCACGGATTGAAAGCAAGAACCTCACTCCGAGATTATACAACTTGCATTTCAGCTTGCCAGTCAACCACGTGAACTAGGTAGCTGCTGAGGGGGGTCTGTCCAGGATGGTCATAGGGATGATCAAACAAACGATTTGACCACACCAACTTATGATTTTGGTCACTTTAACTACACAAAGGCCTCTATTTAATCACGTAACACAGACTGTTTCACATTCCGGTGTGACTGTCATATGTGACTCTACTGAACAACAGCAGTGATCAGCAGTGAACCAAGGAGAAAGGACGGGCTGCCTCAGACAGAACACAGACCTATCAACTGAGAACATCTCATCTCTTTCATTCACCAATCTATATATTAATATGCTAACTCAGAGGCACGCTAGGTGTATCTCTTTCCAAGTACCGTGGTCCACTCATATCTTTCTGTTCATTTGCATCTTTGGATCATTGCTAACTCAGAGGCACTCTAGGTGTATCTCCTCCCAAGTACCGAGGTCCACTCATATCTTTCTGTTCATTTGCATCCATGGACCATTGCTAACTCAGAGGCACTCTAGGTGTATCTCCTCCCAAGTACCGAGGTCCACTCATATCTTTCTGTTCATTTGCATCCATGGACCATTGCTAACTCAGAGGCACTCTAGGTGTATCTCCTCCCAAGTACCGAGGTCCACTCATATCTTTCTGTTCATTTGCATCTTTGGATCATTGCTAACTCAGAGGCACTCTAGGTGTATCTCCTCCCAAGTACCGAGGTCCACTCATATCTTTCTGTTCATTTGCATCCATGGACCATTGCTAACTCAGAGGCACTCTAGGTGTATCTCCTCCCAAGTACCGAGGTCCACTCATATCTTTCTGTTCATTTGCATCCATGGACCATTGCTAACTCAGAGGCACTCTAGGTGTATCTCCTCCCAAGTACAGAGGTCCACTCATACCTTTCTGTTCATTTGCATCTTTGGACCATTGCTAACTCAGAGGCACTCTAGGTGTATCTCCTCCCAAGTACCGAGGTCCACTCATATCTTTCTGTTCATTTGCATCCATGGACCATTGATAACTCAGAGGCACTCTAGGTGTATCTCCTCCCAAGTACCGAGGTCCACTCATATCTTTCTGTTCATTTGCATCCTTGGACCATTGCTAACTCAGAGGCACTCTAGGTGTATCTCCTCCCAAGTGCTGAGGTCCACTCATATCTTTCTGTTCATTTGCATCTTTGGACCATTGCTAACTCAGAGGCACTCTAAGTGTATCTCCTCCCAAGTACCGAGGTCCACTCATATCTTTCTGTTCATTTGCATCCTTGGACCATTGCTAACTCAGAGGCACTCTAGGTGTATCTCCTCCCAAGTACTGAGGTCCATTCATATCTTTCTGTTCATTTGCATCCTTGGACCATTGCTAACTCAGAGGCACTCTAGGTGTATCTCCTCCCAAGTACCGAGGTCCACTCATATCTTTCTGTTCATTTGCATCCTTGGACCATTGCTAACTCAGAGGCACTCTAGGTGTATCTCCTCCCAAGTACTGAGGTCCATTCATATCTTTCTGTTCATTTGCATCATTGGACCATTGCTAACTCAGAGGCACTCTAGGTGTATCTCCTCCCAAGTACCGATGTCCACTCATATCTTTCTGTTCATTTGCATCCTTGGACCATTGCTAACTCAGAGGCACTCTAGGTGTATCTCCTCCCAAGTACTGAGGTGCATTCATATCTTTCTGTTCATTTGCATCCTTGGACCATTGCTAACTCAGAGACACTCTAGGTGTATCTCCTCCCAAGTACTGAGGTGCATTCATATCTTTCTGTTCATTTGCATCCTTGGACCATTGCTAACTCAGAGGCACTCTAGGTGTATCTCCTCCCAAGTACCGAGGTCCACTCATATCTTTCTGTTAATTTGCATCCTTGGACCATTGCTAACTCAGAGGCACTCTAGGTGTATCTCCTCCCAAGTACCGAGGTCCACTCATATCTTTCTGTTAATTTGCATCCTTGGACCATTGCTAACTCAGAGGCACTCTAGGTGTATCTCCTCCCAAGTACCGAGGTCCACTCATATCTTTCTGTTAATTTGCATCCTTGGACCATTGCTAACTCAGAGGCACTCTAGGTGTATCTCCTCCCAAGTACCGAGGTCCACTCATATCTTTCTGTTAATTTGCATCCTTGGACCATTGCTAACTCAGAGGCACTCTAGGTGTATCTCCTCCCAAGTACCGAGGTCCACTCATATCTTTCTGTTAATTTGCATCCTTGGACCATTGCTAACTCAGAGGCACTCAGTGACAACTGCTGCCATTGGTCAGTTGCTTCACAGGTGTAAACTAATGTTAAATTAATTCACTTAGTTTGGCTACTGAGAGGAATAAATGATGCATCTGATGGACAGAAACAGCTGAATATCCTGACAGAGAATCAGACTAGAAACTGGGCAGAGACTTGGAAACATGAGGAACCAAGGCCGGGAACAAAGATCTACGAGATAGAAGACAATTAATGACCACCGCACATACCATGTTAACATTGATCTTTTAGAGGATTGGTTGGGGTGCTTTGCAGTTTGCATTCTGCAGGTTTCTGACGTCCGCTACGAAATGTCAGTCTTTTTCCAAAGAATTTTGTAGTACTTATTATTACTATCGTACTATTGACATACTGCTGTGCTGCAAACTTACATTATACAATGCACTTATGTTAAGCAGACAATATGTATCATCACCTACATGAAATTATTATAAAAACAGCGAAATGAGGTTTGAAATGTAAATATTGATTGCTCGGTAGGGACACCAGAATCTCACAGAAAGCATCATTGGTGACATGCACGTAGCACGTAATCTACCATCTACTGAAAGGTCCATGCATCAGAAATACAGCAAGTACTCTATATGAAACGTTTTGGAAGTGGCACATGATCAGTCAACAGAAACATTTGCGTTGGCTGATCACAGTGCACGCCATCATTACTGACCTCATTACATTTGTATGATGATGTAAAAACCAAAAACAGGAAGGCTGTGGCTTTGGGCTTATCTGATTAAGATTTTTTTTAATATACCACATATTAGATGCTTTGTATCAAATACAAAATTATGTCACTTATTCATTAAACTGTATCACTTGATTCAAGATGCACATTGCTCAGCATTAAAATGTCCATTCCACTTTAGTAAAATAAAATGTTAATCTTTTTCTTATATGTCTTTGTAAATTACCATTTTAAAAGACCTCACCATACAAGATCCAATTTAAGGCTGTTTAAGAGTCCACACAGACACACCATGAAAATTATAGAAATTATTATAACTGAATATCCTGCGAAAATCCCGTGAAAATAACATGCTAAACTTGATTTTGATAGTGTAAATGTATTCACTTAAAATCAACCCGATGGCTTCATCTGGATGGCCTTCACAATGATAGGTGTCAGAACAAACGGGTGTATTTACAACATGTGAGACTGTCTAGGAAAGCAACCAGTAGCAAAGCAGTGAGGCAAACACATGAAGCAGTCACATGCAGGCACGTGCGCTGTGCATGCATGCAGGAGGAAGGAAGTGTGAGAAGTTGTCTGACCGGGCTGGGGAGTGGGAGAGGGAGAGTCCCACAGCGGTGGCGGAGAGTCCGAGCTGTGTTGGTCGTCAACGGCAACATCAGGCCATGGCGCCGGTTGCCAGGGCAACACGCCTATATTAGGACAACAGGTGTGAGACTCAGTGGGCTGTTACCTGGTGTGTGCAACAACTGGAACTGGCACCACTGCACCACCTTCTGGCGAATACCGAGACTTCGTGAGACTGTCAAGGATTCACACAACCATGCACTACACACAGCCATGCCAGACTCACTCACACCACAGCAACATAGCTACAGTAACACTGGCCTTTCTATTTCAAGTCGCCTTAACAACTTACAACAAATGAAAACATTTTGCCTTATGTAAACAATTGCTTCTATGCAATATTCAGCTTATCTGACACACTGCCAAGTCGTGTAGCCAATGTCTGTCAATACTGCCGGTCCGGAGGCCCAAGACTGTCAACTTTTCAGTCGAGCTCGCAAACTTTCAGGGTGCCGCATAACGGCCATCTTTTCAGCAAATATAAAAATTCATACTTCCAAAACTGACAATGTTACTCAGTGTAACAGCCGTGAATTCACACAAGTAAATACACATGATACGTGTGTATATTTATATATAACATTTGAGCATATGAAAGACACATCCGTATCTCTAGATTTCTGCATGCTCAGCTATGGTAGATATTAGCTGTACGAAACAAAATCCATGCATCGAAACAAAGCAACACTTCCAGATACACACATTAGCTGTCTGACTCTGGCATCTACAAACAACAATAGCTAACATCACATGCACAAACGCGCACACAGGACACGCGCACACATAACATGCAGTGAGCACACGCTGACAACACACGTACCTTTAGCGACTGCGAGCGGAGCGACCTTGACCTTCTTGGCCTTGACCTGTTTGCGGAGGACACCGTCGGCAGGGAGGGTCACTGTGGACACTGCGTCCTTGCTCTGTTCGTCCCTCGCTGCTGCGGCTGCTGCCTCCACCTCCAACTTGGTCGTGTATGGCAGCTCCAGGGTGCTGCAGCACAGGGGGAGGGTGAGACAGCACAGGTAAACGGGGTGAATTAAATACTGGGGCGCAGATAACCAAAAAAATGGTGAGGATGAACACTGACCACATTCCACGATGTCTCTTCTGTATTTCTCGTGACCTAAACATTGTTTATTAATGGAGACGGTATACTGTATACCTGACTGGACCTGCCACACACGTTAGTACAGCAACACAATTAGGAAGACAAACGTCATAGTATCAATTTAACATACAATAAACAACAACACTGATCGATGAAAATCGTCAAAACAATCTTTCAAATCATGTTTTCTATGCATCGGAATAATTTGTGAAAGCACAGCATGAAACAAACGTAACGACTGTCACAACATTTTGAACTGCATGTCACTGATTCAAGTAGATTTCATAATAAAACTTCCACACAATAACTTAAACCAGCCTGACCTTGGTCTCAAGATGTTTCCGCCAAATGCATTCTTTGGATCGATTTTGATCTTCTTGTGTGCCTTTGACTTGGAGGTGATGATAAACTCCTCCTCATTGACAGCTACCCCAGGAACCTCCTCTGTGGTCAACTTCTTCTCTTTCTTGTTGCGTTTCTTCAGCTTCTGGGTCTTTGTCGGCTGTGGCTGGTCGGGGGCCGTGTCTCGCACCGTGAAGTTCTGTCACAATTATGCATGACAAGTGTTCATTCTTTAAACCAACAGAGATGCACTAGATGATATTTTGGAATACCCATATAAATTATATCCATGAACTATACATTATAATGATGCATTTTCACATTTATTTACACAAAATGTATGTATGAGCATGCATGCTTGTGTTTTTAATGATAATATTTATAAGTTTATCAAATTTACAAAGGCATCGTAATATTTATACTAAAGCATAATGCAGTATGGATTCAGCATGTGCACCTTATCATCTGCGTCAACTCCTGATGATTCGGTAGTAGTGGATGATGTCTCCTCTTTCTCCAATTCAAGCAAACGTTCCCGCCGCTTGCGTTCATTGTGTTTCTTCACCGAATGTTTCTTCTTTGCTACTGCAATGTCAAACATGATGACACTGACACTCTGGCAGTGTTTCTCCTTGTGCAGTCAGTTATTGACAGATACGACAACACTGGATGAACAGGTCTAGAGATGTGGTCAGAATGGTTAAAGCAGCCGGATTTACACGAGGCAACACTGTCACAGATGGCGACATCCTTTAAAAAGACCGTGGCTGTTTTGTATCACTTGCGATGTCACTTTGAAACAGTATCCGTTCTATAGCAAGCAATGCTGAATACAGAGCAATGACGAACAATTGATATTTGATGATCACGAATCTGATTGCTTTCAACAGCATCAGCTAATTGCACACAATTATATTGTCCCGTGTATACCCAGCTTACCTAAGTATGCATTGTGGACTGGTGTCAGGATATAGTCTGTGATTATGGCTGGTCCAACAATCAACAGCCTCTATTACATTTGGTTCATAACCAGTTGGCAACTATTTTGTAGGCACCTTACATAATATGCCACTGAGCTCAGGTTTCTGAGGATATTGGAGCCGAAGAAGTAATTTTTATGACGTTTTATTATTTCAAGCAGAAACTACTACGGGTTGCACCTGATCCCATACTCACCATCTTTAGTCTTTTCTTCAAAGTCATCAACCACATTCAAGAATGTCAGTTCGGTTAAGGTGCTGGGAACCTCAATCACTTGGGGGTTGTCTGCCTTCTTCAACGTGGCCAGTGATGCCAGCAGTCTCGTCTTCTCACTTGCCAACAGTTTGCTCTGGCCACTTGATTTGATTTCCTGCTCATGAAGTTTGCGTTTGTTTACGTTGTTGTTGTTAATGATTCGCTGCTGTTGTTGTTGTTGTTGTTGGGTGGATGACTTGTCTAACTGGTCTGCTATGAGATCATCCTTTTTACCGGCTGCTGGCTTAGCAGTGGCTGCTGCTTTAGGTGGGTGCTTCTTGCTCCCTGTGAACTGGAAGAGACGTGGTATCTTCTCAGCGAATGACAGAGATATTGCCGGCTCTCTGACAGCTGTAGCTGCTGTCTTTGTGTCATCTGATGGTTTTGTTGCTGCTGCTGTTGATTTCAGGTTGTTGCCCGAATTGCTATTTTTATTATCTTGCCGGGTGTTCCTCTGAAGGCTGTTGGCCACTGACGGTGACTTCCTGGATGACAGAGAAGAGGAAAGTACGCTGAGAAATGACCTCCATAACGTTTTTTTCGGCACCATCACCGTGATGCTGTCAGTAGTGGGTGAGCTGACGTGTCCATTGCCCATCTCAGCAACAGACTGTCGCAAGGCTGCCTTGATGTTGCTCTCTTCCGTTGCGTTCCTTACACCTGCGATCGTCTTCAGGTCGAATATTTTTGATTTATCAAAGCCCTGTGGAGCACTGCCTATACCCAGTTGTTTGAGGTGCCGCTTAACAATATCTGCCGCTATGATACGGTCGGCATCGAAGTAGGCAGCAACAAGAACTCCGAATAAGAGGAAGACCATGGCACACACAGTGCTGTAATAGATGAGTGGTTCCCACGTCGGACGCGGCAATGCAGATGTACACTTACTGAGCATGTGCACAGGAATGCTTGCCTGCAACGTGAAGTTCATCACTGGTCCGAGGCTAGTGGACATTTTTAGCATACGTACGACGCGAGACATCGTAAAGTCTGGTGTGAAACTGAAACAGTAGAGAAGATGTCATCTTTACTGTTGACCCTACATCACATTAAAGTTGCGTCACCAATTAATGAACCACTGCAGTGTATAAATATCATTCAAACATAAAACTGCCAATACAAAATTGCATTAGCATACTGCCATGTTGCACATTAAACAAACTTATGTGGGAACTTCCAATACGCCTTCTTATCTTTCTGTTAATTTTTAAAAAGATCCAAGATTCCTCATGACTTGAAAATGTATTTAGATACAAATATAATATTCAATGTTGACAATAAACAGTATTAAATAAATCAAACACTAACCTAGTGCTATTCCAACATAGTCATATCATAGTATATGCAAGATGCGACTTACGCGATGTCAATTTTCTTGCTAGAATTAGGGGCGAGTTCAAAACCATGACACTCGAGTACTTTGAAGCCGTAACCTTCACATGGAGAGTCATTGATGCTGAAGCCATTCACATAGAATGGTAGTTGGCCAACATTGCGTGCTGTAAATGTCCCTCGTACTGTAAAGTTGGGGGGAATGCTTTTACTGTGTCTCTTTTCTGCAATGAAAAGTAAACATGATTTCACAATTCACTTGCTAAACCTCTCCCACACCTGTGTCATTACCATGACTTGAAGTGCATGCAGTACAACATAGTGCTCTATCAACACGTACATATTTCAGATGCAACAAACTCTCCCATTTTAGATTTTTGGACTTTCCTGTTTTCATTGTAAAGTACTTTCGTAATTTTCACCTCGCTCACATGTCTGCATATTCTATCATCACACACATACCTGACTACAGACAGTGGTGGATATATGTGACGGGATAGTCTTCATGCAGTAATTGCAGCATAGCTGAATGCTTCCTATGGAAGTCGAATTGGTACTGGAACGAACTGGTCTGCCGAGGATGAAGTGTGTAAACACACTTTTAGCAGTCCTCCACATTACATAGGCAGTTAGGAACATACCTAAACCTTCACCTGTCACAGTATTCACATACAGAAGTTTCTACACATTACATAGGCAGTTAGGAACATACCTAAACCTTCACCTGTCATAGTCTTCATATACAGAAGTCTCTACACATTACATAGGCAGTTAGGAACATACCTAAACCTTCACCAGTCATAGTCTTCATGTACAGAAGTCTTTACACATTACATAGGCAGTTAGGAACATACCTAAACCTTCACCTGTCAGTCTTCATATACAGAAGTCTCTACACATTACATAGGCAGTTAGGAACATACCTAAACCTTCACCTGTCATAGTCTTCATATACAGAAGTCTCTACACATTACATAGGCAGTTAGGAACATACCTAAACCTTCACCTGTCATAGTCTTCATATACAGAAGTGTCTACACTGGTACACCGGATTGTTCCAGATAAACTACTATACTGTCAGTACTAATTAACATAATTACGACTAGACACCCTAAAATCATACCAGATCATATTTCACACACGAGATATTATCTGAAATAAAAACTATATTTACCAGCGGGTAAACAGTGATGCTTCATATGACCGCCCCTACTCGAGTGACAAACGCTGTACTTACTATCGCAGTATTTCAGGTGTTTCTCGGTCATGTCAAAGAGCAGAGGGGACACAGAGCTCGCCTTGCGGTTGCCAAAGCGTAGTTCTCCACACCCGCCCTGCCCTTGTATCACCACTGTTTCCACGATTGTCAAGTTGTTTCTGAAAGACAACACACTCAGCCACTTGTTCCTATTTGGTTGTCACAATCTACCAACTCACCGTGATTCTCACCTTTAACATGCTCACTCGTGAAACAAATCTTTTGAAAAACTGTTGAATGTACTAGAAGATAATGACGTCATGAACAAGCATTTATCTTTACATTATACTATATATAACTGTTTATCAGCACACCAGTAAGCCAAAACACGTAGTATTATGTAGGCAATTATACCTATGCAAATTACTCAATTATGATCACTTACTAGACACTGTAACAAAAACTAATACATATTTATGAAATACCTTGAAAATGTAACCACAAATAAAGTTGAGATCTGGCACAAAAAACAAATAGTTACACATAAATGTAATATAAAACTCACCGAATAATTATAAGTGATGTATGAAATAGGTCGTCCTTGGGCCGGAAGCCGACACGAATGTGAATCTTAGCACCGCCTTCTAATATCATCGACAGGCTGCATCGATGCGGTGTCACACCCAAAGTGTTCTCTATGCTCTTCTGAGGTTTCACCTCAGTACCAGACGACATCTGCAAGTCAGTGACATCTGTTCATTTACAGAGGCTCAGGCAGTTTAAAAATACTGTATGCATTACACAACGCATCATTATAAATTCACAAAATCATTGAAACCTGCAATGTCTTTGAGACCCTGTCCTTCCAAGCTGTGATTTTTGTGTGAGAGAACACCCTAAATGAAATGTTACATGTGTATTAGATATTTTATAAATTATATATATCCAAGCAGTTTTTGCATTAGAAACACACATGTTCGACTCTTTCAATTCAAAAATTCAATGAGTCGATATCAAATCTAGGATAGTAGTGGTAATAGAATTAACAAATGCCTAAAAATAATGAACTACTGAAGAGTAGTGTTTTCTCAAGCATGAATCGTGTTCTTATTGTTCTCACCTGAAGGTCACCAAGATCAGGAAGCAAAAAGACGTCCTGCTCATCCGTCTCAATATCTTCAGCTAACTCATACGATATACTGCAGCATAGGATTACAACATCATTAACAAAGTGAACAGTAAAACATGTGTCTTATGGTCATCTGCAGATAAACAATTTCTTTTCTTCTCTCAATCCCTCTCCATATCTCCTTCAGTCTCTCTCCGTTATTCCCTCTCCCTCTCTATGTCTGCCCTCTCTCTCCCCCCTCTCTCATGTTCTCTCTATCATCTCTTTCTATCTCTCACCTCTCTCATGTCCTCTCTATCATCTCTTTCTATCTCTCACCTCTCTCATGTCCTCTCTATCATCTCTTTCTATTTCTCACCTCTCTCATGTCCCGTCTATCATCTCTTTCTATCTCTCACCTCTCTCATGTCCTCTCTATCATCTCTTTCTATTTCTCACCTCTCTCATGTCCCGTCTATCATCTCTTTCTATCTCTCACCTCTCTCAAGTCCTCTCTATCATCACTTTCTATCTCTCACCTCTCTCATGTCCTCTCTATCATCTCTTTCTATCTATCACCTCTCTCATGTCCTGTCTATCATCTCTTTCTATCTCACCTCTCTCATGTTCTCTATTTCATATCTTGCTATCTCCCCCTCTACCATGTCCTCTAATCATCTCTTTCTATCTCTCACCTCTCCCATGACCTCTCTCTCTATCACCTCTTTCTATCCCTCACCTCTCTCGTCCTCTCTATCATCTATTTCTATCTCTCACCTCTCTCATGTTCTCTGTATCATATCTTGCTATCTCCCCCTCTCCCATGTCCTCTCTATCATCTATTACTATCTCTCACCTCTCTCATGTCCTCTCTATCATCTCTTTATATCTCTCACCTCTCTCATGTTCTCTGTATCATATCTTGCTATCTACCCCTCTACCATGTCCTCTCTATCATCTCTTTCTATCTCTCACCTCTCTCATGTCCTCTGTCATCTCTTTCTATGCATCACCTCTGTCACTCTTCACTTAAAAGCCTGTTAACTCAGTGTTTCTAAGAGAGCTGTCTACACAAAGGATAATGCACAAACTGACAGATTCACTGATGTATCATTCAACCACAGACCAATTTGTGCCCCAACATTCATCAAGACCATTGACACTCCACTCCAACTCAAGCACAACAGACTAAGGTGAAAGGTTATCTTACCTTGACCCTACAAGGTCAAGTAGCATCTGTGGATTGGGGTAGAGAGACAGGGGCAGTACCTGCACTATGACAGGTACATCCCCCGGATTCTCTATCACAAACTCGGAAAACTGCAAAGCAAACAAACTGTCAGAACATACCAGGGAGATGGGTTCATGGACGTTTCTGATCTTGTAATGTCACTTCTCCTGCCATATGTATGTGATGCTGCATGTCAGGGCCTGGCATAACTTGGATGACATTTTCATATAAATGTGGCTTCAGCAGATCAACGGTTCAAAATATCAACATCAGCATTTCACTTAAACAGCTTCAAGGCAGTGAAATAATACTCCTACCAACTTTTAAACTTGTTGTAAACAATGCCTACTCCAAGGACGCCTACCTGAATCTTTACAGACAAACCCAGGCAATGCCCCAAAACAAAATTCTAAAGGAAACTACGGAACTGCGATCCATGAAACTCTTCCACTACAAGTGTCATTGCTCTAGAGTCATTTCACTGACTTATGACAAGTTCGCTGCTTTCGATGCCAACCAAGGACACTTGTAGTGACATTTGTTGCCTCTGTAATACACATAGACCCATCTCCACATGATAAGTACTTACAGAGGTGTTTCCAATCTGTGTAAGGGGAAACTCAATCCTACTACTCCTGCTGATGGATGGCCAGTGGAGATGTGTCTGGGCCGAGAATAAAAAACCTCGCACTTCATTTGTGTCCAGCTGAATAGTCATGTTGATACTGTTTCAAACAGAGACATCATAATAGTTTAATTCTCAAAACAATTCCCTGTTTCTAACTAGACTGATTATGCTGTAAATTTTTGGCCAATTTCAGTCTTCCTACATCTCCAGGGACAGTTTACCCTATTACTCAAATCATATATGCTTGATGGTGATATTTGAAATGGCAATGGCAATATGCACATGCTTATTGGACAAGATAAATTTGTCAAAATTAAAAGACCTAATGTCATCATGATTATATAATGTTAAGATGACTCCTGTGTTATACTTAAAGACTAAGTGAAATGAAATGTTAAATGTCTTTGAAACTTTGTATACATAAACTTAATACTCTTGTCAAGTAATGTGCCAAATATGAAGCCTGTTCATTGCGAACTCATGTCATTAAAGCTCCCTCAAACGTGGTCATTTGTGTGTCACAGCCTGTCAGATGTTGCTGATGTCACCAGAGGCAGGGCCGCTGAGCACGCCCTATCTTTTAGCACGGCGAGCGGCAGTGCGAGCTATCCTTTAGAACGGCGAGCGGCAGTGCGCCCTATCCTTTAGCACGGCGAGCGGCTGTTGTTTCAGACTGTACATGAAATTGCAATTGTGGAATTTAATATTTTTGATAACATCGTATAGATAATATTTTGATCTACAAGTTTGTTACTGGATGTTCGCAGGATTTGTGTAAACTTTTCGAGTTATTGCTTTTTGAACATTGTGAATGCTCAACCTTGCATTACATCCGCTACCGCGTATACATTGCAGGATTAAGCATTAGTTCAAATGGCAATTACTCAAAAACTAAAAACATATCCTGGGAACATCCAGCTACAAATTTGTAGATAACATTATTATCTTTTCTGTGATATCAAAAGATATTAGATCCCATTGCAAGTTTGAGCATTGATTATTATCTTTACGGTAATAAAAAAATATTAAATTCCGCGATTGCGATTTTAGGTATGGCCTGAAACACCAACCTGCATAGATGCGCGCCATGCTAAATCTTAGTAGTGCTACCTGCAGTGACGTCACAACGACTGCTAGGTATCGCAAACTGTGCAAAAAATGTACAGAAAAGTGCGACCAAAAGGTGCCTTGAAAAGGGTGATGGAGGGGGTTAAAAAATTAGATGAATATTAGGACACTATTTTTAGATTATATTTCATTCAGATTGAGAATAAAAAAGGTTAATTTCACTTAGTCTTTAATATCATTTGAAACCTGTAGTGATTTTCTAGCTCATTTTTAAATGCAACAAAGAACACTGGAATCTCTGAAGTGACAAGACTCACATAGTTTGCTCAGCCTGACTTAGAACGTCCCATTTTTGACGAAATCGCGTGTAGAGATATTGGTCAATGTCAGCGACATCTGTGTCAAGGGTGGCGCCTAGCAACCAATGATGACCAGCTGTAAACAGACACAATGTAGCAAGTCAATGGGCAGGTTCAATGAACATGGTTTTCATGCCAACTATGATCCAAATGTGGCAAGTCAATGGGCAGGTTCAATGAACATGGTTATCATGCCAACTATGATCCAAATGTGGCAAGTCAATGGGCAGGTTCAATGAACATGGTTATCATGCCAACTATGATCTGAATGTAGCAAGTCAATGAGCAGGTTCAATGAACATGGTTATCATGCCAACTATGATCTGAATGTAGCAAGTCAATGGGCAGGTTCAATGAACACGGTTATCATGCCAACTATGATCGGAATGTAGCAAGTCA
The DNA here is from genome assembly GCA_020002185.1 of Paraescarpia echinospica. NCBI lineage: Eukaryota > Metazoa > Annelida > Polychaeta > Sabellida > Siboglinidae > Paraescarpia > Paraescarpia echinospica. Next base: position 19,827,903 of record CM034543.1, on the reverse strand, counting down.
ATGGGCAGGTTCAATGAACATGGTTATCATGCCAACTATGATCGGAATGTAGCAAGTCAATGGGCAGGTTCAATGAACATGGTTATCATGCCAACTATGATCGGAATGTAGCAAGTCAATGGGCAGGTTCAATGAACACGGTTATCATGCCAACTATGATCGGAATGTAGCAAGTCAATGGGCAGGTTCAATGAACATGGTTATCATGCCAACTATGATCGGAATGTAGCAAGTCAATGGGAAGGTTCAATGAACATGGTTATCATGCCAACTATGATCTGAATGTAGCAAGTCAATGGGCAGGTTCAATGAACATGGTTATCATGCCAACTATGATCCAAATGTGGCAAGTCAATGGGCAGGTTCAATGAACATGGTTATCATGCCAACTATGATCTGAATGATCGGAATGTAGCAAGTCAATGGGCAGGTTCAATGAACATGGTTATCATGCCAACTATGATCGGAATGTAGCAAGTCAATGGGCAGGTTCAATGAACACGGTTATCATGCCAACTATGATCGGAATGTAGCAAGTCAATGGGCAGGTTCAATGAACACGGTTATCATGCCAACTATGATCGGAATGTAGCAAGTCAATGGGCAGGTTCAATGAACATGGTTATCATGCCAACTATGATCGGAATGTAGCAAGTCAATGGGCAGGTTCAATGAACAAGGTTATCATGCCAACTATGATCGGAATGTAGCAAGTCAATGGGCAGGTTCAATGAACATGGTTATCATGCCAACTATGATCGGAATGTAGCAAGTGAATGGGCAGGTTCAATGAACACGGTTATCATGCCAACTATGATCGGAATGTAGCAAGTCAATGGGCAGGTTCAATGAACATGGTTATCATGCCAACTATGATCGGAATGTAGCAAGTCAATGGGCAGGTTCAATGAACATGGTTATCATGCCAACTATGATCTGAATGTAGCAAGTCAATGGGCAGGTTCAATGAACAGGTTATCATGCCAACTATGATCGGAATGTAGCAAGTCAATGGGCAGGTTCAATGAACACGGTTATCATGCCAACTATGATCGGAATGTAGCAAGTCAATGGGCAGGTTCAATGAACAGGTTATCATGCCAACTATGATCGGAATGTAGCAAGTCAATGGGCAGGTTCAATGAACATGGTTATCATGCCAACTATGATCCAAATGTAGCAAGTCAATGGGCAGGTTCAATGAATGCCAACTATGATCGGAATGTAGCAAGTCAATGGGCAGGTTCAATGAACAAGGTTATCATGCCAACTATGATCGGAATGTAGCAAGTCAATGGGCAGGTTCAATGAACACGGTTATCATGCCAACTATGATCGGAATGTAGCAAGTCAATGGGCAGGTTCAATGAACACGGTTATCATGCCAACTATGATCTGAATGTAGCAAGTCAATGGGCAGGTTCAATGAACACGGTTATCATGCCAACTATGATCGGAATGTAGCAAGACAATGGGCAGGTTCAATGAACATGGTTATCATGCCAACTATGATCCGAATGTAGCAAGTCAATGGGCAGGTTCAATGAACACATCCTGTATACTTCATGATGGTCTGCTACTTAAAGTCAATGGGCAGGTTCAATGAACACGGTTATCATGCCAACTATGATCGAATGTAGCAAGTCAATGGAGACGAGTTCAATGAACATGGTTATCATATAATATGATCGGGTCATAGCAAGTCAATGGAGCAGGTTCAATGAACGGTTATTACCAACTATGGTCGAATGTAACCAAGTCAATGGGCAGGTTCAATAGACATGGTTATCATACCAACGTCGAATGTAGGGGTAATGGGCAGGTTCAATGAACAGGTTATCATGCCAACTATGATCGGAATGTAGCAAGTCAATGGGCAGGTTCAATGAACATGGTTATCATGCCAACTATGATCGGAATGTAGCAAGTCAATGGGCAGGTTCAATGAACACGGTTATCATGCCAACTATGATCGGAATGTAGCAAGTCAATGGGCAGGTTCAATGAACACGGTTATCATGCCAACTATGATCGGAATGTAGCAAGTCAATGGGCAGGTTCAATGAACATGGTTATCATGCCAACTATGATCGGAATGTAGCAAGTCAATGGGCAGGTTCAATGAACAAGGTTATCATGCCAACTATGATCGGAATGTAGCAAGTCAATGGGCAGGTTCAATGAACACGGTTATCATGCCAACTATGATCGGAATGTAGCAAGACAATGGGCAGGTTCAATGAACATGGTTATCATGCCAACTATGATCTGAATGTAGCAAGTCAATGGGCAGGTTCAATGAACACGGTTATCATGCCAACTATGATCGGAATGTAGCAAGACAATGGGCAGGTTCAATGAACATGGTTATCATGCCAACTATGATCTGAATGTAGCAAGTCAATGGGCAGGTTCAATGAACACGGTTATCATGCCAACTATGATCTGAATGTAGCAAGTCAATGGGCAGGTTCAATGAACAAGGTTATCATGCCAACTATGATCGGAATGTAGCAAGTCAATGGGCAGGTTCAATGAACACGGTTATCATGCCAACTATGATCGGAATGTAGCAAGACAATGGGCAGGTTCAATGAACAAGGTTATCATGCCAACTATGATCGGAATGTAGCAAGTCAATGGGCAGGTTCAATGAACACGGTTACCATGCCAACTATGATCTGAATGTAGCAAGTCAATGGGCAGGTTCAATGAACAAGGTTATCATGCCAACTATGATCGGAATGTAGCAAGTCAATGGGCAGGTTCAATGAACAAGGTTATCATGCCAACTATGATCGGAATGTAGCAAGTCAATGGGCAGGTTCAATGAACACGGTTATCATGCCAACTATGATCGGAATGTAGCAAGACAATGGGCAGGTTCAATGAACATGGTTATCATGCCAACTATGATCTGAATGTAGCAAGTCAATGGGCAGGTTCAATGAACACGGTTATCATGCCAACTATGATCTGAATGTAGCAAGTCAATGGGCAGGTTCAATGAACATGGTTATCATGCCAACTATGATCTGAATGTAGCAAGTCAATGGGCAGGTTCAATGAACATGGTTATCATGCCAACTATGATCTGAATGTAGCAAGTCAATGGGCAGGTTCAATGAACACGGTTATCATGCCAACTATGATCTGAATGTAGCAAGACAATGGGCAGGTTCAATGAACATGGTTATCATGCCAACTATGATCTGAATGTAGCAAGTCAATGGGCAGGTTCAATGAACATGGTTATCATGCCAACTATGATCTGAATGTAGCAAGACAATGAGCAGGTTCAATGAACATGGTTATCATGCCAACTATGATCCGAATGTGGCAAGTCAATGGGCAGGTTCAATGAACATGGTTATCATGCCAACTATGATCTGAATGTAGCAAGTCAATGGGCAGGTTCAATGAACATGGTTATCATGCCAACTATGATCAGAATGTAGCAAGTCAATGGGCAGGTTCAATGAACACGGTTATCATGCCAACTATGATCTGAATGTAGCAAGTCAATGGGCAGGTTCAATGAACATGGTTATCATGCCAACTATGATCTGAATGTAGCAAGTCAATGAGCAGGTTCAATGAACACAGTTATCATGCCAACTATGATCTGAATGTAGCAAGACAATGGGCAGGTTCAATGAACACGGTTATCATGCCAACTATGATCGGAATGTAGCAAGACAATGGGCAGGTTCAATGAACATGGTTATCATGCCAACTATGATCTGAATGTAGCAAGTCAATGGGCAGGTTCAATGAACACGGTTATCATGCCAACTATGATCTGAATGTAGCAAGACAATGGGCAGGTTCAATGAACACGGTTATCATGCCAACTATGATCGGAATGTAGCAAGACAATGGGCAGGTTCAATGAACATGGTTATCATGCCAACTATGATCTGAATGTAGCAAGACAATGGGCAGGTTCAATGAACATGGTTATCATGCCAACTATGATCTGAATGTAGCAAGACAATGAGCAGGTTCAATGAACATGGTTATCATGCCAACTATGATCGGAATGTAGCAAGACAATGGGCAGGTTCAATGAACACGGTTATCATGCCAACTATGATCGGAATGTAGCAAGACAATGGGCAGGTTCAATGAACATGGTTATCATGCCAACTATGATCTGAATGTAGCAAGTCAATGGGCAGGTTCAATGAACACGGTTATCATGCCAACTATGATCTGAATGTAGCAAGACAATGGGTTTGAACAAATGATGGTTAAGTAACTAAATTTCCTCCACCATACAAACACAAAGGTAGTATAATGTCTCAGCCACATTTATCATTTACTAGCAGTGTCAATATTCCACTCAAAATTATATTATGCAGGCTATCATTAGTTCAGGGTCATATATCGTTAAATATAAATTGTTACATAATTTCAGTTGTATTTGTTTTACATGACCAAATAAAAGACATGCCTTCATATTAATTAACACATTAGTGACCCACATAACTGAAATGAGTACAAATGACCTTGATAACTGAAACAAGTACAAGTGACCTTGATAACTGAAACGAGTAACGTGACCTTGCAAGAGGTGGCACTCACCCGGAATGGAGGTCGGCAGCCCGACAAAACAATCTTCTTCACATTCTTTCTTCATGTTAAAATAAATCTTGCCAATCTACAAGAAATAATCAGATTTGTCACCTCACTGAGTCAAACGTTCTGTTTAAATGAGTTCAGCTCAGTGTATTGAGTTGACTTGATGACGAGTGAAAATTACAAATAAACTATACAAAACATGGGCCTTACTTTGTCATTATACATTTAATATGCACACGTACACGGTATGCTTAACGAACACATTAAATCATTTAACAAAAATAAACTTGTTACTGTAAAAGTTTAATAATTCTAGAACAAGATATTACTTACATGGTTAGTTTTCTGGGGCTGTAGAAAGACAGTCTTTGAGGTAGAAGGGGGCACATAGTAGAATCGTGTGTCATTGGGGCTGAATAGGATATCTCGAACTTCGAGGAAGTGCTTGAAGGAACTATGGATGTGCAGCTCGCGTGAACAAATCTTCCCCTGTATGGAGAAACATAGCCTTCACACCTGGCCTAATACACCTGGCCCAACCCACCTGAGCCAACACGCCTGGCCCAACACATTAGTTTTAACACATCTGACCAATACAACACCAACCTACTATCCACTATAACAAGTTACGATGTTTACGCAACTTTTTTCATGTTACATGTACAATTAATTCAAGGAATTCTTAGTTGGGGTTCGTCACCTTTCACCAGATGTCACTACTAGTTTGTTTTGACATTTGTCTGAAATGGAGCATGTGTAATATATAAGACAGAGGTGTGGGCTGAACAAGTGGTAATTGCATGCCTCAGGATTAGAGACGCCTTTAAGTATATCTCCAGTATATTTGTGAGGCAGTTGCTGCATTCACCTGTCAAAGAATCAAGAATTGGAAGCGAGTTTTGTGGCAGGTTCAATTTTCCGCTGCCCAATTTGCTTTCTCAAACTACCAGATGTTTTCTGTAATGTTATCTGCCAAGTCTTGATATCAGTACATGTTATTCTAAATTCTAATAGTCTTCAGCTTTGATTAAACTTTCATAAAAGCACGTGTCTAGTAAGTTTTGATATAAGGCTAAATAATTTTTTTAGTAATGTACTGCTTGGCTCATATGATAATTCATGTATCTACACAAAACACCTTTCTCGTGCAATGACTTTTATTTTTATTCCGCCCTCCTGCCTAACAAAAATCCGTAATCCTAACAATCAAATGTGCCTAATCCTCAAATTTTATGAAAATATAATGAGTTTTCACCGTAGATATGGCCCGTAGTTACTTTAGGACCAGTGGCTACCCTTAAACTATTCACACATTTGGACATAAAAGAATCGCATTTGCGACCAGCAAACCAGCTGAGGAAATACTGTTGAGTGTTTTATACTAGCTGAAATAAATAGTAATAAAACATAAAATTCAGTGTGTCTGCGATGTCTCAACTGGTACGACACTTACCGGGAAGCAATGTTCAAACAGTAACATCCCAGGTACAGAGTTCAGGCTTCCCTCAACAGTACGCAGTGTAATGGGAATGTAGACATTCTGGGTCAAAGAACACAACATACAATTTACAATTTGTTTAACCTTTGTACACAGATTGTGTTTGAATGTTTATATCTACTATGTTTTTAATAACGAAACTTCATGTCCTGCAGGTATTATACAGTACAAAAAAACTGTGCCAAACATCTGTAGAAACATGAGCCCATATGTGTATCAAAACAAAAGGGTTAGACCGTTTCAAAATCAGTGCTGGCATTCCAAAGTGTTGGCATGACAACTTCTTCCAAGTACAACAATAAACATATCACATTCACAGTTAGAAGCAGCTCTCCAAAATATATTAAATTATTGTTATTACAGATATAGTTATTTTATAATGGATGTTAGTATGATGTTACCATCCATGACTTATTGATTTGTCTCGTAAGGTTTAGGAAATAATAACTGTTAGCATTTATCCTTTACACGATTTCAAACAAACTGCCCAGGGTATGAATGTACCCAACAATATTAGTCACTACTGAAGAAGCCATTACCTGAAACTGTGTGACAATAACTATATCAGAGGCAAACGCCCCCTCTGTGCTGGGTGAAACAAGATTCACACTGAACACAGCAAAGTGGTGTGGTTTTAATATCAGCTGAAAGCAGAGAAACAACCACCATTAGTTAGAGACAGACTGCACTGAAAGAATATAGCACAACTCACTCGTCTTCATTTGCTATCAGATTGTCTGAGGATATTGGCATCATCCTCGCGCGCCAGGGGTCGCTGCTGCTGATTACGTCAGTGCCAACCGTGGCTCGTGTTAGATGCAATGTTTAGGAAGTAGAAGCAATTATTCGAATACACAATATCGTTCAGTTGCTTGTGCTAATGGGCGAACGGATCATTATAATTTATATTGGGATTCCCAGAAGTCGTTTATCCGTCTTCAAACTGGGGTGGGTATTTATGCTGTTCTCACGGGTGCCACAGTCGCAACTGGCAAAGTCAATTACTAGTTTGACTCAGCTAACTTCCGCACTTCGCGTAGGGGATCTGCCTGGGCTAGTTTTGCATTGCCAACAGCCCTGGTTTGCGAGGATGATTGGCGCTAAAGAAGTCATTCCATTACTATTACTACTATTGTCAGTGTTTTGGACTATGTAGATCAGCAACAACGAGACAACATGTAGGTAGAGCTTGTTTACAATAATGGTACGTAACAACGAGACAACATGTAGGTAGAGCTTGTTTACAATAATGGTACGTAACAACGAGACAACATGTAGGTAGAGCTTGTTTACAATATTGGGTAATCCAGTGTTGTTTGTGCTGCCACCTTTCTCACACCGATACAACACACACTACGATACTATCTCTCATTAACAACCTTCATAATGTTTCCTGTCTTTGTAGAACAAATAAACCATCAATAGTTATTAACCTGATGACAAGCACTGTCGTCATGAAAGTGAACAAACTTTTAATGTAACAGATTTGCTACAATATACACTCTTACAATCATATTTCTTACATGCTTCTCACTGATTTTACTCTCCACAAAACAGTATTGCACAACGCCTGATTCAACCACTAAAACACACACATTATAATATGCCTAATAACGCACAACATCTCTGTCAAAGAGAGTCAATCTTTCCAGATTTACACAGATTTTAACATTCCATCAGTAAAAAACAAATATTTGCATATATTTACATATACCTGACATTCCAGTGAAATGGAAGCATTTTAGTGTAGGTTGGCTTCTACTTACTGGATGCATATCTACACCAGAGGTGTTCTGCATGCGTGCTAGTGTTGTCCCATTTCCCTTCTCAGACCCTAAAAACTGCACTTGTGTTCCATTCAGATTCACTCGAAACTGCTCTAGGAAAATCTGTAAATGTCAACAACATTTGAATGTCATATTCCAATTTCTAAGTCTTGCTGAAATGTCACAAAAAGGTAGTTTTACGTCACTGAACCGACACTTTGCACAATATCAAAATGCCTTCAACATCAATATTAAAACAAATATAAACAGTTAATGCTAAACATACAATAATAGCATAAGCCCAAGAAGAGGTAATTTACATTCTGCATGAATTATGAAATGAGTTGGACGTATAAACTACAGCTTGGTGTTTCTTGCACAGTCTCCATATAGCTCACTCACTTCAACAGGGTTTTCATTTCTCAAAGTAAAGGTCATGTTTCTGCTTTCACGCATTCCCAGAGTTCCAAAGTCCAGCTGACCTCGGAAAATCTCAGGACGATGATGCACCACCTGGTGAGAGGAACGGCATTATTTCTTAACGTATTGTTTAGTAGTATTGTGCTTTTAAAAGTTTATTTTACTTGCTTTTTATTCCATCTGAAATCAATGAATGCCTCATGCAGATTCTTTTCAAATTGTTAACATCATATTTCACAATCATTCATACAAACAAATCTGAAGTTTGGGCTATGTATATAAAGTAGATTTTTAGGTAATTTTCAGTGGGGTTAAACCAGTTTTGAGAATAGCACATGAATCTTAAAACTGTAACACTAAAAATATATTTGATCAAACATGTAATTGCTATAACTAATTTGTGTTCTGTTTTAGTGAAATTCATTTAACAATTCCGAGAATGGCATAAGACCTTAGAAATCATATGACCTCAGCTATGACTCTTCAGCGGTAGCAACACACCACACTACGCACCTGTATTAGGTTGTTGTTGAATAAACTGTCATTCATTCATTCAATATCCCCTTAAGTATTTGTGAAGTGATATAGTTATTAATGGCATTAAAAAGGGTGTTTACCAACAAAATGGTACCTCATTCATCAAAACTATTATGGATGTCATGATTTTTAAAAGCACCCTTATGAAAAGCTCCAAACAGAGGAGCTCATGGAAGTTGACTGCAGTTAGTGTGACGAGTCCACTCGCCTTCAGATGGCCGTTATACACAAACAACGGAATCTTGAAGAGAGACACATTCGTATGCAGAAAGAGAAATGTGCTGAAGTGGAGGTTCGAGCGATTGGGATGAAAGGTGAAAGTCAACACAGGTAGTGTCTGCTGCACAGGAATGGCTACTGGCTTGACAAACTTTTTTATCTGAAACACAATCAGGTCAAGTTGTTTGGCAAATCTCTCTCATGTCTGAACAGCGGCTGTTCATTGACAACTGTGCCAACTCAAAATATATTGAGAACATTCATGATTTATAACATCACTTAAACAAGTCTTATTTTAGATTGTATCATGTACTTAATACAACGTAAAATCAATAGTACAAGTGCAAGAACGACTGATGATGGGAGTCTGACAAACACATGTAGAAAAGACAATCTGGATGATACGTAAAATAAACCATGAACTGCTTTCTAAATTAACAGCACACTAGAAAATAGTTGCTTCAGAAGTTTACTATTGTAGCCACTGAAAAGGTAATGACAAACAGTGGTTAGCCACTTAGAGGCTATGTTTAGTACTTTCAGCCTTCATGATTTGCCACTTCAGTGGTTACGGAAAGTATTTTCAGTTAACCACATCTTCCAGTGTCACTGAGAACCACAAATGAGGTGTTACTTACGGAGAATGAAAGACGTGCATCGCCTGCGAGAGAGACGTTGTAGATGACGACAGTGAAGTTGAAGGTATTAGTGACGGGTAGCTGGTGCGTGATGTTGTCAAAGATCGGCCATCCGGTGTAAAACATGGTTTTATTGCGCTCGTAAACTAAAGACCTACGGGCAGACATATACACATTACAACACTGCCAGTCACAAGGGGCAGTCATATACACATTACAACACTGTCAGTCACAAGGGGCAGATATATAAACATTACAACACTGCCAGTCACAAGGGGCAGTCATATACACATTACAACACTGCCAGTCACAAGGGGCAGATATACAACACATTACAACACTGCCAGTCACAAGGGGCAGACATATACACATTACAACACTGCCAGTCACAAGGGGGAGACATATACACATTACAACACTGCCAGTCACAAGGGGCAGACATATACACATTACAACATTGCCAGTCACAAGGGGCAGACATATACACATTACAACACTGCCAGTCACAAGGGGCAGACATATACACATTACAACACTGTCAGACACAAGGGGCAGATATATACACATTACAACACTGCCAGTCACAAGGGGCAGATATATACACATTACAACACTGCCAGTCACAAGGGGCAGTCATATACACATTACAACACTGCCAGTCACAAGGGGCAGACATATACACATTACAACACTGCCAGTCACAAGGGGCAGACATATACACATTACAACACTGCCAGTCACAAGGGGCAGTCATATACACATTACAACACTGCCAGTCACAAGGGGCAGATATACAACACATTACAACACTGCCAGTCACAAGGGGCAGACATATACACATTACAACACTGCCAGTCACAAGGGGGAGACATATACACATTACAACACTGCCAGTCACAAGGGGCAGACATATGCACATTACAACACTGCCAGTCACAAGGGGGAGACATATACACATTACAACACTGCCAGTCACAAGGGGCAGTCATATACACAATACAACACTGCCAGTCACAAGGGGCAGATATACAACACATTACAACACTGCCAGTCACAAGGGGCAGACATATACACATTACAACACTGCCAGTCACAAGGGGAGATATATACACATTACAACACTGCCAGTCACAAGGGGCAGACATATGCACATTACAACACTGCCAGTCACAAGGGGCAGTCATATACACATTACAACACTGTCAGTCACAAGGGGTAGATATATACACATTACAACACTGCCAGTCACAAGGGGCAGTCATATACACATTACAACACTGTCAGTCACAAGGGGCAGATATATACACATTACAACACTGCCAGTCACAAGGGGCAGTCATATACACATTACAACACTGCCAGTCACAAGGGGCAGATATACAACACATTACAACACTGCCAGTCACAAGGGGCAGACATATACACATTACAACACTGCCAGTCACAAGGGGGAGACATATACACATTACAACATGCCAGTCACAAGGGGCACACATTACAACACTGCCAGTCACAAGGGGCAGATATACACATTACAACACTGCCAGTCACAAGGGGCAGACATATACACATTACAACACTGCCAGTCACAAGGGGGAGACATATACACATTACAACACTGCCAGTCACAAGGGGCAGACATATACACATTACAACACTGTCAGTCACAAGGGGCAGATATATACACATTACAACACTGCCAGTCACAAGGGGCAGTCATATACACATTACAACACTGCCAGTCACAAGGGGCAGATATACAACACATTACAACACTGCCAGTCACAAGGGGCAGACATATACACATTACAACACTGCCAGTCACAAGGGGGAGACATATACACATTACAACACTGCCAGTCACAAAGGGCCAGTCACAAGGGGCACATATACACATTACAACATGTCAGTCACAAGGGGCAGATGTATACACATTACAACACTGCCAGCCACAAGGGGCAGTCATATACACATTACAACACTGTCAGTCACAAGGGGAAGACATATACACATTACAACACTGTCAGTCACAAGGGGCAGACATATACACATTACAACACTATCAGTCACAAGGGGCAGACATATACACATTACAACACTGCCAGTCACAAGGGGCAGATATACAACACATTACTACACTGCCAGTCACAAGGGGGAGACATACACATTACAACACTGCCAGTCACAAGGGGCAGACATATGCACATTACAACACTGCCAGTCACAAGGGGCAGACATATACACATTACAACATTGCCAGTCACAAGGGGCAGACATATACACATTACAACACTGCCAGTCACAAGGGGCAGACATATACACATTACAATAATGTCAGTCACAAGGGGCAGATGTATACACATTACAACACTGCCAGCCACAAGGGGCAGTCATATACACATTACAACACTGTCAGTCACAAGGGGAAGACATATACACATTACAACACTGTCAGTCACAAAGGGCAGACATATACACATTACAACACTATCAGTCACAAGGGGCAGACATATACACATTACAACACTGCCAGTCACAGGGGGCAGTCATATATACATTACAACACTGTCAGTCACAAGGGGCAGACATATACGCATTACAACACTGTCAGTCAAAAGGAGCAGACATATATACATTACAACACTGTCTGTCACTTTACAACACTGTCAGTCACATACATATTCAGTCAGTCACCTTACAACATTGTCAGTCACATACATACTCAGTCAGTCACATTACAACACTGTCAGTCACATACATAGTCAGTCACTTTATAACACTGTCCATTACATTACAGCACTAAAAAGAAACAAAAACAAAACAAATGTTACAATGATTAAGGTCAAGATAGAATTAAGCTGTACTTACCCATGTAGGACGTTGGTTTGGTAAGGTATACATATCTTGTATTCATTGTGTTTGGACCGAACTATTATTTTTCCACTCCACTGCTTCGGATCAAGAGCTTTTGATGCTGCATCAAACATAACCAGTTGTGTAGGCAAGTATTTTATGGCATATAGACAGTTGCACAGATTTTGAAAAATGTATAAAAATTACATCTGCTACAAACTTTAAATATAATAATAACAATGCTAATATGTCATCATAACATCACATTATTGTTGTCAGATATGCTAAGCAAATCACCAACATTTTAATTATTTCGAATACACAGGTCGTAATAACATCCTATGCATGTACCATAAAGAATAATACGTGAATAAATTACAAACCTAAATATTTGCCAAAAAAGTTGTCTGGGAAAAGTTTATTTATCCTTGAGCTATATGTGTGTGACAAGCAAGAACAGTGGTGTAAACTCACCAGAGAAGGATACGAATGCAACAGTAACAGGCTGCAATACATCAGGCTTCAACAGAATAGGTCGGAAATCTATACTAATGGCACTATTAGGTGGTGAAATGGTGACGTTCTGCAAAGAACACATTGTCAGCGTAAATAAACAGCAAATGTGGGCTTTCAGCATCTCTGCACTGCATTTAGAACAACCTTGTTAATGCTATGCTCCTCAAAAACTATGACTCACAACAGAATTACAACTTTGATGCACAAACAGACAATGTTAAGACAAATGAGAACATTGAAGGTATGAATGAACAGTTGAACACGTGGCTGATGAACTTCTGTAGAACATTGCATGGCTATTCATCATGAAAGGACTGCCCCCTCGTGTGATGACTCAGTACGGAAGGACTGCCCCCTGGTGTGATGACTCAGTATGAAAGGACTGCCCCCTGGTGTGATGACTCAGTATGAAAGGACTGCCCTCTGGTGCAATGACTCAGTATGAAAGAACTACCCCCTGGTGTGATGACTCAGTATGAAAGGACTGTCCCCTGGTGTGATGACTCAGTATGAAAGGACTGCCCCCTGGTGCGATGACTCAGTATGAAAGAACTACCCCCTGGTGTGATGACTCAGTATGAAAGGACTGTCCCCTGGTGTGATGACTCAGTATGAAAGGACTGCCCCCCTGGTGCGATGACTCAATATGAAAGGACTGCCCCCTGGTATGATGACTCAGTATGAAAGAACTACCCCCTGGTGCGATGACTCAGTATGAAAGGACTGCTCCCTGGTGTGACAACTCAGTATGAAAGGACTGCCCCCGGGTGTTATGACTCAGTATGAAAGGACTGCCCCCTGGTGTGATGACTCAGTATGAAAGGACTGCTCCCTGGTGTGACAACTCAGTATGAAAGGACTGCCCCCTGGTGTGATGACTCAGTATGAAAGGACTGCCCCTTGGTGCGATGACTCAGTATGAAAGAACTACCCCCTGGTGTGATGACTCAGTATGAAAGGACTGCCCCTGGTGTCATGACTCAGTATGAAAGGACTGCCCCTGGTGTGATGACTCAGTATGAAAGGACTGTCCCCTGGTGTGATGACTCAGTATAAGAGGTTCGAGGCTATATTTGGCGGAAATAGATCGTAGAAATTGGTGGTGCAGAAAAGTTGATAAACAAGTGGAATTACAGATTGATAAGTATTATTCTTGCCTTAATATCATTCATAAAGTTGCAATAAACATATATTGAGTAGCAGTTGTGCTTAAAGTTAGTTAGTTAAAGTATTTTAGAACACCTTAGTATAGTGAGTGATAATAGGGTAACTCACTTAGCCTTCGATAAGTTGTAAACAAGATTTCACAAACCTGATTGTGTTGTAGAATATATGAGATAAAGTAACCATCAAACTACTTACTTAAGATAATATCTGTGTAAGCCAGTACTTGCTAGATATTTTGATTAGGTAGCATTGTTGTTAAAACTATGCAAGGGCGATAGTCGGGCGGCGTAACGTAAATAAATAAAGCAGCCTAACGTAACGTAATTGACTGTATTTAAATTAGGTCACTACCGGTAATGTTAGCGTTCTTGACAGGATAAATAGTCGGCTGTGTAATTGAAATTTGTAACCTAAAGTGTGCTGTAGTACACAGGAAACAGTCTTTATAATGACTCAGTTAGTTAAGTTATTAAATAAATTCTGATCGGGATATGGCGCCTTGCAAGCGGCAAGTCAAGGCAAAGCGACACTTGGTGTGCGATCACTGCCATAGCTGGGTAGATTTTGCATTGTCCGGCTGTGGGAAGTTATGGGCAGAAACCATAGAGGAAGGATTCACCTTTCAGTGCATTGGGTGTTGGAAGGTGGAGTGTCTGCAGAAGGAGATAGTTAGGTTGACAGATATTGTGAAGGGAATGGAGATGGGAATTAGTAAGGAGGCAGGTCGAATGGAGAGAGACGACAGGGAGAGAGGTGAGAATACTGCAAGACTGAAGGAGAATAGCAGTGGCAAGAAAACTGAGGAAAGGAGATTGAGAGGAGGGAAGGTGATTGGAGGGGTAGAAATTGGAAAATCGACAACAGAAAACGTGACAAGCGTGAAGGTGACAGGGAAGAAAGTGACCGTAGAGAAGGAGGGAGGGAAGATGGGTCGGGAGAGGAGAGAGGAAAATGAGATGGGATGAAAGATGAAGGGACGAAAGGAAGTGAGAGCACATGTGATAGAAGAGAAGTCGATAAAAGGGACGCTGACAGGAGAAAAGGTGACAAGAGAAAAACCGACAGGAAAGAATGGATCAGAAGAGAATGTGACAGGAGAGAAGACGACAGGGGGAAAGACAACAACCAGACAGATGCAAACCGAAGAAGGAGCTATTCTAAGGCAGTGATTGAGGGGGCAATGAGGAAAGAGAGGGTGTTTATTGGCGACTCCATTATGAGAAAGACGGACAAGACACTGTGCGAGGAGAAGGACGTCGTTGTTTGTTTACCGGGGGCTAGGATTGAACATGTAACTGACAGGGTAGAGAAGGTATTGAGACATGGCAAGGGGGGGTCTATACTGGTACATGTAGGAACAAATAATGCAGACAGGGAGGGGACAACTGCGATAGTACAGAAGTATAGGCAATTAGTGAGGAAGCTAAAGAAGACAAGAGTTGAACAGATAATTCTGTCAGGAATTTTGCCAGTAATGGCAGGAAGGGGGGCAACGTATAGAAACTGCAAGAGGATGGCGATCAACGCACTAGTTGAGCAGATGTGTGAAGAAGAGGGGGTGGGATTCACAGATTTATGGGGATACTTTGTTGGGAGGGAAGATATGTACTTGAGAGATGGCCTCCATCTAAGTGGAAAGGGGGCAGCAGTATTCTCAGAGAACCTGCTGCGATCTGTTGACAGTGGGACAGGTTGCATCTATTTAAACTAGATTCGCAGGGTGGACTCACAGAAAAGCCTGAAAATGGAGGCACAGATAAAGACAGCACAAACTCTTCTGAAGCTGGATTTAAATGTGTTTGTTTAAATGCAAGGAGTATAGTAAACAAAAGAAATGAACTAAACATTATGGTAGAAGATATTGACCCTCATATAATAGGTATAACCGAATCCAGGACCACCACCGATATATCAGATGCTGAATTGGGACTGACAGGATATGTAATGTTTAGAAAAGATAGAATAGGAAGAAAGGGAGGTGGAGTTATTTTATATATTAAAGAATCTATCCAGGCTTATGAAATAAAATTAGAAAGAGAAGCAGATTGCGAAGAAGCTGTTTGGTGTAACATAGTTACAGGAAACTCAATGTTAACAGTTGGGTTAGTTTATCGAAGTCCAAACATAAGCATAGAAGAGAATGAAAAAATACAAAACGCTATAAGGGAAGTAAGCAAACGGGACTGTATTATTATGGGGGATTTTAACCACGGGCATATACAATGGAAATCTCTTCAGAGTATGGGGAGTGAGGACCACAAGTTTTTAGTTTTAGTTCAAGATACTTTCCTTTCTCAACATGTGCTAGAACCAACCAGGGGTGAGAATGTGTTAAGACATAGTTTTGTCCTCACAGAATGAATTAGTTGACAATGTCAAGACATGTGAGCCACTGGGGAGTAGCGATTACAACCAGATACAGTTTACCATCAAAGTAAAATCAGAAAGGAATAGTAAAAAGCAGTATAGGAGGAATTTCTACAAAGGAAGGTATAAGGACATGAGGAAATATTTAGCAAAGATAGACTGGAATAACACACTGAAAAATAAGACAGCAACATAATGCTGGAATATATTAAAGAGTGAAATTAAGTGCATAGTCGATAAATTTGTACCCTTCAAAAAACAAGGGAAATGGTCCAAAAAGAAACACTTATCGAAAGAAGCCATTACAAAAATTAAGTATAAACAAATGATGTGGAAGTCATATAGACGTTCTGGAAATGATGAAGACTACAACATTTATAAAGAAGCACTTAACAAAGCTACAGCTGAAATT
>CM034543.1:19567142-19809926 GCA_020002185.1 Paraescarpia echinospica | reverse complement strand
ATATACAACACATTACAACACTGCCAGTCACAAGGGGCAGACATATACACATTACAACACTGCCAGTCACAAGGGGGAGACATATACACATTACAACATTGCCAGTCACAAGGGGCAGTCATATACATATTACAACACTGCCAGTCACAAGGGGCAGATATACAACACATTACAACACTGCCAGTCACAAGGGGCAGACATACACACATTACAACACTGCCAGTCACAAGGGGGAGACATATACACATTACAACACTGCCAGTCACAAGGGGCAGACATATGCACATTACAACACTGCCAGTCACAAGGGGGAGACATATACACATTACAACACTGCCAGTCACAAGGGGCAGTCATATACACAATACAACACTGCCAGTCACAAGGGGCAGATATACAACACATTACAACACTGCCAGTCACAAGGGGCAGACATATACACATTACAACACTGCCAGTCACAAGGGGAGATATATACACATTACAACACTGCCAGTCACAAGGGGCAGACATATGCACATTACAACACTGCCAGTCACAAGGGGCAGTCATATACACATTACAACACTGTCAGTCACAAGGGGTAGATATATACACATTACAACACTGCCAGTCACAAGGGGCAGTCATATACACATTACAACACTGTCAGTCACAAGGGGCAGATATATACACATTACAACACTGCCAGTCACAAGGGGCAGTCATATACACATTACAACACTGCCAGTCACAAGGGGCAGATATACAACACATTACAACACTGCCAGTCACAAGGGGCAGACATATACACATTACAACACTGCCAGTCACAAGGGGGAGACATATACACATTACAACACTGCCAGTCACAAGGGGCAGACATATGCACATTACAACACTGCCAGTCGCAAGGGGCAGACATATACACATTACAACATTGCCAGTCACAAGGGGCAGACATATACACATTACAACACTACCAGTCACAAGGGGCAGACATATACACATTACAATAATGTCAGTCACAAGGGGCAGACGTATACACATTACAACACTGCCAGCCACAAGGGGCAGTCATATACACATTACAACACTGTCAGTCACAAGGGGAAGACATATACACATTACAACACTGTCAGTCACAAGGGGCAGACATATACACATTACAACACTATCAGTCACAAGGGGCAGACATATACACATTACAACACTGCCAGTCACAAGGGGCAGATATACAACACATTACAACACTGCCAGTCACAAGGGGGAGACATATACACATTACAACACTGCCAGTCACAAGGGGCAGTCATATACACAATACAACACTGCCAGTCACAAGGGGCAGATATACAACACATTACAACACTGCCAGTCACAAGGGGCAGACATATACACATTACAACACTGCCAGTCACAAGGGGAGATATATACACATTACAACACTGCCAGTCACAAGGGGCAGACATATGCACATTACAACACTGCCAGTCACAAGGGGCAGTCATATACACATTACAACACTGTCAGTCACAAGGGGTAGATATATACACATTACAACACTGCCAGTCACAAGGGGCAGTCATATACACATTACAACACTGTCAGTCACAAGGGGCAGATATATACACATTACAACACTGCCAGTCACAAGGGGCAGTCATATACACATTACAACACTGCCAGTCACAAGGGGCAGATATACAACACATTACAACACTGCCAGTCACAAGGGGCAGACATATACACATTACAACACTGCCAGTCACAAGGGGGAGACATATCCACATTACAACACTGCCAGTCACAAGGGGCAGACATATGCACATTACAACACTGCCAGTCGCAAGGGGCAGACATATACACATTACAACATTGCCAGTCACAAGGGGCAGACATATACACATTACAACACTACCAGTCACAAGGGGCAGACATATACACATTACAATAATGTCAGTCACAAGGGGCAGACGTATACACATTACAACACTGCCAGCCACAAGGGGCAGTCATATACACATTACAACACTGTCAGTCACAAGGGGAAGACATATACACATTACAACACTGTCAGTCACAAGGGGCAGACATATACACATTACAACACTATCAGTCACAAGGGGCAGACATATACACATTACAACACTGCCAGTCACAAGGGGCAGATATACAACACATTACAACACTATCAGTCACAAGGGGCAGACATATACACATTACAACACTGCCAGTCACAAGGGGCAGATATACAACACATTACAACACTGCCAGTCACAAGGGAAGACATATACACATTACAACACTGCCAGTCACAAGGGGCAGACATATGCACATTACAACACTGCCAGTCACAAGGGGCAGACATATACACATTACAACATTGCCAGTCACAAGGGGCAGACATATACACATTACAACACTGCCAGTCACAAGGGGCAGACATATACACATCACAATAATGTCAGTCACAAGGGGAAGACATATACACATTACAACACTGTCAGTCACAAAGGGCAGACTTATACACATTACAACACTATCAGTCACAAGGGGCAGACATATACACATTACAACACTGCCAGTCACAGGGGGCAGTCATATATACATTACAACACTGTCAGTCACAAGGGGCAGACATATACGCATTACAACACTGTCAGTCAAAAGGAGCAGACATATATACATTACAACACTGTCTGTCACTTTACAACACTGTTAGTCACATACATATTCAGTCAGTCACCTTACAACATTGTCAGTCACATACATACTCAGTCAGTCACATTACAACACTGTCAGTCACATACACAGTCAGTCACTTTATAACACTGTCCATTACATTACAGCACTAAAAAGAAACAAAAACAAAACAAATGTTACAATGATTAAGGTCAAGATAGAATGGAGCTGTACTTACCCATGTAGGACGTTGGTTTGGTAAGGTATACATATCTTGTATTCATTGTGTTTGGACCGAACTATTATTTTTCCACTCCACTGCTTCGGATCAAGAGCTTTTGATGCTGCATCAAACATAACCAGTTGTGTAGGCAAGTATTTTATGGCATATAGACAGTTGCACAGATTTTGAAAAATGTATAAAAATTACATCTGCTACAAACTTTAAATATAATAATAACAATGCTAATATGTCATCATAACATCACATTATTGTTGTCAGATATGCTAAGCAAATCACCAACATATTAATTATTTCGAATACACAGGTCGTAATAACATCCTATGCATGTACCATAAAGAATAATACGTGAATAAATTACAAACCTAAATATTTGCCAAAAAAGTTGTCTGGGAAAAGTTTATTTATCCTTGAGCTATATGTGTGTGACAAGCAAGAACAGTGGTGTAAACTCACCAGAGAAGGATACGAATGCAACAGTAACAGGCTGCAATACATCAGGCTTCAACAGAATAGGTCGGAAATCTATACTAATGGCACTATTAGGTGGTGAAATGGTGACGTTCTGCAAAGAACACATTGTCAGCGTAAATAAACAGCAAATGTGGGCTTTCAGCATCTCTGCACTGCATTTAGAACAACCTTGTTAATGCTATGCTCCTCAAAAACTATGACTCACAACAGAATTACAACTTTGATGCACAAACAGACAATGTTAAGACAAATGAGAACATTGAAGGTATGAATGAACAGTTGAACACGTGGCTGATGAATTTCTGTAGAACATTGCATGGCTATTCATCATGAAAGGACTGCCCCCTCGTGTGATGACTCAGTACGGAAGGACTGCCCCCTGGTGTGATGACTCAGTATGAAAGGACTGCCCCCTGGTGTGATGACTCAGTATGAAAGGACTGCCCCTGGTGTGATGACTCGGTATGAAAGGACTGCCCCTGGTGTGATGACTCAGTATGAAAGGACTGTCCCCTGGTGTGATGACTCAGTATAAGAGGTTCGAGGCTATATTTGGCGGAAATAGATCGTAGAAATTGGTGGTGCAGAAAAGTTGATAAACAAGTGGAATTACAGATTGATAAGTATTATTCTTGCCTTAATATCATTCATAAAGTTGCAATAAACATATATTGAGTAGCAGTTGTGCTTAAAGTTAGTTAGTTAAAGTATTTTAGAACACCTTAGTATAATGAGTGATAATAGGGTAACTTACTTAGCCTTCGATAAGTTGTAAACAAGATTTCACAAACCTGATTATGTTGTAGAATATATGAGATAAAGTAACCATCAAACTACTTACTTAAGATAATATCTGTGTAAGCCAGTACTTGCTAGATATTTTGATTAGGTAGCATTGTTGTTAAAACTATGCAAGGGCGATAGTCGGGCGGCGTAACGTAAATAAATAAAGCAGCCTAACGTAACGTAATTGACTGTATTTAAATTAGGTCACTACCGGTAATGTTAGCGTTCTTGACAGAATAAATAGTCGGCTGTGTAATTGAAATTTGTAACCTAAAGTGTGCTGTAGTACACAGGAAACAGTCTTTATAATGACTCAGTTAGTTAAGTTATTAAATAAATTCTGATCGGGATATGGCGCCTTGCAAGCGGCAAGTCAAGGCAAAGCGACACTTGGTGTGCGATCACTGCCACAGTTGGGTAGATTTTGCATTGTCCGGCTGTGGGAAGTTATGGGCAGAAACCATGGAGGAAGGATTCACCTTTCAGTGCATTGGGTGTTGGAAGGTGGAGTGTCTGCAGAAGGAGATAGTTAGGTTGACAGATATTGTGAAGGGAATGGAGATGGGAATTAGCAAGGAGGCAGGTCGAATGGAGAGAGACGACAGGGAGAGAGGTGAGAATACTGCAAGACTGAAGGAGAATAGCAGTGGCAAGAAAACCGAGGAAAGGAGATTGAGAGGAGGGAAGGTGATTGGAGGGGAAGAAATTGGAAAATCGACAACAGAAAACGTGACAAGCGTGAAGGTGACAGGGAAGAAAGTGACCGTAGAGAAGGAGGGAGGGAAGATGGGACGGGAGAGGAGAGAGGAAAATGAGATAGGACGAAAGATGAAGGGACGAAAGGAAGTGAGAGCAAATGTGATAGAAGAGAAGTCGATAAAAGGGACGCTGACAGGAGGAAAGGTGACAAGAGAAAAAGCGACAGGAAAGAATGGATCAGAAGAGAATGTGACAGGAGAGAAGACGACAGGGGGGAAAGACAACCAGACAGATGCAAACCGAAGAAGGAGCTATTCTAAGGCAGTGATTGAGGGGGCAATGAGGAAAGAGAGGGTGTTTATGGGCGACTCCATTATGAGAAAGACGGACAAGACACTGAGCGAGGGGAAAGACGTCGTTGTTTGTCTACCGGGGGCTAGGATTGAACATGTGACTGACAGGGTAGAGAAGGTATTGGGACATGGCAAGGGGGGTCTATACTGGTACCTGGTACATGTAGGAACAAATAATGCAGACAGGGAGGGAACAACTGCGATAGTACAGAAGTATAGACAGTTAGTGAGGAAGCTAAAGAAGACAAGAGTTGAACAGGTTATTCTGTCAGGCATTTTGCCAGTAATGGGAGGAAGGGGGGCAACGTATAGAAACTGCAAGAGGATGGCGATCAACGCACTAGTTGAGCAGATGTGTGAAGAAGAGGGGGTGGGATTCACAGATTTATGGGGATACTTTGTTGGGAGGGAAGATATGTACTTGAGAGATGGCCTCCATCTAAGTGGAAAGGGGGCAGCAGTATTCTCAGAGAACCTGCTGCGATCTGTTGACAGTGGGACAGGTTGCATCTATTTAAACTAGATTCGCAGGGTGGACTCACAGAAAAGCCTGAAAATGGAGGCACAGATAAAGACAGCACAAACTCTTCTGAAGCTGGATTTAAATGTGTTTGTTTAAATGCAAGGAGTATAGTAAACAAAAGAAATGAACTAAACATTATGGTAGAAGATATTGACCCTCATATAATAGGTATAACCGAATCCAGGACCACCACCGATATATCAGATGCTGAATTGGGACTGACAGGATATGTAATGTTTAGAAAAGATAGGAATGGCCTAGGGGCCAGCGATGGTTATATTTTATATACAAAGAATCTATCCAGCTTCATGGAAATAAAAAATTAGAAAGTATAGCTAGACGGCGAAGGTTTGCGTAAACACAGTTACAGGAAACTCAATGTTACTGAAGTTGCTAATGCATCAAGTCCAAACATACATAGAAACGAAAAACAAAACGCTTATAAGGGAAGTAAACGGGACTGTATTATTATGTGACTTTAAATCCACGGCATATACAATGGAAATCTCTCTTCAGAGTATGGGGAGTGAGGACCACAAGTTTTTAGTTTTAGTTCAAGATACATTCCTTTCTCAACATGTGCTAGAACCAACCAGGGGTGAGAATGTGTTAGACATAGTTTTGTCCTCACAGAATGAATTAGTTGACAATGTCAAGATATGTGAGCCACTGGGGAGTAGCGATCACAACCAGATACATTTTACCATCAAAGTAAAATCAGAAAGGAATAGTAAAAAGCAGTATAGGAGAAATTTCCACAAAGGAAGGTATAAGGACATGAGGAAATATTTAGCAAAGATAGACTGGAATAACACACTGAAAAATAAGACAGCAACAGAATGCTGGAATATATTAAAGAGTGAAATTAAGTGCATAGTCGATAAATTTGTACCCTTCAAAAAACAAGGGAAATGGTCCAAAAAGAAACACTTATCGAAAGAAGCCATTACAAAAAATTAAGTATAAACAAATGATGTGGAAGTCATATAGATGTACTGGAAATGATGAAGACTACAACAGTTATAAAGAAGCACTTAACCAAGCTACAGCTGAAATTAGAAATTCAAAGAGAAGCTATGAACAACAATTAGCTAGTAATATAAAACATGACAGCAAGAGTTTTTATGCGTATGTCCGAAGCAAACAGAAAGTTCAAGATAAGGTCGGTCCTCTAGAAGATAGTGCTGAAAATATAATATCAGAGGGATTCTTAATGGCAGAAGACCTGAATGAGTACTTTAGTTCAGTGTTTACCAGAGAAGATATTAGTTCACTGCCAGTACCAGAGGCTAAGTTCAAGGGGGCAGATTCAGACTATTTAGGACAATTAATTGTAACCCCGGAAATGGTAGCTAAGAAAATAAGGGCTATGAAGGATAATAAATCACCTGGAGGGGATGGGATTCCGCCCAAACTACTATTGGAAATTGTAGAACAAATTAGCGATGACTCAGTATGAAAGGACTGCCCCATGGTGTGATGACTCAGTATGAAAGGACTGCCCCCTGGTGGGACTACTCACTGTTATGTGTATGTGTTTGTTGCCAGAATTCATGAGTTTCAGGTGCAGTGTCTTTGGCTCGTCCAAAGTTCTTAACATGCCAAAATCTAGCATCTCTAGTGGTGAAAATAATCCTGGCGCTGCAAGCAACAAGGACATTGGTCACAACACCCCCACTGTCTCAGATCAGTCACAACACCCCCACCGTCTCAGATCAGTCACAACACCCCCACCGTCTCAGATCAGTCACAACACCCCCACCGTCTCAGATCAGTCACAACACCCCCACCGTCTCAGATCAGTCAAACCTACATGTTTTGTTACTTACATTATTCTTCAAAAGCAGTGTCAAATCAAAATTAAATGACTATGTAGATAGTATTTGGTTACTCTTTGCAACACTTAATTAATAAATGTCAACACATCTAAAATAATAATACTGAGGTCTTAAATAGTGCTGGTACTTGACTTTGACTTATTGCATTATGAGAGCAAGTCTGTTGGCAGTGGCTAATGCAACACTCCTGGAATGTGTGGGATATTTTACTTCCCATGGCATAGACCCCAGGTAGAAAGGACCAACTGGTTTTATTGTCTTCAAAAAGACACAAGCGAAGTTGGTAAACAAATAGAAAAGTCTTGACATGACGACAGGTTCACTTGACCATTAATTCTATCAACTGAAAGCCCGGCGCTATAACCTGACAACACCAACACTCCCTATAGACTTGGCTGACAGTCTCTAACTTGACAACACCAACACTCCCTACAGACCCGGCTGACAGTCTCTAACCTGACTATGCCAACACTCCCTACAGACCTGGCTGACAGTCTCTAACCTGACTATGCCAACACTCCCTATAGACCTGGCTGACAGTCTCTAACCTTACAACACCAACACTCCCTACAGCCCTGGCTGACAGTCTCTAACCTGACAACACCAACACTCCCTACAGCCCTGGCTGACAGTCTCTAACCTTACAACACCAACACTCCCTACAGCCCTGGCTGACAGTCTCTAACCTGACAACACCAACACTCCCTACAGACCCGGCTGACAGTCTCTAACCTGACTATGCCAACACTCCCTACAGACCCGGCTGACAGTCTCTAACCTGACAACACCAACACTCCTTACAGACCTGGCTGACAGTCTCTAACCTTACAACACCAACACTCCCTACAGCCCTGGCTGACAGTCTCTAACCTGACAACACCAACACTCCCTACAGACCTGGCTGACAGTTTCTAACCTGACAACACCAACACTCCCTACAGACCTGGCTGACAGTCTCTAACCTTACAACACCAACACTCCCTACAGATCTGGCTGACAGTCTCTAACCTTACAACACCAACACTCCCTACAGATCTGGCTGACAGTCTCTAACCTTACAACACCAACACTCCCTGCAGACCTGGCTGACAGTCTCTAACCTTACAACACCAACACTCCCTACAGACCTGGCTGACAGTCTCTAACCTTACAACACCAACACTCCCTACAGACCCGGCTGACAGTCTCTAACCTGACAACACCGACACTCCCTACAGACCTGGCAGACAGTCTCTAACCTTACAACACCAACACTCCCTACAGACCCGGCTGACAGTCTCTAACCTGACAACACCAACACTCCCTATAGACCCGGCTGACAGTCTCTAACCTGACAACACCAACATACCCTTCAGACATGGCTAACAGTCTCTAACCTTACAATACCTACACTCCTTTCAGACATGGTTGACAGTCTCTAACCTGATAACACCAACACTCCCTACAGACCTGGCTGACAGTCTCCAACTTGACAACACCAACACTCCCTATAGACCAGGCTGACAGTCTCTAACCTGACAACACCAACACTCCCTACAGACCTGGCTGACATTCTCTGAGCTTACACCAACACTCCCTACAGACATAGCTGAAAGTCTCTAACCTTACAATACCTACACTCCCTTCAGATCTGGCTGACAGTCTCTAACCTGACAACACCAACACTCCCTACAGACAT
Source organism: Paraescarpia echinospica (assembly GCA_020002185.1). Taxonomy (NCBI): domain Eukaryota; kingdom Metazoa; phylum Annelida; class Polychaeta; order Sabellida; family Siboglinidae; genus Paraescarpia; species Paraescarpia echinospica. The sequence goes on along the minus strand of CM034543.1, from coordinate 19,800,670 downwards.
GGCTGACAGTCTCTAACCTTACAATACCTACACTCCTTTCAGACATGGTTGACAGTCTCTAACCTTACAATACCTACACTCCCTTCAGACCTGGCTGACAGTCTCCAACTTGACAACACCAACACTCCCTACAGACCCGGCTGACAGTCTCTAACCTTACAACACCAACACTCCCTATAGACCCGGCTGACAGTCTCTAACCTGACAACACTAACACACCCTATAGACCTGGCTGACCATCTCTAACCTGACAACAGCAACACTCCCTATAGATCCAGCTGACAGTCTCTAACCTGACAACAGCAACACTCCCTATAGACCCGGCTGAGTCTCTAACCTTATAACACCAACACACCCTATAGACCTGGCTAACTGACAGTCTCTAACCTTACAACACCAACACTGCCTATAGACCTGGCTGACTGACAGTCTCTAACCTTATAACACCAACACTGCCTATAGACCTGGCTGACAGACAGTCTCTAACCTGACAACACCAACACTCCCTATAGACCTGGCTAACTGACAGTCTCTAACCTGACAACACCAACACTCCCTATAGACCTGGCTAACTGACAGTCTCTAACCTGACAACACCAACACTGCCTATAGACCTGGCTGACTGATAGTCTCTAACCTGACAACAGCAACACTCCCTATAGACCCGGCTGACAGTCTCTAACCTTATAACACCAACACTGCCTATAGACCTGGCTAACTGACAGTCTTTAACCTGACAACAGCAACACTCCCTATAGACCCGGCTGACAGTCTCTAACCTTATAACACCAACACTGCCTATAGACCTGGCTAACTGACAGTCTCTAACCTTATAACACCAACACTGCCTATAGACCTGGCTAACTGACAGTCTCTAACCTTATAACACCAACACTGCCTATAGACCTGGCTAACTGACAGTCTCTAACCTTATAACACCAACACTGCCTATAGACCTGGCTAACTGACAGTCTCTAACCTGATAACACCAACACTGCCTATAGACCTGGCTAACTGACAGTCTCTAACCTTATAACACCAACACTGCCTATAGACCTGGCTAACTGACAGTCTCTAACCTTATAACACCAACACTGCCTATAGATCTGGCTAACTGACAGTCTCTAACCTTATAACACCAACACACCCTATAGACCTGGCTGACTGACAGTCTCTAACCTTATAACACCAACACTGCCTATAGACCTGGCTAACTGACAGTCTCTAACCTTATAACACCAACACTGCCTATAGACCTGGCTAACTGACAGTCTCTAACCTTATAACAACAACACACCCAATAGACCTGGCTAACTGACAGTCTCTAACCTTATAACACCAACACTGCCTATAGACCTGGCTGACTGACAGTCTCTAACCTTATAACACCAACACACCCTATAGACCTGGCTGACTGACAGTCTCTAACCTTATAACACCAACACTGCCTATAGACCTGGCTGACTGACAGTCTCTAACCTTATAACACCAACGCACCCTATAGACCTGGCTAACTGACAGTCTCTAACCTTATAACACCAACACTGCCTATAGACCTGGCTGACTGACAGTCTCTAACCTTATAACACCAACACACAATATAGACCTGGCTAACTGACAGTCTCTAACCTTATAACACCAACACTGCCTATAGACCTGGCTGACTGACAGTCTCTAACCTTATAACATCAACACTGCCTATAGACCTGGCTGACTGACAGTCTCTAACCTTATAACACCAACACTGCCTATATACCTGGTTGACTGACAGTCTCTAACATTATAACACCAACACACAATATAGACCTGGCTAACTGACAGTCTCTAACCTTATAACACCAACACTGCCTATAGACCTGGCTGACTGACACTCTCTAACCTTATAACACCAACACTGCCTATAGAGCTGGCTGACTGACAGTCTCTAACCTTATAACACCAACACTGCCTATAGACCTGGCTGACTGACAGTCTCTAACCTTATAACATCAACACTGCCTATAGACCTGGCTGACTGACAGTCTCTAACCTTATAACACCAACACACCCTACAGACCTGGCTGACTGACAGTCTCTAACCTTATAACACCAACACTGCCTATAGACCTGGCTGACTGACAGTCTCTAACCTTATAACACCAACACACCCTATAGACCTGGCTGACTGACAGTCTCTAACATTATAACACCAACACTGCCTATAGACCTGACTAACTGACAGTCTCTAACCTTATAACACCAACACTGCCTATAGACCTGGCTGACTGACAGTCTCTAACCTTATAACACCAACACTGCCTATAGAGCTGGCTGACTGACAGTCTCTAACCTTATAACACCAACACTGCCTATAGACCTGGCTGACTGACAGTCTCTAACCTTATAACATCAACACTGCCTATAGACCTGGCTGACTGACAGTCTCTAACCTTATAACACCAACACTGCCTATAGACCTGGCTGACTGACAGTCTCTGACCTTATAACACCAACACACAATATAGACCTGGCTAACTGACAGTCTCTAACCTTATAACACCAACACTGCCTATAGACCTGGCTGACTGACAGTCTCTAACCTTATAACATCAACACTGCCTATAGACCTGGCTGACTGACAGTCTCTAACCTTATAACACCAACACACCCTACAGACCTGGCTGACTGACAGTCTCTAACCTTATAACACCAACACACCCTACAGACCTGGCTGACTGACAGTCTCTAACCTTATAACACCAACACTGCCTATAGACCTGGCTGACTGACAGTCTCTAACCTTATAACACCAACACACCCTACAGACCTGGCTGACTGACAGTCTCTAACCTTATAACACCAACACTGCCTATAGACCTGGCTGACTGACAGTCTCTAACCTTATAACACCAACACTGCCTATAGACCTGGCTGACTGACAGTCTCTCACCTGATGTGACTTCCACCTCTACAGGTAGAACTAGTTTTTGATGTAGTTTCTCCTTGTTGGTGCGAATGCGGATGAACACAGTATGGTTGCTCTCTAGTCGTGCAACAAAACTCGCTTTCATGATTGGTTTTGTCTCATACGGTGGAATCTCCTGCAACCAGGAAATAAACAGATTACCAATTCTCTTTCAGAATCTACTGGTGTAGATTTACTACTAGAAGTTTTCTGATATTTGTGTTTTTAGTAGCAATTAGCAAATGCTGACCAAAAGAAATGTTTACTAGGATTTCTTCCATCCATTTTATTCTGTCTTCATCCCTTTTTCAGCAGTTGCTCAGCAGAACCCCTAAACAAATTTGACAAGACAACTGAACTTAGAAAATGTAATATTCACATTTTCATTTAATTTATTCACTATCCTGATTAATAACGTCAACACGTAACAACTGCCCCACACTTGTAGTCAACTAGTGTGTATATGTTTGTGTTCTCAAATTCTAACTCGTGTGTATCTGTAGCATGTAACTGAAGTGACTGGCAGGATGATTTCGAAACTTGGCCACTCACCCACATATCTTTTGTGGCTTCCCGCTCTCCTGTGGGAAGTTCTAGGTGGAGATCAGCTCCACTTGTGTATATTTCCTCCACCTGAAAGGAGAAGAATGTTTTATGTAATTTGTTCCATGCTCAGACAATGACTATATAGCATCTTGCCTAGGGCAGAATCTAGCCAACCTAAAGCACTACCAATAACTACATCCCAATAAATACATCCATGCACACATGATCACATATTTATACATGACCTGTTACATTAGTAACAATTGTAATACACTATATTCGAGGAGGCTGATACGTGTATGCAAGCATTTCAGATGTGGTTTTCTAAATATTACTTTTCTAGTTACATAAATTATTGTCAAAAAATATTAACATAATAATCATAATTTCAAAGATGAATACCAACTGTGATTTGTAAACTGTGACTGGGAATGTATATAGTAACAAACTCTTCCACAAACACATCTTTATTATGACCATACTAATAAAATCCAGCTGAACTAAACAAAGACAAAATAACTGGATATAGACATCAGTTTAGCAGGTATGGCAATCAGTGTCACATTAAATTGCTCTCACTACTGGTGTCAGAAGATATCTCTGTTTCCAAATCGTAGTCTGACACCGACATCTGACTAACAATGTTCAATAAATGGTCCCAGGGCATTCTTGTCACCCTTTCTACCAAAAACTATTTGATTGCTGATGAATGCGAATAAACACAAACTAAAACCAACAAAAATGTAACATTTCCACAGCAATGTAGAGAGATTGTCACGAGACATGTCCACTACACACAATCAAACTTTGAATGCATTCATAATCAACTGTGTTAATGTAAACAATGACAATTCAATGTGGTTGTTAGGTAATGAAACCTACACCTAGTGTCACCTACACAATACGAAATGTGACATGTAATCTTTTGATGTAGATAAAAATCACTAATTGCATTTTTGATGCAAACCAATCAGACGATAGCACATGTACGGCTAATTACAATACCAATTCAGACAGTACTGGCTAGGGATGGTGATGTGTACTTGTCACAGCATTTGCAGCAATGTTCAATTAATGCATAACTGAAGCTGCTGTGGTAATGGCACCATGTCGGTTTTCATTATTTCCCAACTGTCAGCACCAATCACCTGTAATTACAGGTGTGTTGCACTACAGATGTAGTATGGCTGGATGTCGTCACAGCGCTGCCATAATTGAATTCCATATCTAATGTCACCACTGCTCTTAATCCACATCTCAGCATGACGTGATGCAACTACAGCAGCTAATGCCACAGGTCAACCATTATAATGCTCAATGCATTTCATCTATTGGGGCAGACCACTCCAGCGCAGTACAGATAGGATTAGGCACATTTCCTGCCTCATTACATGAGCATGTGTGCTAGGAATATCAATACTGCGGCTGTATAACTGCTACGGCATTGATCCACTCAACAAATGAAATCAGTTTTCTTGATAAAAAATTGCATTACACTTTCTGAATAATTCAAATAAAAGTAACTTGTTTATTTGTGTGCAATCTACAGCTTTCATTAACACCACATTCACAGACAAATAAATAATAAATTGGTATGTAATGGTCCACTGCCAATTGAGATGATTAAATCTGTTTATAAAGTTAACTGTTAACAATCGAATCAGCCAAGTTTATTGTTGATATTTCTTATTCTGTTATTCATGCCCTATTCATTCATATTCCATGTAAGTAATTACGTTCCCACGTGTGGGTACATATTTGTTTAAATGTCTAAATGTCCACTTTTCCATTTGAATGTTATGGACCTATACAATCATTTGCATTTAATTTTTAACCTAAATATGTCACAAAAGCAAAATCTGAGACACCAATAGGAGATATCAAGAGAATGGATAAGCAGCCATTGAGACAATGTCACTACTTCAGTTGTATGGTCACTTCATATATGAAAACATTCACACAATCGTTTAATGAATGATTGTAGTTATGCGAAGCAAAGAATTAGAGTAAAGATTTAGATTTCAACCATTTCCTTGGTCCTTTCTCGCCCTCTGCAAGCAGTCTATTAGACAGTTTGTTACTGCATCCATTGCAGACATGCTGGGTCCTGTAACGTCCACTACCAGACCCATCCACACATGATGTCTATGCAAGACAACAACACATGTCCCTAAACATATTCTGGCAGTCAGGAATGTAGTCAAATGTTGAACTACATATATCTGACATTTTATAGTTGTTACATGTGGTTATAATCTTGTATCACGGCATCTAATCCATTCATCAGAATATAGTCAAGATTCTTAATTTCTATCAAATTAAAGTTTTTCCAAATATTAGTATTTCTTTAACCCTAAAGGTGACCACTGGGCCGAATTCGGCCTGTGCGATCAGTGCAAAACTGCTCCCGGCCGATTTTCGGCCCAATTCAGTATCACTTTTCAAAAAAATTTCGTTTCCGTCACTAGCAACTGACAGGGAAACGCGAGGTATCATTGGAAAGCTGAATTATTATTCTTCCATTCACAACCAAGCTTTAAAATGTTGTAGTAGTAGATGCCCAAATATGGCCGATTTTACTACGGTCTGCGTTAGGATTTTACATTCCGATTCATATGGTCTAAACAGGGAAATGGAGGTACCGATGGAAAGCCCAACGATTGGTCTATCAAAATAAATTTACGTCAACGGTCAACCAATCAGCGCATGACTCTAAAACGTCTTCTTGTTGACGCTGGTTTCATTCCATCACAACGAAAGTCCGCCATGTTTTTTGTCTCGCTTCGATTATATAAGTTGAATTATTTCAAATGTCTGCGGCAATATATCAGCAAAATACATGACAGTATTTATGGATCATGTTATTATACTAGTTCAGACAGTTACACAGACTTTGGGGGCTGTTTTGAAGTGGATATTATGCAAGATGCTGGCGAGCCGGACATCGCTGTCTTGCACCCGGACACAGGCCGATTCGGCTGGCCTACTCGGTCCGCCAGCGAAGGATACGATGCATTCAGAATTCAAATACAACATGTCCTATAACCTGATGACATATACATGTGTGTAATTAGGAACTGTAGGTATTACTTATTTTATTGATATGTAAGGAAATTTATAATAGATATGTCATGTTATCGGACAGGTGCGCCACGGCGCGCAACGGTAGGCCTACGAGGCCTATTGCCGTATTGGTTGTATTTGAACGTTCTACGAAAAATACAATAAAATGAAAAGTTCTGAATATATTTGAGTCTAGTTTTCATTATCACGCAGCTGAAATGTACAGCTACATTTGTCACACTGCATGCATGAACATACAACCGCATAATAATTATTTTGTCACTGGGCAAACTTGGGTTTCTACTTTACCCTCGTTCTGACGTTCATGAAGAATAGTCTAAATTTTACATGGGCCTACCTAAAAAAATTCATATAAAAAAACTTCTGAGTATATTTGATTAATTTTGTCTGTACTCATTAGCTTATATATGTACTAGGGCGTTCTTTCTCTTAGTGGCAAAATTTCAGTTTGACCCCGTTCTTTGCAGTTTCTTTTAGCGGCGCTTAATTACGGTGCGACACCGTTTCTGCAGCGCGATGAAAAGGTCCTTGCCACGAGGTTGTGTGTGGACCGGGATGGTTACCTAAACAACAATATTACAACTGATGTTTTGCACGTACTAGTCATTTAATGATATTATTCTACCTAAACGTTGCGTTGTTATTATTAAGAGTGGTGATTCGATTTCACTGTAGATGTTGTGTTTCTCATAAACAAATGTTTGTGACTTGTGTGTAGGGAAATAGTTGGGATTGTGACAAGTTGCATTAATTCCATTTTCATACCTAGACATTATTATATATGTAAATTGTTAGATCACACTGGCAGGCTGTTTATCTTTTGTAATCATTGTTGATACTGTGTGTAGTATGTACAACTGATATCATGACAGTTTAATATAAGCTGCTCCGTTGCCAATGGCAGTACTCAATTATTTGCAATCGCAATATGTTTGGTAAAATACTGACATATTTCTTACTTTAGAAATATGGAAACATTTACAGTTGTGTCTTATGATCACTGTGTCCTTTGTTGTAAGACTGACACTTGTCTTCCTTCTCTGAAGATGTGGTGATTGTTCTGCTCCCTTACTTTGTGCCTAGGTGCGATACAGTTCACTGGGACGATGTTTGTGTTTTATTTACTTTTAAAACAATTGTGCTGACATTAGTATTATTGTTTGTGTTCGCAGATGACTCGCCTCTGTCGTCTCTTTGTTTGTATTGAAGTGAAAATGTAACGCCAAACTTGGTAAACGAACCTCAATAAAGGGATTTGATTCCACATTAGTGCAGTTGACATTTGAGAAGTTTGGTGCACTAGAACATATACACGGCTACATTTCTCTAATTGGACATTGACACATACAACCACTCGGAAATTAGCTAGTAGCAGGGCGAACAAAATAGTTGTTTGCATTTATTTTATATAAACTTTAAACAGTTATATCTTCATGATTATTTGATGCTATGCAAATATCATCACTGCATAATAATAAAGGGTCTTTTTGCCAACAAAATGATAGCTCAATCACATTTTTGCGGTACATATTAGCGAAGTTGTGATTTTTTTAAAGCACCCCTACAAATAGCTCCAAATTGTGTACACCGTGGAAGTTTACCATTGGCCACCTGCAGGTTTAAGAAATGGAGACAGTGTGACAGTTGCAAGGAAGATGGTACGAGGTGACGTGTGCACTTACTTGAAGTGTGGAGCTGTGTGGGTTGTGAAGGTTTATGAGGGGTGAAAAGCTGCTATTGAGGGGAACCTTCGCTCCCAGGAACGGACGCACCCTGTAGGGATTTGGCACGCCCACACCAAATACCTGCAAGGCAGACAGAAGTCAAGGTGAAGGTCATGTTTATGTTCAAGGTTGTAGGCACTGACACAGGTCAAGGTGAAGCTCATGTTCAAGGTTGCAGACACTGACATAGGTCAAAGTGAAGGTCACATCTGACATGGTCCGTGGTCAAGCTTGTATTCTACCCAAACTAACCAACTGCAAAGCTGTTTAACATGAGGCTTAAATATAGTTAAAATTATGATTACAATCACTAACTTTGTCAAAGGGTTTATTTGTTTAAATTTCAAAGTCTGAATAAAATTAATACAACAAATACAACTGTCAAAGGATTTATTTGTTTGAATAACAACGTCTGAATAAAATAAATACCTTTAAAGAAAAATGTTGTTTTCCACTGTTTCCGGTCTCTCTCAGTGACACTCACCTGGTATTTAAATGAACCTTGTGAGGTGTGAATGTATAATGTGTTTTCTACGTTGCCATCTTGGCGAGCCAAGAAAACTACTTCAAAGGTTGTGTTTCCACTTGGCTGTACAGCCTGAAAGACAGCCAAGAACGCCTGCAATGACACACTCTTCCTTCCTCTAACCAAGTGTGAATTTAAGTGAGCACTCAAGTCTCGGTAGCATGTACCATGCAGTATTCCTGCATTATTACATTACAATAACATTCAATTATTTCAGGTTGGTCAACTGCAAGTTGCAACATGAGATCAAAGCAGTAACTACGTTATATGCAGAACTATCATTTCAATAGACCGTGCTCAGTTCCTGGTACAGCAAATATTCCCATGATTATGAAAAAACAAAACCAAGTAAAAGCTACAGTTGAGCAAACTGAACTAAAGACTCCTAACTACTTAAGGTAAGTAGCACTGTTCGAACTCTATTTATCATCATCAGTATTACACCTTTTGTAAATTAAGATATATACTGAAATCACATGTTCTCCAGAAACTTCTCTTATTTTTTAACAATACATAAAGTATTATTCATATAGCTGAACACTCTTCAGGATTGTTAATTTTTACGCAAACAATTTCTGTTTGACATCCAATATGTGATTGACCTTGCATAAGATTATGTTGGCATGTCACGCAAACTTCATCAGTACATGTGATCTCTAGTGACGTCATCGTACATGTGAGATAGTTGGTAATTCCCCTTGTCTTGATTGATAATGATTATGAACTATCTCACATGTGCGATGACGTCATTAGACGGCATATGTACTGATGAATTTGGTGTGACACACTGACGAAACCCGATACAAGGTAAATCATGGATATGTCAAAAAGAAATTGTTTGCATACTATCCATACAATTATTAGGTCATATGTTTTATATTGTTCTAGCATTGATTCTTTACTTGTTTATTTAGCTTAAACACATGTTTAGTTACTCACATCCGATGTTGAGACGTACCTTTTGTTGGAAAAAGGAACAGTGAAAATGTAATGTACTGCCAGATATTGAAAAAAGATGTAAACTGTTTTGTGTGTCTGGATTGTGTATTGTCACTTCCTCCATGTGTGGCATCCCCACAAACCTGCAACAGACACAGACACGTCATCAACACCTGACAGCGACAAGTGACACAGAGTGTCACAGACAGTGACATGTATGATGAGACTGGACACAACAGACATTGACGACACACTGGAGAAATTAGTGACAGTTAACGTTATGGATGTCAATGTTGACACAAATTGTATCACTGATACAGATGATGTCAGTGACACACATGACATGGGTGACACAGATGACACGAGTGACACATATGACAACAACAGTGAGACATGACAACAGTGACACATATGACAACAGTGAGTTAGCAGATAAAACAAAAAGAGAAAAAATGTCACTACATCAGCTCAGGCCATCTAACTACCCCATAGCACAACTCAGACTGTCTGACTGCTCTACATCAGCTCAGGCCATCTAACTACCCAATAGCACAGCTCAGACTGTCTGACTGCCCCACTACATCAGCTCAGACTGTCTGACTGCTCTACTACATCAGCGCAGACTGTCTGACTACTCCACTACATCAGCTCACACTGTCTGACTGCTCTACTACATCAGCGCAGACTGTCTGACTGCCCCACTACATCAGCTCAGACTGTCTGACTGCCCCACTACATCAGCTCAGACTGTCTGGCTGCCTCACTACATCAGCTCAGACTGTCTGACTGCCCCACTACATCAGCTCAGACTGTCTGACTACTCCACTACATCAGCTCAGACTGTCTGACTGCCCCACAACATCAGCTCAGACTGACTGCCCCAATGCATCAGCTCAGACTGTCTGCCTGCCCCAATACATCAGATGATCAGACTGTCTGCCTGCCCCACTACATCAGCTCAGACTGTCTGACTACTCCACTACATCAGCTCAGACTGTCTGACTGCCCCACAACATCAGCTCAGACTGACTGCCCCAAAGCATCAGCTCAGACTGTCTGCCTGCCCCAATACATCAGATGATCAGACTGTCTGTCTGCCCCACTACATCAGCTCAGACTGTCTGCCTGCCCCAATACACCAGCTCAGACTGTCTGACTGCCCCACTACATCAGCTCAGACTGTCTGCCTGCCCCAATTCAACAGCTCAGACCGACTGATTGCCCCAATAGATCAGCAGTCAATGATGTAATGACTAATGGTGCAGTCACGAAAGCACTACACAGACAGTCTGGCAGTCCAAGGTGCACTACATGAACTGTCAGTCTGGGATGCTTAGTTGGTGACGTAATGTCACAGCTATTAATATTTCACAGAAGTTGAAACTGATGTTCCCTATTGTGGCTCTCTGTCCCTGGAGATGAGCCATTGCAATAACTCCATCAATAATGTATTGTGTTCTACTTTCCTATGTCATCAATACAACAATGTCACTGCACTCACTTCAGGTTGCATTTGTTCATTTCTGGGAAATGTATGAAAGTATCTGTTCAGCCACATGATATTTAATCAGTCTGGAGAAAAGATCGAATTACATACCAAAACACTGTTTCTATTTATAATACAGATTATTAGAATAAGAAATTCATATATTCATCTGCAATTCAATCTGATGATGAGTTATGAAGAATATGTTGTGGTGTAGTGAGTGACATGTCTGCCACATTGATGCACTGTGTGCGGTCTGTCTATTCATTGTCAACAGCTTAATTCAATCTGATGATGAGACATGAAGAATATGTTGTGGTGTAGTGAGTGACATGTCTGCCACATTGATGCACTGTGTGTGGTCTGTCTATTCATTGTCAACAGCTTAATTCAATCTGATGATGAGTTATGAAGAATATGTTGTGGTGTAGTGAGTGACATGTCTGCCACATTGATGCACTGTGTGCGGTCTGTCTATTCATTGTCAACAGCTTAATTCAATCTGATGATGACATGAAGAATATGTTGTGGTGTAGTGAGTGACATGTCTGCCACATTGATGCACTGTGTGCAGTCTGTCTAATCATTGTCAACAGCTTAATTCAATCTGATGATGAGACATGAAGAATATGTTGTGGTGTAGTGAGTGACATGTCTGCCACATTGATGCATTGTGTGCAGTCTTTCTATTCATTGTCAACAGCTTAATTCAATCTGATGATGAGACATGAAGAATATGTTGTGGTGTAGTGAGTGACATGTCTGCCACATTGATGCACTGTGTGCGGTCTGTCTATTCATTGTCAACAGCTTAATTCAATCTGATGATGAGTTATGAAGAATATGTTGTGGTGTAGTGAGTGACATGTCTGCCACATTGATGCACTGTGTGCAGTCTGTCTATTCATTGTCAACAGCTTAATTCAATCTGATGATGAGACATGAAGAATATGTTGTGGTGTAGTGAGTGACATGTCTGCCACATTGATGCACTGTGTGCAGTCTGTCTATTCATTGTCAACAGCTTAATTCAATCTGATGATGAGTTATGAAGAATATGTTGTGGTGTAGTGAGTGACATGTCTGCCACATTGATGCACTGTGTGCAGTCTGTCTATTCATTGTCAACAGCTTAATTCAATCTGATGATGAGTTATGAAGAATATGTTGTGGTGTAGTGAGTGACATGTCTGCCACATTGATGCACTGTGTGCGGTCTGTCTATTCATTGTCAACAGCTTAATTCAATCTGATGATGAGACATGAAGAATATGTTGTGGTGTAGTGAGTGACATGTCTGCCACATTGATGCACTGTGTGCAGTCTGTCTATTCATTGTCAACAGCTTAATTCAATCTGATGATGAGACATGAAGAATATGTTGTGGTGTAGTGAGTGACATGTCTGCCACATTGATGCACTGTGTGCAGTCTGTCTATTCATTGTCAACAGCTTAATTCAATCTGATGATGAGACATGAAGAATATGTTGTGGTGTAGTGAGTGACATGTCTGCCACATTGATGCATTGTGTGCGGTCTGTCTATTCATTGTCAACAGCTTAATTCAATCTGATGATGAGACATAAGAATATGTTGTGGTGTAGTGAGTGACATGTCTGCCACATTGATGCACTGTGTGCGGTCTGTCTATTCATTGTCAACAGCTTAATTCAATCTGATGATGAGTTATGAAGAATATGTTGTGGTGTAGTGAGTGACATGTCTGCCACATTGATGCACTGTGTGCAGTCTGTCTATTCATTGTCAACAGCTTAATTCAATCTGATGATGAGTTATGAAGAATATGTTGTGGTGTAGTGAGTGACATGTCTGCCACATTGATGCACTGTGTGCAGTCTGTCTATTCATTGTCAACAGCTTAATTCAATCTGATGATGAGTTATGAAGAATATGTTGTGGTGTAGTGAGTGACATATCTGCCACATTGATGCACTGTGTGCGGTCTGTCTATTCATTGTCAACAGCTTAATTCAATCTGATGATGACATGAAGAATATGTTGTGGTGTAGTGAGTGACATGTCTGCCACATTGATGCACTGTGTGCAGTCTGTCTAATCATTGTCAACAGCTTAATTCAATCTGATGATGAGACATAAAGAATATGTTGTGGTGTAGTGAGTGACATGTCTGCCACATTGATGCATTGTGTGCAGTCTTTCTATTCATTGTCAACAGCTTAATTCAATCTGATGATGAGACATGAAGAATATGTTGTGGTGTAGTGAGTGACATGTCTGCCACATTGATGCACTGTGTGCGGTATGTCTATTCATTGTCAACAGCTTAATTTAATCTGATGATGAGTTATGAAGAATATGTTGTGGTGTAGTGAGTGACATGTCTGCCACATTGATGCACTGTGTGCAGTCTGTCTATTCATTGTCAACAGCTTAATTCAATCTGATGATGAGACATGAAGAATATGTTGTGGTGTAGTGAGTGACATGTCTGCCACATTGATGCACTGTGTGCAGTCTGTCTATTCATTGTCAACAGCTTAATTCAGTCTGATGATGAGACATGAAGAATATATTGTGGTGTAGTGAGTGACATGTCTGCCACATTGATGCACTGTGTGCGGTCTGTCTATTCAGTGTCAACAGCTTAATTCAATCTGATGATGAGTTATGAACAATATGTTGTGGTGTAGTGAGTGACATGTCTGCCACATTGATGCATTGTGTGCAGTCTGTCTATTCATTGTCAACAGCTTAATTCAATCTGATGATGAGACATGAAGAATATGTTGTGGTGTAGTGAGTGACATGTCTGCCACATTGATGCACTGTGTGCGGTCTGTCTATTCATTGTCAACAGCTTAATTCAATCTGATGATGAGTTATGAAGAATATGTTGTGGTGTAGTGAGTGACATGTCTGCCACATTGATGCACTGTGTGCAGTCTGTCTAGTCATTGTCAACAGCTTAATTCAATCTGATGATGAGTTATGAAGAATATGTTGTGGTGTAGTGAGTGACATGTCTGCCACATTGATGCACTGTGTGCAGTCTGTCTATTCATTGTCAACAGCTTAATTCAGTCTGATGATGAGACATGAAGAATATATTGTGGTGTAGTGAGTGACATGTCTGCCACATTGATGCACTGTGTGGGTCTGTCTATTCAGTGTCAACAGCTTAATTCAATCTGATGATGAGTTATGAAGAATATGTTGTGTGTAGTGAGTGACATGTCTGCCACATTGATGCACTGTGTGCAGTCTGTCTATTCATTGTCAACAGCTTAATTCAATCTGATGATGAGACATGAAGAATATGTTGTGGTGTAGTGAGTGACATGTCTGCCACATTGATGCACTGTGTGCGGTCTGTCTATTCATTGTCAACAGCTTAATTCAATCTGATGATGAGTTATGAAGAATATGTTGTGGTGTAGTGAGTGACATGTCTGCCACATTGATGCATTGTGTGCAGTCTGTCTATTCATTGTCAACAGCTTAATTCAATCTGATGATGAGACATGAAGAATATGTTGTGGTGTAGTGAGTGACATGTCTGCCACATTGATGCACTGTGTGCAGTCTGTCTAATCATTGTCAACAGCTTAATTCAATCTGATGATGAGACATGAAGAATATGTTGTGGTGTAGTGAGTGACATGTCTGCCACATTGATGCACTGTGTGCAGTCTGTCTATTCATTGTCAACAGCTTAATTCAATCTGATGATGAGTTATGAAGAATATGTTGTGGTGTAGCGAGTGACATGTCTGCCACATTGATGCACTGTGTGCAGTCTGTCTATTCATTGTCAACAGCTTAATTCAATCTGATGATGAGTTATGAAGAATATGTTGTGGTGTAGTGAGTGACATGTCGGCCACATTGATGCACTGTGTGCAGTCTGTCTATTCATTGTCAACAGCTTAATTCAATCTGATGATGAGTTATGAAGAATATGTTGTGGTGTAGTGAGTGACATGTCTGCCACATTGATGCACTGTGTGCGGTCTGTCTATTCATTGTCAACAGCTTAATTCAATCTGATGATGAGTTATGAAGAATATGTTGTGGTGTAGTGAGTGACATGTCTGCCACATTGATGCACTGTGTGCAGTCTGTCTAGTCATTGTCAACAACTTAATTCAATCTGATGATGAGACATGAAGAATATGTTGTGGTGTAGTGAGTGACATGTCTGCCACATTGATGCACTGTGTGCAGTCTGTCTATTCATTGTCAACAGCTTAATTCAATCTGATGATGAGACATGAAGAATATGTTGTGGTGTAGTGAGTGACATGTCTGCCACATTGATGCACTGTGTGCGGTCTGTCTATTCATTGTCAACAGCTTAATTCAATCTGATGATGAGACATGAAGAATATGTTGTGGTGTAGTGAGTGACATGTCTGCCACATTGATGCACTGTGTGCAGTGTGTCTATTCATTGTCAACAGCTTAATTCAATCTGATGATGAGACATGAAGAATATGTTGTGGTGTAGTGAGTGACATGTCTGCCACATTGATGCACTGTGTGCAGTCTGTCTATTCATTGTCAACAGCTTAATTCAATCTGATGATGAGACATGAAGAATATGTTGTGGTGTAGTGAGTGACATGTCTGCCACATTGATGCACTGTGTGGGTCTGTCTATTCATTGTCAACAGCTTAATTCAATCTGATGATGAGTTATGAAGAATATGTTGTGGTGTAGTGAGTGACATGTCTGCCACATTGATGCACTGTGTGCAGTCTGTCTATTCATTGTCAACAGCTTAATTCAATCTGATGATGAGACATGAAGAATATGTTGTGGTGTAGTGAGTGACATGTCTGCCACATTGATGCACTGTGTGCGGTCTGTCTATTCATTGTCAACAGCTTAATTCAATCTGATGATGAGACATGAAGAATATGTTGTGGTGTAGTGAGTGACATGTCTGCCACATTGATGCACTGTGTGCAGTCTGTCTATTCATTGTCAACAGCTTAATTCAATCTGATGATGAGACATGAAGAATATGTTGTGGTGTAGTGAGTGACATGTTTGCCACATTGATGCACTGTGTGCGATCTGTCTATTAATTGTCAACAGCTTAATTCAATCTGTTTGTCATCAGTACAAATGTGTTACAATCTGTTATTGACAAAATCCTGAATAGTGCGTCACTGTCTGTGGTTGCTCGTATTGATACACACACACCAGCATACAATGATGCACGCACACACGCAAGCACACGCAAGCACCACCACATAATGACAAGAATTAAACTGTATTCTTTATCAATCAGCGTCCTCAGCTGGCAGGATGCATGCCAAGCCAGACAGCATTAACAGAACTACTATGTTTACACATTGGCAAACTTAACATAGGCAACAAACATCTTTTAGTCAAGTAGGACTTACTGTTCTTGAAAATCCAGCATAGGTGGATCAAATCTGACAGGATTGAGTGGTAAAGTCCCGTCTTGACGACTACAAATAAAAGAAAACAGCACCGCTGAAGAGGCTGCTGAATAACAGGCTCTGAGTACAGAGTAACGTCACTGATGTGAGTTTAACTTTATCAATGAACAAACACCCAACTTAGAGCAATCACATAAAGATATACATGTAATAGTATTAGATAATGCGTGTTTGTCAGCAACCAGTATTTTCTTGGGCTGCAATTCTTGGTGGCGATTAATAATCCAACCCGAACCATATCTATGCACATGGATTTATATTTACATGTATATATATACCGGTATGTACATACAGCGATAGACATATGTCACTCATTAACTGGCATTTTGACAAACTACAATAACATTACCGGGTAATAGCCATCGGATATACTAATGTTCAGCATGGTGACACATTTGTTTCATACACTGCCAAGGTGCCACGTAGTGAATTATTTCATTTTACTACTTGTATGTTTGATACACTGCCAAAGTGCTACGGATTGGATTCTTTCATACTATTTTCATCCATTTCAGAACTGGCTACCACCAACGTTGTAGCGGAGGCATGTGTTCGTGTTGATTAATAGGTAGCCTGTCAGTCGGTCCCCAGTCTGACAGACATATTGTCACTGACACAGACTGTCACATAACAGTCACATAGCCTGCAGACAAGACACTGTGTGGGTGATATAGGGAGGGACTGCCACTTTGGCCTGCTACATTTAGCTCAGTCAGTAAACAGAACACAGTGAACACACATGCCAGTTGAGGCCCAGACCGGGTGTTCAACATGTCCTGTCTGATTCAGTCTAAGAACAGGCTAGGCAACCAGACAACAAATAAACTCCGGTCTAGTGAACTGTAGGCATTCCGAGGTTAAGAACAGATACAATTCTCAGAAGGACAATTTGTACCTTTCTTTCACTGCATTAGAGACATGCTTTGTTGTATTATATAACAGCAATTATAATAATGGATGCATTAATAAGCATATCATGTTTGTCTTCATACATCTGTGGTTACAAATATTAGTAAAATAGCTACATTGTTCTTGTGATGTTTGTTGGAACTGTTTTTACACATTTCTTACTCTGCATTGACATTTTAAAAACTAATTAATGATCAGCACTGATCCCTCTTATACAAATAATTATTAACATCCATATATTGTCTTCAAAATAATGTGTAATGCAACACATTGAATATAAAGCGTGGCAATACTAAACGGTGACAATTATGTTTTATTGCATACATCACAAGATCAATTCTCCTTTTGCAGTTGCACTGGGCAATGCAGGATAGAGAGACCTATTCTTGTTGACAGAGATGTTTTTTTCAGACTGTTCCTGGAAGATAACTGAAGAATGTCATTACAAAAACAAATGTATGCATTACACATATGATGCAGATTGCACGTAAAATGTTGCACCTTAAGTTAGCACTATGACTAATTCATGATTCTATGAAGCAGTGAATAATTAATTAAGGTGAAAAAGCCATGTATTCTACAATAAAAGGGATAAATTGCACAAGGACTGTTAACATGAAATATGTTAATAAATTAGAGGCACCCGGGTACTCTACAGTTAAATGATGCTGCCATTTCAGATTCCCCAGACACTGCACAGATTGGGGGGCATTTTGACTGTATGATTCCTTTCAAATGGACAAATTGTGATCAACCAATCAATCAAAAATACTTTATTGTTCGTCCTAAAACAATACATTTTAAAACAGAAAATTGTCTTTAGGCTCATCCGTTGATCAAATCAATTAATTAGTTCTGTACAGAATACAATATAAAATAAAGATATCAAAACACCCAACATTATTGCATGCACATGTAAAGTCCCCATACATGCGAAGTCAGCGAGTAAGATGTATATAAATAACACATTAAAGATTCCTAAAATGAAAGCTAAACATACCACATCAACAGACAATTGACTAAATGTAAAGTCTCACCGAGCATACCATGTGGCCTAAAAAAATTGTCAAACCCAAGCACTCCCACAAGATCAGAGAAGGCACTAGTACGTCAATATCTGCATTGTCAAAACATACAGTGATAAGAAACTGTGTCATTACTACCCGATACATGCAGATTAAAGTAATATATTAAATGATGTACACATCATATAAACATGCTTGTACACTCTCTCCCTCCACCACCAGTTCAAGGACATGTGGGCTGACCCCAAAGCTTCTGAGTTTCCTAAGTAAAACAAGACGTTGCTGTGATTTTGTGTGCACCACGTCAGCATGTTCATTGAAAGTGAGTTTCTTATCATTAGGAGTCTTCAAGTATTTGAAACTGTCAACTCTGACCACCTCTCTCTGGTCTACCACTACCTTCTGTTGCCAAGGACAAGCTCCTTGGTTTTCCCAACATTTAATTCAAGAAAACTGTCCTTAAACATTGTATTTACCACGTCAATCTTAAGAAAGTATTGAGAAATGGAAAATTCATCTTTCAGACAACTCACAAGAGCCATGTCATCTGCGTATATTTCAGAAGGGTAAGAACTAGGTCATTACATCTGATACCATTTGTATACAGTGAGAAAAGTACGGGAGAGAATGCATCCTTGAGGGGGGCTCCAGTGTTCAAAACAATCTCATCGGACAATACAGGATTGGCAAACATGTGGGCATTGGGCCGATTGCACAGAAACTGCCTTACCCACAAAACGAGATAAGAATTTTTATCTAAGTCTAACAGTCTCTGAATCAAAACATGATGCTGAATAGTTTGAAAAGCAGCGGACATACCCAAGAAAAGAACTCTGACAAAAGTACCAGCTTTATCTAAATGACTGGCTATGAGATCTACAAGTCAGAGTTTCAACCTCGACTCCTCTTCTAGCCTTATAGGCAAACTGTAATGGGTCTGTGCCATCGGCCACCGACGTAGTCAGGTGAGCGCTTATATACTTATAAAGTACATATTCTTGTGACCATCAAGCAATATAAACTTTTTGTTGTCATAGAGCAAATACTTTTGATATTAGGCACATTTCTGACAAACCTACAGATTTTGTTTTATGTTGGTTTATTTCTGATTGCTGTTGTTTAACAGATTGCAACATTATATAATTTTTAACGATATTTTAATAGCCAATTTAGTTTATCTTCCAGCCAACAGAAGGTAAACTATCGAGGTAGGAATGTTAAAGGCCGGTTAACCAATAAGAAATGTTGCACAGATGTATACAGCTTTATACAGACTGTCTGGTAAAATATAGATTTTAACTAAACATATGCGACAGGTCTGGATTTGGGAAACCATAAGCACATAGTTTCTGTTCACCTGCCGGTATCCTCTGCAAGTTGATGCCAGGCAGTAAACAGGAAGAAGAGACAATTAGAAGCATCTTTGCCACTGTTATAAACGATTGATGATGAAATGAATTATTTGGAATAATGATGGCATGGTTACGTTACCACAGGCTTGTTCTTGGCATAATGTATTATTACTTATAATCATGTCTTATTATCACTAATGTGGACAGACCTCTACTGTTAAAAGTGCATACACACAACCATACATTTTCATTGGCTTGGGTTTATATATATAATATATATATATTTAATAAGGGTGTATGCACAGTACTTGTATGTAATATATATAGATCATTACATAATATCTGCAACATCTCACCCACGCATGCATACATATGCAGCGAAGCATGCTTTCTGTCATCCATGTATGACATTGAAGGTGGCCAACATGTCCCCAAATCTAACAAAACATGTCTCTAGCCCCTAGACCATAGAGCTAGACTACCTAGACAATAGAGCTAGACTACCAATCAAGTCCACCTGAGTCAAGAGAATTCAGCACAATCAGCCAGAAATCTGAGCCAGACATAAAATCAGGAACAACCGATACTGGCACAAGGGTTAAATGCTGACATCAATCTCCCAAGTAACAACCACCTCTTATATTGATTTCTTTCTATCAGATCCAGGGTGCAGGTTATCTCACAGTGTGGTCCCCTGCCTGGGGTGCTTTAATAAGCAACAACTCCATATATGGCATGTCAACATGCTATCTTACCATGCAGCAAAATTAGTTTGCTGAATGCCTCCTTACTGACTAACTTTACCTTTATCTTTTTATCTTTACAATTACTAGGTGTCTGAAAGGATAAACACTTGAAACTACCAGGAAGTGACTTTCCTTGTAACATCTAGTGCTAAGTTTAAAATCACACAGCTTCCATGTTACAAGTTATTTTCTCAACTCAAAGTCAACAAAATTATGGCATTCTTTCAAACCATATAAGTTTATTTTGTTTTCAGGCAAGGTACCATAAAACATGTTTTTAAACATGTTTTACTATCCCTCAAATAAACTAGATTGTGTCTGATTGCCAACAAGTGATAATAATGCCCACTTCCTTGTTTAAGCAGTAATCTTTCAGGGTACAATTTCTAAACCTTGTCTGATGTTCTACAATGACCCCAAAATGACCGATTTCATCGAATGACCCCAATAGCAGTACACATGAATGACTGTCTCAGTCTCTATAAATATTACCAGCACTTTGTTCCCCACAGAAACCTTGTTGACTGCCAAGGCCTGTGGAATTGACCAATGACCATTAGTGAAGTGACCTGTCAAGGCAGTATATCAGTTGTGACTTCACCTGGGTTGTTGACACAGCCTCATCTATCAGCACTGCTCTATGGCTACTAGTGATGGCCACCTTGTTACCAGTGGCTTCTACATCAACCCCTCCTGGCAATCTGAGACATTTTGCCAATGGACAACTTCACCAATGGATTTTTTGCCACTGGACTTGTCACCAAACATTAAAGGGTGGGGGGACATTTCACCCTCACATCTGGGTGTTTACACAACAGGGATGGGCAGCACACTGACTGGCTACCCCTACAGCAGCTCTGCCTGTCACACTGTCCCCAATCCATCGGACACCCCACTTCATGCAGAGAAATACGTGTGCTTTCACATTAATGAAATGATCACACATGCACATGGACCAAAGTGTGGCGGAACAAATAGAAAGTCAATATTGCGTTTTAATCTAACAGAGGTAAATATTATCAATACATGCTGTACCTTTGACGGGGAACAACTACATATATGGGACAGCATCATTTTGTAAATGCTTCACTTTTTAGAATAAATTACAAAATGCTTGGCTACCTTCCAGCTGCTGGGAACTGACAGTAATTAGGCATAAAAGACACGTATTTCTGTGCATGATTACAAGGGACCATCTAATATAGACATCCTCCTGGCTTCAGGTTGCACATAAACCACTTATGTAAGACACCAATCATACACACAGCCTGCTGAGCAAGATGGAAGGCTTCCAAGAACCCAACTATTTATTAATATACGAGTCTATATGTCACTGGTCACTGGCCTTTATATGCCATCTGCTTCAATAAAGCAGCAAGATAAATACACATTACCAATAAGGTTTCTGCTGCCTGGCTTGATTTGCACACCAACTAGTATCACCTGACAACTGCAGGCAAATGACTGAGGGACAGACAGACAAGTACATGAGACGCAGTTTTAAAAACCTTACAAAAAGACACCATTAACTCAGGATTATAAAATCTGCCTTTTCAAATGGTCAAGCATCTATATTTGTAACCAAAAATCGTTGGCTTAATTGCTAATGTTAATAATTTTATATTTAATATAAATGCAGAATTATATTACTTTAACCCTAAATTGACATTAATAGTTTTATAATCCATATAATTGGCAGTGCAGTACCTTGGTCCAGATCATTAATGTGCCTTAGCTAACAACTGAAACTGCCACGGCAATCAGGGCTTTCTGAATGTAACGAAATCAGGTACTTTTATTAAAGAAATAAACTGTCATTGTGATTAAAACATATCAAAAAGGGCACCAATTTTATGTGCATATATTTTTTGGTATAATAATGGAATGACTTCTTTAGTGCAAATATCCTCAGAAAATCGGAGCTCATTGGCGCAACAAATCCAAACGATAGAGCGTTCTCATTGTCAGGTACAGTGCAAAAGTCGTCAACAGATGGATGGAATTGCAAGAAGCTAAGGAGGATATGCAGTATTAAAAAATATAAGTTTTTAGATGATGGCAAAATGAAAACACGTGTGGTGTCAACTGAATTTTTCATTTAATATTTATCATGTTCAATTCGACAAATTACACCATTCATGGTTGAAATTTGAAAGCACATGTATTTCGCAGCAAGAAGTGAGGTGTTGACGTGTTGGGGACAGTGTGACTAACAGACCTGCTACAGTGGCAGCCAGTTAGTGTTCCAGACAACTTTAAATTTAATAAAACATATCTAAAAAGGAACCTAAGTTATTTTTCAATAGTTTCTGCTATACTTGTGATAGTTCTATTAGAATTGTTCATGTCTGACACAGGCTGTTGCAAACATATTTTTATTTCATTAACAGTTACTATTGCTTGTACCCAATTCAAGCTCATATAGTTACAGCAGATAATGAAATGTTATCACGTTATATAAAACATCAGCTACACGGCAATTATGAAGAGTATGCTAATCATTCATGATTTCAATCACATCTACAATTAGATAGTAATTTGTCAACATGTCAAGGAAACTAGGACAACATGAGATGACTAAATGTTCAACTCAGATTTGTAGCACCCAAACTCCAAGTGAGTATTCAAGTTGTTTCGAATGGTTAATTAGAGTTGTCTTTACACACAGTTAGGTAATTCAAGAACTGTATTATATCATGTTATGAGAGCAAATCTCCGATAAAATATGAAATGCAGTGTCACCTATTTCATTCAAAACAGCACTGACAGTGCATGTTGTTAGATGATAAAAACCATGGTGAAAACCATTCTGACAGAAATACATTTCTGCCGCCAAATTGGCTGAAACCAGCAATAAAACATTTTCCTAAATAACTCTTGCACATTTATAGTATAAGTTCAGAAAGAATCAGAATCATGGACGATATTATTAGATTTTTTGTAGTAGGTTACAGTCAAACTGATCCTTAGCTTCCTGGGTGGTTGCCAGGAAGTGAAGCTGACAGACCCACATGCAAGGCATTATTAGGTGAATAAGTATGTAATCTAGTCACTGATATCTATCTGTATGAAGAGACCCAACAGAGCAGTGAAGACTGAGAGAGGCTGCCCACTCCGACTACATACTCCCACCGGTCAGTCACCTCCACACCACGCAGTCCACTGCACTTCAGTATTCAACCAGGTGAACTAATTACCATTTCCTAGACCATTTGTGTATAAAAATAACTGAATCACTAAGTAACACATGGCAGGTGTTTTCACATGGGTTACTCCAATAAAAAGTCTAGCCTGTTATAAATCCATAAACTGACAGCACACATTCTTACATAGATTATCATTAATATTGCAAGGTTTTAGTTAATCACCAGTATTGTGGAATATTATTTAAATTAACACATAATATTTTGCAATACTATATATATATAATTATATATATACATGGCAGTGGCTTTTAGTCCACATAACAAGGTTCTTGTTGTTTTATCTTATTATACAATCAACACTCATGTTTAAGATGTCCACACTAGTACAAGTCTACTGCAACGTCTGCATGTTCATCTAGCCTACCAAACATGCTATGCTTCTCCAGCACGGATTCAAGAGATTTACAACAAAAAAGGTTGCTGCCATATGGCAAGGCCTAACTAATGAAAACATAAAACATTGTCATTAAATGTCTCTCAATTCTCAAAACCATTAAAACATTAGTATTTCCTTACAAAACCTGCTGGACCAGTCTACCAGATACAGAGTGAGGCATCAAGGAAGAGAAATTCCAAGACGAAAAATAGCTGAAGGTCAGTCACTGAAAAAATAAGTATGCATCCACATGGTATGATGGAGATGAAACAAATCTGCCCTAGATGCTCCAGTTGGAGCCATGCGGATTTATTTTATGTACGTTTATACTCATAAGACTGGGTAGAAGAAACAAATGTGTGCCCGTCCCATAGGTAGGGAGGTCTCCCTGACCCACTCCAGACAGCCTGCTAACTGGAGCTTCAGTACAGCTGAGAAGTTTATTGCAAGGAAGGAGGGCAGGAAATAGCACCCACATGTTCTACATACCACTGAAGAAACCGGAAATGAAACACTGTTTTCAGTTTACAGTAACCTAACAGAGTGAGAACATAATTACCCTGCTCAAGCTCCTAGTGGAGTTTTACCAATGTTGCTGACAACAGTTTGTGTGTGTAAAACGATGGATGATGCACCTATATAACCTTGAACATCAATGCCACTCAGGCACCTCAACATTGAATTATGGGGTGCTATCAACACCCATTACAGTTCTGTCACAAGAGTATCAAATGTTACTGCCAAGCTAGGCAGCTGCCAGAAGTTTGGGAGGGGGTGCTCATTTGAGGGTTTTATAGCCCTGCTAACATACTAAATGGGTTTGTGTTAGATGGCTTATCAGGTTGATTTATTTAATGCTAAAGTGCTAAACTTTGAACAGTCTAGGAGACCTTTTACAGATCAATTCAAATAAAAATGTGTACTTCAGTTGTGATGGATATAAATTGTCTAGCAATTCCACTTGTAGAATAGAGATCTCGTAAAAAACAAAGATTGCCTTTATGGCTGGCCTACAAAGTGCAAACAATGATGCAGAGACAAAGCACTACATTTGGTAACTATAAACAATGGCACTCTAGGCAATGCTGCATATAATTCCAGAAGGATTACTTATGATTAAAATGTGTAATGGCTATAAATCAGCATTTGTGTACTCAATGTGCTAGTCCCTTGACTGATACACAGTGTACATAATGGCAGATTGCAACGAGTCAATAATTGGTGTGCTTTTCAGCTTTGCCATCATGACAGTATCAGATGACTGACCAGGCAGGAACAAAGCTGCTAATGGCAGGTGAAATCACCCCTGAATGACAGGATGCAGTTGGGAATAAATAACAACCATAAGCTTACTTGATTATCTTTTATCCAGGAGGATTATTGTCATCTTGAATAGCATGGCAAATCCATCAACTATCCCTTAACTAATGCATTCCGGTGTCACAGTTGACAACCTCAAGGTATTCTTCATTTGTCTCCAATCTTCTGCCACACAGTTAGTACTGTTGTTGAATACCTTGCATTCTCCAAATGGTTTCTAACTCAGTTTTCTTGTATTACAAATACCAATCTGCGTTCCATAATACCTCTGTGTATGAGTTAGGGCTGTTCAACAAGTAATTTAAGAGTGCAAACCACTTAAATGCAAGCAGCCAAATGTGTTTGCCAGCCTCAAGGTGACATATTATTCCACTGCTCCTTGGGAAGCACAAAGGTCTTGTTGTTCTCTAATGCAGAATGGCAAGCATCACATTTCAAACTCTCCAGTTCTTCTCTCTAATGCTAGCTGATGCCCATATATAGCAGTGCAGTTCCAAGCAAGACTCACTTTGAACTACAGTCACTGGTATAGAACTTCATATTTTGAGTGAATGCTCTACACTTGGTTAAGGCAGGTGATGGACAGGAACCCTTACAGATAAATGACCCATCAAGCAAACCCACATGAACAAAACCTAAACACTGTAGTCACTGTTTAAGTTTGCTCAGTGCAAAACAACTCTTCTGATACATCCTTGTAGTGACATTGTATACCCCAGATGAAAAACACAAACAAAAATGGAATCATTATTGAACTGTTGTTGAATAGTTTTATCTAGAGCCACCATTTTTCTTAACTTGAATCAATTCAAACACAGTTTTATATCTGACACATAAGGTGAAAGATTTTCCACAGAAATATTTTCTTGGTGTTCGTGTGGTCATGTAGACAGGAAACACTGTTGATGTGAAGAAAACAATGACTTTAGACATGTGACGGACATGTTTCTGGAGTTTGTGCCAACATGTAAGTAGGTTTGGATGTTGGAGTCATTAGTGGCAGTTAGGGAAGCAAGTATTGGGGATGGGAAAGACAGACTAACATATTGCAAGTACATCCATCTTGTGCAATGGTACAAAAACGATCCCTTCTCTCACTTCTGCAATGCTTTGACTGGGATGTTCAAAAACTATTTGAAACGTTTTCATAGACTAGTCCAGGGTCCTGATAGCTGTTTGAATAACACTACCTTATACAAATAGTTGTTCCCACATCTCCAAACTCTGACGAATACAATTTTATACGTGATAGAGTTGTAGTTTAGCATGCCTTGCTATCTGAAAGATTTGCCTTTGATGCTTGCATATGGCTCTTCAGCCATGACTCACCCAGTTGCCAGTAACAAGTTGTTATAGGCAGGATACTACCTGCTGCTGCCTGTCAACTGAAACCTGATCTTTTCTTCAAAGCAGTGTCTTGACACTCAATAAATCGCAGCTGTACACCCAGAGTATAGTCATTTAGAACTCTGAATATATTAACACCTCTCCAGCACCATGTGCCCTAACTGGTATTTTTTGTCCAGACAGAAGTCAAACTGAATATTCTACCCTTTTTGAAGACATCAACCACTAAGACAAGGTTCAAAAGCAACACAAATAATTCCACTGGCAAATGTTTCTGATTTTCTGTAGTGTAAAACTGACGACACTGGCTAAAATGGTTACTCAGAAAAAATAAATGTAGAGAACAATAACAGATAAATAACATTTATGAAGACATGTTTTTGATTTAAATGTATAGTAAAATACCTTCTGTTAGCCACAGAACTGAACCTAGTATCAATGCCCAAAGGTACACTCCATGCTGTATCATCAGGAGACACAACTCACCTGAAGTACCTGAAATGGGACATAACCTGTGATTCACTAATTCCCTGGCATATGAGAAGGATGTTGGGAATATGTATAATTTTAAATGAGACACTAAAACCTTCTCTTGTGTGGTGTGTATAGCAGGGAAATATCACGACCTGTCACATCTCTGTGTTCGTGCTAGGGCTTCGCCATTCACCATGCACTAATTTTTGTACGGTTTGGCGAAAAGAAAAATGCACATGACCGCCAAATTTGCGAAACATGAAATGCTGATGTGAAATGCTGGTTTTATATCTTTATTTGATTAAATATCACTGATTTTAAATTGTTCTTCAATTTCTTGCATTCGCCTGATCGTTCAGTTGTGACACTTTTATGGCAATTTATGTTAACTGAACTGTTATTGGTCAATAGCAGAGGGGTTCTACTTCTAGCCAATGAGAATCCTTATCACAAATTTGGCGGCACACAACCTAACTTCCTAAGCATGACGTCTGCACAAGACGCAACAACTGTAAGTTTGGATTTAATTTAAAGAAAATCCTTAAATGCACAGGCGAATTATTGTTAAAAGATAACATGGATGCCCCTTAAACCATTTAACATGAATGTGTCATGTGACATATCCCATTCATGCTGGCTGGAGTTGAAATACATGTACGGTCGGAAGAAAATCAGAAACAAGTTGTGGTATTTTTGCAGTTTAGGCCCGCACCTCCAAAAAGCCATGAAAACGGTCACCTACAGTCACCAAACTTGACATCATACATCTAATATACCTATTCTACACAAATACACGGGTCACATGATAAAAACAATTAAATTTATTGTCTTTTATCGATCAAAATGTGCAAGAAATTCACTCGTTTTTTATTCTAAATCTGGTAAATGAAATAACTTTATCAGTAACTTCAGCCGTGGGGACAGATCACAATTCATATTTCAATAATATTGTCAAACGAAATACGTTTTTACAGCGGAAAAGATAGACTATCCAACACTTTAGAAGTTCAATCCTGTCTAGCAGTTGTCCATCCCCCATGGTTAATGTAATTTTTCTATAAACTCTAGCATTATTGTACCTATGTTGCTAATATTTGTATGGTTTGACTGTTTCTCCGTGGCTCTTGTCAATAAAAAGATAAGAAATGTAATGTTCACAATGCGTTTATCATTATGTAGATAAAACATCAATTCTACTTCTGCATACTCAAATCGAAAGTTGTCGATTCACTTGTTTACATATACTAAGCTGTCGCCGCTTATAAATATTGCAACTGTCTTATGAAGTATAATAATAATGAGTTTGCCATATAACCATGAACATGTAACAAGCATATTATTTTTAATAGACTGTCATTATAGCTTTTAAGCTGTTGAATCAAAACAAAAGGTTAATTTTAAAGCAATATTTATTATTTTCTTTCGGAAACTAACAACATATTTCACAAATTGCCATCTTAAGTTATACCAACACAGGTATACATGGTATGAGTAACAATCCATTGCATAATAAATAAATAAAATAAAATAGAACAACATTGACTCGTGGATAAATGGTCTAGAATAAAAATGAACTTGCGGAAATGCACAACCAGCAGGGCAAACTGGATTTTTGAATGGCTGGCTTCTTCATGCAGAAAATACACGTTTTGATGCACTCCTTCATGTTCATTTCTAAACTAAATACACCTTACAAAATTTGGCTAAAGAATATTTCATTTGGCTAAAACAAAATGACTCCTTTTAACCAAATTTGCCCAAGAGAATTAAGGCCTAGTGCTAACCCAGCATATCTATATAAGAATGACATACTGTCATTCCTCAGCGACATTGCTAAATGCCAGCTTGCCTTTGTATCCTGCAAGAGCTTACAGTAGACTTGGGTGAATGTCACCTGCAGAGAGTGACAGAAGGAAGGACTCGTGGAGAGAGAGTGGCTATTGAATGCAGTCAGGATGTGTGGGGGCCTGTAGTCCACTCTTTATGTATGTTAGATTCAGTGCCCACAAGGTGAAATTGGTTTTCCATACTTGCAGGTAGAACCTAGTGCTTAGTGTATTGACTCTAATGACGCTATAGAAGTGCCAATGGTAGGTCATGTAATCTGTTGTAGCCTCACTGAGTTATTTCTATAGAATTTTATAACTGGTCAAAAACTGTGCCAGACAAAAGTAGTGATGGGGCTGCACCATAACACACTCTACTGTCCACACGGTTACGACTGAATATAACCAACAATCAGAGGCACGCTGCACCATATTAATTTTGCAAGAAAGCCCAAAATGACATATTAATGAGCATCGGCTGATGCGTGGCAAGTTGTAGGCCACGGACCAATGAATTGTTGACTATTAATGCACTGTGAAGTGAGGAGAAGGAGGTAGTATATGCAGCCACTTAAGCATACATGCATGCAAACTGCTCACATAAGGATATACAATGCAGTGAATGCACTGCTATTAACTTCAAAGTGTTCTGATTTCTCATTATCAGGCAACATTTAATGATCACTGGTATAATCGGGTCGGGGGAGATGTAATATATGGACATCAGAGTGACACAGACCCAGTGAAATATCATGACTAACAAAACATTCTCTATACAAGACACACCAGGACATCATTGGTGAGCTGAGATCAATTGCATGAAGAGGAAATGATCACTTCTGTACAAGCCTGTGTATGTTAACACACACACTGGGCAGGGTGGACTAGTGACAAGTTTAGTCTTGCAACAACAGTGATGTGATTGCCCCTACACCACAAGTGTCATGCAACTGATAAGCTCCTCTTCCCTGTTGGTGATGTTGACATGGACTTGGTAACAGAGACAGTCAATGGGTCAATCAGATAACCCAGACAGTATTTTGGGAAAGTGCCTCCCTATGGATACCTGACAGGCTGGGATGGAAACACCATTTTCCCCAAGCACTCAGCATAGCCATGGTGGTGGGTTCAGCAGGGCAGTTCCACGTTGTCATGTCTACATTTATATCCCACTTTTTGAACACTTCAGCCATCCAATTATAGAAACTACACCAACTGTTTGCTACCATTTATATTATAAACAAAATATTACATCATTGTGTATATTGTTCCTATTACTTATATAATTACTCTAGGTATATGTACAATGTATAAGGGTATATTGGAAATTCTGTCATATACATGTGGGGCTGGAGTTTATTTGTTGGCTTGAAGTTGAAGTAATACTATATTATTGTTTCTGGTACAGTTGGTACAAAGAAAGAAATGAGAATGTGTGCTGTCCACTTACCTAAATGTGGCACTGTACTGCAATTGATTAATCAACCAACCAATGATTGTTTCCACAAACAGCATTTAGGAACAATTATACATGATGAATTGCTGTTGAGAGGTTGTATTTAATACCGATGAAGCATTCCCAACATTTGTGAAAGAATTGGGACGAAAGACTTGGAAGGAATGTAGTCCCATGGCCCTAACCCATGCCTGAGACTGCTATAACCAGCTGTACCTAATGTGACAGAAACATGACAAGAAATGGCCACAAGTGACATAATGGCAGCTGTGTCTTACTGACAGAAACATGTTTACACAATACCCTGTAGCTCCTAAACATGTATTGACAAATGTTAGCAATGTTACCACAAATGGGTACAATTACTTCTCACATGAGAGACTGTATTTAAAGTGAGACTACTTTGACAACCATGACACAATCCATGACCACATTTGTGACGTGGCGTTTCCGATGCCAACGATTATCACAGTGTTATGCATGTGTAGGTGTATTGTAACACAGTAAACATGAGTCAGTAAACACACCCATCCCATGACTGCCTGTAATGTTTCATGTCGGACTGCGTAAGTCCCTTCGTTCTTGCACTTCAGCCATCCGTACTTAGCTAAACGACTAACTAAAATGTAAATTTGAAGGCAGAAAAAAGCTTTAATTTGTGGATACACCATCATCATCAGCAATCCCTCATATTGATGTCGATCTTTCCATGGATTGTCAGTGTAATTTGGTTTATGTTTGTGTAGATACATACAACGTTGGGGAATACACGTAAACTTCTACATGGACACATTTTACTTCCCTCGAACATGTACAATAATTTATTACAGAAAATTGTCATAAATATGTTAAACCTAGTGCTACTTTTAATATACAATAAAGTCATTCCATGTTACTCTCATCTTTTTTGTCTGAACGAATCACTTCAATGGTGTTTGGCTACTTCGACAAATTGTTCTTTGCTATCAATGTGATGTGTAGATCAATCAACTGTAATTAGCACATACATGCTGTACACACACAGGTGATGGTTAATGTGCATACATGCTGTACACACACAGGTGATGGTTAATGTGCATACATGCTGTACACACACAGGTGATGGTTAATGTGCATACATGCTGTACACACACAGGTGATGGTTAATGTGCATACATGCTGTACACACACAGGTGATGGTTAATGTGCATACATGCTGTACACACACACACACACACACACACACACACACACACACACAGGTGATGGTTAATGTGCATACATGCTGTACACACACAGGTGATGGTTAATGTGCATACATGCTGTACACACACACACACACACAGGTGATGGTTAATGTGCATACATGCTGTACACACACAGGTGATGGTTAATGTGCATACATGCTGTACACACACAGGTGATGGTTAATGTGCATCACGCTGATAAAATAATAATTTATTCAATCAATCATTTGTGAGAGGGTTTTGTGACATTTACTGTGAGCTAAATACAGCTGCACACATGTACCTTAGCAGGTGAATAAACACTGCAGAGACTTGATTACAGAAATTAAAAACGTAGTGTGACATGTTATATTTGTTAATATAAAATAATATTGTACATTGTAATAATACTTACAATCCACAATAACTTTTGTAAACAATAAATAAACTCTTTGTATTTAAAATAATATATATTAATTAGTTTTGTTACTGATGGGAACTATCTATTTAAACGACCACATTATTTAATATTAATGTACATATTCCAAAAAAAATACATAAACCAGAATATATTTGAACATAAAACTAATGGAACTGATATAGCTGTTTTATGTACACGAATATAAAACAATACATTTTCTGGTGGATGGAGTCAAGATTTCCTGGCACACTCGGTCATAAAGTCAATTACAGTAAGATATACTAAGATAGATGAAACCATTACAGTGCGTCTTGGCACTTCTATAGCGTCATTAGAGTCAATACACTAAGCACTAGGTTCTACCTGCAAGTATGGAAAACCAATTTGACCTTGTGGGCACTGAATCTAACATACATAAAGAGTGGAGTACAGGCCCCCACACATCCTGACTGCATTCAATAGCCACTCTCTCTCCATGAGTCCTTCCTTCTGTCACTCTCTGCAGGTGACATTCACCCAAGTCTACTGTAAGCTCTTGCAGGATACAAAGGCAAGCTGGCATTTAGCAATGTCGCTGAGGAATGACAGTATGTCAGCTACTTGGTATTGTGCACAGCAAGAAGGTGCTGAGTAACAAAGGCCTGGCTGCGTGACATAGTACTAGTCATTACCTGTGTCAGCACACTGTGCAGTAACATTCATTATTTATGCTGCACGTATTAATGAATGCCTACAAGCTATTGCAATCACGTGCTGGCGTGGATTGATGGCCTACAACTCTATGCTATATCTAAGCCATATGGAGCTACACGGAGGAGTAATAGTTACGAGAATTGGATAATATTAAATGAAAAAACATTAGTCTCATGTCTGCACTGTTGAATATGCACGATTTGTAGAAATACCATTTAATTGTGTGCATAATAAGACTATCAGTGCATTATGATAATGTAACTTTTATTATGTTTCTTGACTTAATATTCACAGAACTATAACTGTATTTTAGTAGGTCATGCAATGTACTCAAAGTCAAACTGCAAAAGGCTAACCCATAAAACGTGACCTTTCTTGGAGACTTTATTTCCATCATTTTGTTGTGCCATTTCCTGTTGTTTTATTTCTTACACCTGCCCAGCGACCTGTAACAGCGTCCAGATGCTGCATTGTACGTGTACAGGTATCACAAGCTCAGGTCTACTATACCAAGCCCCACAAAGGCACATTAGTATAGTCAATATCTTCGTAACACAATGCACATTGGGTTTTCTATTTTTTTTTTTTTTTAAATAAAAGTTGGTAAGAAAGTATTAGTAAGTTGTAAGTCCTCAACATATGTAACTAAAATTTGCATTTATACAACATTATAATAATTAGTGGAACCACCATAATTAATACAGTTGCTAAGGGGAGAGTACTGTGAGTTGACATCAAGAGTTACCTGCTACATAACAAAGTGTCAGACACGATTGACTGACATATGACAGCTGACACTTGAGTAACATCCACACACCATGTGTTAATCCCCTTTTATGATGGCAAATTAACTGTTTAACCTTTGAATGTACATTTTCACTTGTTATCTTTGTAAACGTGTGCACAGTTCTTGTACCCCAACAACAAGTTCGCTCTACCTGTGGGGGTCTGTGTACAATCCATAGTTCCTTAGATTACATAGCTTTGTACAGGTGATCACAATATCATGTGTGTTTGCTATGATTGTTCCAAGATATGTAAATCATCCACTAATCAAGAGTCCATAATTTCACTGTTTATGTAAATGATTATATTATATGTCTCATGGGGCGACTATCAAAGACTATATTCCCTGAGGATTTAGATGTCTGTCAGCCCCAAACCACAGACAGATTTGGTGACATATCATGAAAATGAAACTTGCAGACTCCACAATCACCTATAAATCAAACACATTCCTAGTCTCATTAATCCTGATGATGTTAACACTGTACATAGGTTAATGGCAATAGCTGCATTTCTGATAAACATTTGCATGATTTGACAGGTGAAGATATCTTCTTTCTGATAGATATATATTAATCCTTTGAAGCAAAAAAATAAGTAGCTCAAACAGGATCAAGTATTTATACCAATCTGGTTAACACACAAATACAAGTACTTGATGAACTTTACTAATTAATGGGTTCTTTGTTAGATCAGATCTGCTAAGATACATTTTGTTAGTATAATTTGTCCACTTTCCCCCGATACTACACCACACTTACATTACCATTTACTAGAACTACCTTCAATCAATTAGTTATTTAGTATGTACACTTTAGCTTTACTACAATTTGTGGAATCCCAGCCCCTTCTGCTGCAGATGGTCGGGTGCCAGATTACTTCATAAAGAACAGATGGGTGAATAATTATACCCAAAGATCTTGAGTAGGCCATTGGTGTAACAAAATAGCATCCTTTGTGGATGTCTTTACACCACTGAAGTGCATAAAACTACCACCAGTTTAATGTATCAATTAGGCACCCATCTGTTTCCGCAGTGTGCTAGTTGCAGTAGTTGTCTGGTAAAAATGAGTCTAACACATAAACAATGTCACCGACACTGTTAATTACACCGAGTTCTTTTGCTTGGTAACCTACATGCATTCATATTGTAGGTTGCATGACAAAAAATGGACATGTCTAAAGTGTGAAGTTTAAACCGAAGGAGCCCACTATAACAGCGTTATGGAGGGGTTTACCATCAGCATGATGCATTTTGTGACAGAATTCTGCAATCAATGAATAAGATTAAATTACACACTTAATGACCTTTTTCCAACATGCATCCTGAGTCAAAATATCACACCAGCAGCATCAGTGAGGAATCTAGGACCTTTGATTGCAACTTCAATTTGAGATAACACATATCCCAAACGTGCCGTTGCTGTTTTTATCATATCCGTGATCTTCACCGCATTCACCGACATATGTCGCAATTATGTTTAAGATCTGCACAATCACCACAATACCAAGCCCTTTCATCCAAACAACCTAGTTATTTACACTCAATGCTCACACCAGCTAGACAAGCGAGACAACTTCGGTCGTCTAGCTCGAAGTTGCTATCTTAAGACAAAGGCTGGAACTGGAGCTTTTTCAGTTGCCACGCCAACTATATGGAATTTGCTTCCCGTTAATGTTAAATCAGCAGAAAATATTGTGACATTTCGTCATCACCTGAAAACCTATCTTTTCAATATCGCCATCCTCCCTAGCTTCCTAGCACATCCATCCATTTGTTGATGACTTTTGCCTAGCACACAAGTATGAGAATGCTTAATCCTTTGGTTTTGGTGTGCCACTCAGCTCAGACTGTCTGAGGATATTGGCGCGTTAGAAGTGATTTATTATTATTATTATTAAAGATCTAAAAACAGATATCTTTTATTCAGTAACAATCTGTTTGATGCTTACAAGTTACATGCTGAAAACATTTTTTCCATAAATTTATGGATGGCAAAACAGAACTTTTGTCTGTCCATAGGACAATGATTAGTGTTCCAATTCATAATTAATAAATGCTGTTCTACTGAACAGCATTGTATTGGTTATGGTACAATGAACACCCGTCCAGATAGTTTTGTATTTCACAGTGTAAATGTTGTAGGTCAGCCCATGCAGATGACATTTAAAAATATTACAATTACCGACGATTTACCGTATTTTTTCTATTAAGCATACATGCCCTAATTAGCGTACCCCTCTTTTTAGCAGCACCTGACGCCGTGACAGTGATCTCCATGCCAACCTTGACTGTTGAGTCCATTACTGTGCTATAATTCTTCCAATATCACACTAGATTCAAAGCTTGGTGATGAAACAACATCGAAAGGTCCACCTAAATTATAACTTTTTACAGTGTTCTGGTAACCTGTTGCTCGTATGTCAGATGCATAAATCACTTGCCAGTCACGTCTGCTGAGATGGCTGTACTCAGGAACCACAGGAACCAAAGAAAATGGGTGAACACCCCTGTACGCTTATTGGAACACAAAATTTGATATATTTCCATGTCTCAGATATTTGCTAAGCGTACTGTATGCTTAATAGAACGAATACAGTATATGTAGTTAATTATTAAACAAAAATGTTGTCATATATAAATAAACAAAAATATTAACTTCATGTAGAGTAATATGGTTTGCCCTATATATATATATATATATATATATGGCATTATATCATATATGCTAACAAGTGAAAATAAAAAGTATTTTGCTTACCTAACATCTTGAATATTTTGAGATGCTGGAAGAACCTGCAACCAAAACAAGATGAACAATTAGTGTTACAGACACACCAAACAGACATTGCAGTGTGGATACAAATTATTTGTAGTGTACTGTAAAAATATTCTATACCAAAGGTGCTTGTTGAATGCTTGAATCAACATCTTACAAGGTCCAACAATTATTGTTATTTGTACACTTGTCACAGGGATCGAATTTGGTGCATGGCACTAAGGCAATTGCCGTAGTTGCCCTTGTTCCTTGCCGTGGTGCCCCGATAAATTGGACTGTATACATGGCCATAAATAGCTGTGGTTGCCCTCCCTGTATGCCCTAGTGCCCTTCCCATGCCTGGTACCAACTAAACTGAACTTGGCAGCATTTATCACTTGCCGTGTATCAGACCATAAGAACAGAAACTCTCACATCATTGTAATGGGCACAGCCATATTGTTGTTGTTTACAAGCTACATATCC
This sequence comes from Paraescarpia echinospica, assembly GCA_020002185.1. NCBI lineage: Eukaryota > Metazoa > Annelida > Polychaeta > Sabellida > Siboglinidae > Paraescarpia > Paraescarpia echinospica. The sequence goes on along the minus strand of CM034543.1, from coordinate 19,763,579 downwards.
GAGAACTAACTGCGCAGTCACTCTATAAAGACTGTTCTGCGCAGGGAAAATCACGACAGGTCAAGGTCAGTATTATGTTAATTAGCCATTCGTCCATTCAGGAGGTTACGCGAATAGGTCATGCGTGTACGTCTTAACCAATCAAAACACTTGATCGAATCACTCCGAAGCACGCCGTTAAAATTATGTTTATCATGGTGTACAAAAATCGGTAATACCCAAAAATCATGCCAACGAGAAAACGAAAAATTTACCAACTGAAGAGGCATGATGACATTGGCGAATATTTGTTCAGTTAGTTAAGTAACAATAAATTGTCATGTTCGAAATTACTTGAAATCACTGTGAAAGTGGTCGCCGTCTGAGGGTTTGTAATTTATATAGGTGGTCCCAAATTTGTTTGCCCGCAATAGGAACAATCGTTTTTAACAATGTGAAATTTTACTAGTTAAACTTAGTAGTATTATACTGCTAAGTTTAACTAGTATAAAAATTAAATTCTAGTACTACTTACTCATTGGTTGAGGAAAAAATCATCACTTACTTTATTTCATTAATTAATTGTTTGTCCTGTGTAATGGAATCCAAAATGGCCTTGCTCTAAAAAAATTAAAATTCTACCTCTGTTGTCATCTAGCAACTAACTGTACTAAGATGATGGCTAAATATATATAGGGCGGTTTATATGCACTGAATAGGATTATTGCATCATACATTCTCATTAAATACAATGATAGATGATGATTGTTTGAGACATCGCCAGTGGTGCCACAGCAAACAGCACTCTATGCAACCTTTGACATTTTGTTACACTGACTGATTAATACACATTCATCATCACTTCACACTGACAGTCCTTCTAACCTCAACCTTCATCTTCAACCATTCCTTTCTATCATACACATTCATTGTTACTTCACACTGACAGTCCTTCTAACCTCAACCTTCATCTTCAACCATTCCTTTCTATTATACACATTCATCGTTACTTCACACTGACAGTCCTTCTAACCTCAACCTTCATCTTCAACTTCCTTTCTATTCACATTCATCTTACTTCACACTGACAGTCCTTCTAACCTCAACCTTCATCTTCAACCATTCCTTTCTATCATACACATTCATTGTTACTTCACACTGACAGTCCTTCTAACCTCAACCTTCATCTTCAACCATTCCTTTCTATCATACACATTCATTGTTACTTCACACTGACAGTCCTTCTAACCTCAACCTTCATCTTCAACCATTCCTTTCTATCATACACATTCATTGTTACACAGACAGTCCTTCTAACCTCAACCTTCATCTTCAACCATTCCTTTCTATCATACACATTCATCGTTACTTCACACTGACAGTCCTTCTAACCTCAACCTTCATCTTCAACTATTCCTTTCTATTATACACATTCATCGTCACTTCACACTGACAGTGCTTCTAACCTCAACCTTCATCTTCAACCATTCCTTTCTATCACACACATTCATCATCACTTCACACCGACAGTCCTTCTAACCTCAACCTTCATCTTCAACCATTCCTTTCTATCATACACATTCATCGTCACTTCACACTGACAGTCCTAACCTCGACTTTCATCTTCAACCATTCCTTTCTATTATACACATTCATCGTCACTTCACACTGACAGTCCTTCTAACCTCAACCTTCATCTTCAACCATTCCTTTCTATCATACACATTCATCGTCACTTCACACTGACAGTCCTTCTAACCTCAACCTTCATCTTCAACCATTCCTTTCTATCTTACACATTCATCGTCACTTCACACTGACAGTCCTTCTAACCTCAACCTTCATCTTCAACCATTCCTTTCTATCACACACATTCATCGTCACTTCACACCGACAGTCCTTCTAACCTCAACCTTCATCTTCAACCATTCCTTTCTATCATACACATTCATCGTCACTTCACACTGACAGTCCTAACCTCGACCTTCATCTTCAACCATTCCTTTCTATTATACACATTCATCGTCACTTCACACTGACAGTCCTTCTAACCTCAACCTTCAACCATTCCTTTCTATCATACACATTCATCGTCACTTCACACTGACAGTCCTTCTAACCTCAACCTTCATCTTCAACCATTCCTTTCTATCTTACACATTCATCGTCACTTCACACTGACAGTCCTAACCTCAACCTTCATCTTCAACCATTCCTTTCTATCACACACATTCATTGTCACTTCACACTGACAGTCCTTCTAACCTCAACCTTCATCTTCAACCATTCCTTTCTATCATACATTCTATCATACACATTCATCGTCACTTCACACTGACAGTCCTTCTAACCTCAACATTCATCTTCAACCATTCCTTTCTATCATATATATTCATCGTTACTTCACACTGACAATTCTTCTAACCTCAACCTTCACCCATTCCTTTCTATCATACACATTCATTGTTACTTCACACTGACAGTCCTTCTAACCTCAACCTTCATCTTCAACCATTCCTTTCTATCATACACATTCATCGTTACTTCACACTGACAGTCCTTCTAACCTCAACCTTCATCTTCAACCATTCCTTTCTATCACTGCCATCATGACGGAGCTGTACATTATTGATTATAACAAATGATGTAGGGACCAATACTTCACATTATCAAATATGTCTGTGTATTTAAGGGTATTATTTCCGTGACTCAAAAGCAAAAAAATTTCAAAACGTTTTAATTGTCAATTATTCAATAACAAAGACTGCAGAGACTGTCAACTTTACCAACTGAGATATGAGGAGCACATTATGCAGGACACACATCAGCCAACACAGACTTGACGGGGTGCGTCATCTACTGAGGTTATTTGGGACCAGTCTGCCAACATTGCCAGCAACTAAGTCTGGCATGTACTGCCAGCACACAACTCGACTGTTGGTGCTCAGCATAATCTTAGTGGCAAATCTATTACAAACACACATGTGAGTTCCCCTTTTGACTTGTGTGTTTATTTCGATGCATGAATTTATAATAAAGAATGGCGCAATTTTGCAAGAAACAGCTGGTAATATTACGGCTTGCTGTAGCTGCTGATGTAGCTGTATGATGGAGCTACCAGCAGCAACACAGGTACATAGCTAGGACAGTGTTTGGTCTACAATGCCCCTTCAAACAGTTGTTCGCTTAAGCAAAGAACATTTTATATTCTTGCTATTGCTATTACATCTCAACTAGCTTAATTTCAGATTCATAGTTATACAAATACATCATTGTGACGCTTTAGGGGGACATCAATCACGTCATATGGTAAAAGTATACAGTTACAAGCTACATCAACCAGTGATTCAAACTGGCAGGAAACAGACAATTAGCACTGACAGTTGTGTCACTGTCAGTGCAAAGGACACACCAGCTGATTATTGCTGACTTTAGGGGGCACTGACTGAGAGGGCAGTCTGCAATATCATTGACTAGTCAGGTGTGTGCTTAGCATTAGGAAGATCAGAAGTGTGCAATTTTAGTGATCCAGTCATGTATGTGCATTGCTTAAACATTGCCAACTAATAAATAGCAAACACTTCTTAAGACCTGAACAACAGTGACATTTGAAACACTGCAAAACTCTGTAAAATATAGTTGTATTGCATATTTACTATCCTAGTGATGAAGCAAATGTGTTTCAATCATTTAGCTAATGAGCAAACTTGATTATGCAAGAGCAAAATTATGCTAAAATTAAATATGAATAAGAATATTAGTGAAATGATTGTACCAGTTAGAACCCAGGAATTATAATAGTGAAATTATACTTTTAAGAAAAATAAACATGTCTCTCAATTTACAGTTGTTTTTTAGAGAACATCAACTTTCAATTGCACACATTCACGGTCACTTCTAAGAAATTACCTTTCAACCTTTAGTATCACGCAGACCTGCTAACGTATGTTTTGTATACATGTATTATTATTTATATGCAGGCAATAAGACACTACCTGTGCTGCAATGTTCAAACAATGGCGAAACGACATGTACTCGTACAATAATGCTACATCCATGGCGGTTTAAATAAGGTGCAATTAATATTCACTAGTTGGCGTAACATTCTAGATATATTGAGACACGTCTAGGGATAGCTTTACTTTACTGGTGTTATTTTATTTACTATTACATATGTATTTAGCCAACAGCTGTAAACATATCAGCAGCAAACTGGATCAATATTGATATAAAACATTATGATGCTGATGGGTAAATCAAACCATGTACGTGTAGTATGAATGCTTCAGGTTTTCCAGAGAGAGGACAGAGGTGATATGAGTGACATGTTGATTATATCTGTGGATCAGCTTACACTCCAAACTTTCAAAGGGTATTTCTTCCTGTGGCAAACTAGTAAATACAGTCAATTTGCCTCCAGGCAGCAAGCTTCACCACATACACAAGAATTGCTTGCATGTGTGACCTTTGAATGTACGTCAAATGAATAGTGCTTTCATTGTGGCTACTTGAGACATGGGGTCCCCAACTGGCTGACTTATCTGTGTTAGAGTAAAATTAATACTTACTTTGGTTGTCAAACAATTTCCTAATTTCACATTTGTTTCTAATGGTGTAGTTGGCAAAAAGCTAATTGCTTGAATAATTGTGCTTCTACTAAAAGAACGGTCAATAATTGTCCATGACTGAGCACTGAGACCTTGGGGGGAACTTGTGATAATACAATACAAAACTTTACAATTACTAGTTAGGATTTCTGATGCAAAAAGGGGTTTGTAGACAAGAAACAGTGTGTAAAAGAAACTAAGAAGAATATATTTAACTAAGATCACAGACTATATGAAAAAAGGAAGGAAATGTCCTTTACAAAAAATTATAATAAAAATACAAACATAAATTTGGTTTATTGTATTGAACAACACAAATTATGCACCAGTTTTGTTGTGTTGCTGTCACACCCCAGTGAACGTGTGACTCCAGTGTTATTGACATCATGCCAAAGCCAAACTGTTTGATAATAAACACCAGGCACAGTCACTGAAGCATGACCACCCAAATGTAGGTCTGACTGGATCACCTGAAGTCATTCAAGCGTACCCAGTACATACACTTTCAGCGATTAAATATAGCTACTTCAAAGTTTTAAATAACAGTGAATACATGTTTAACAAGTATGTGTCTAATCTTAACTTACGTAGAGTCATCTAATAGTTTTATGTGCCAAAATGTGATGACGGAGGTGTGGATTGTGATTCATTGAAGCAAAACGGCACTTTCATTGCCACACACAAAGTGCCACACTGATTGTCCCACGTAAAACAATAACTTACTTGTTATCTCATCAGGTGAGAAAAACCATTAGCCACCAATGTCACAAAGCCAATGTACATGACATAATACCAAAACATATAATTACATTAAGGCTGTCATGCAATGTACTCAGCCAACCACGTACCTATAATTATGTGACACAGTAACAACTGAGCATGGTGAGGCATTGTTTACATATATTTCGCAATCAACATGTAATGCAAAAGAGAATATTGTTAATAACATCAATATCCTTTACCAAATCAATGTTATATATTCATACAGGTACACATGGGTATGCGTCACTTTATTACAGCAACAAGGAAGTGTACATATTGTAATGACATTTCCTTGTTGACAGCAGATCTGACAATCTGACCGCCAATCGATTCATGACACTATTGTTGGCAAGAACTGAGGAAAGATTATGACCAGGGTTCTTCACACAGGTGATTTGTACAGAATAGTGTATGTTTATTATTTTCTTATTAATAAAAACTGACCTCCAAGACCATTGGAAGCATTCAACTGCTATAAAATAGATAATGACTGAGGATGTTGAGATTGAATAGCATGTGATTATCCAGACAATGTAAATAAACCAAATTTTCTATAAAAAGGCTAAATAAATCTAAAGACTGAACTGATGGAACCAAGGTCATCATAATAATACAAACAGAACAATACAGTCACACATTATACATATCATATGTCGATGTCCTTACATTAAAGTAGCTAAAATATGCAATACAATTATATCACAACATTGATCGTTATCTGGCCAAAGTTTTACCGAGGCAAGAGCGTATTTATCGTCGGCGTCGAAAGGCAACTGTCAAATGATTTCGTCACTCGAGCATGTTTACTTACATTCAGGGGAACTCCATCGACCATGTATCGAAGCTCCTTGTCTGTCTGGATGAAGGCTAAAACAAAGCAAAACTGTGTCGTTACTGGTATTTAGTGGCACGGTATTAAACATATTGTGTCGTTAATAGATAAGCGGGTAATATATCGAAGAACGCAAACATATTTTCATTTTGACATCTAAAATCAACACGAGAAGCAAATTAATTTACCAAACAGCAGCTCATTCTAGTTACACAAACCGTTTCAACATACCTTGACCATGTGTTTCTACTGTAGCTACAGATGAGTATATTTGTTGAAAAGCATTTAAGATAACAAAAATATGAAAAAACTCTTGGGCCATTTTATCCTTTCTCAGTCTACCAATGCCCGCCATGCTTCTTTATTGTTGGCTCATATCTCAAGTGACTAGCTCTGTTTGATGCAATTTCTGATTTAATGCCAACTGTACAAAAGTAGTGCATATAAAATCATAAATGTATATTAACAGATTGAAAATTAGATCCAATCTGAAATAGTGATAGAAAATAGTATTATAATAAACTAAATGTGAATACGCAAATATATCAAGTTTTGGTTTACTGCTCTGCGTTGCTATGTTGGCAACGTGATGCTGTTTGTAAACAAGTTTGTCATTGGATTACGACAGTAATCTATGTCTGACATAAAATTTTGCATTTTAGAAATTGACATAAGACCTAACAGTTCTGTTTAGTGATATATGTTAAATAGCTTGATGACAGTAAATTCTTTATGATACGACTCATTTGTAGTAGATAGCTCTACGCATACAGTAAATAAGCACCTGTTATCGCCAGACACCCAACCAATCACTACGGCTATTACATTGGCATACATGGCAGATGATTGAATCATTCGGAAATTATGTTGAGTTATTTTGACGTGAGCTATTGCCTGTCCAGTATAATTGTGTCTAAACGTTTTTATTAATTTGGCACACATAAAGTACACAAATTGCCTTTCCCGCGTACGAAACTACTCGACATTTTTTCAGGTATTTTTTAGATAAATATTAACTTCATACGACACGTGGAACACTGGGTGACTGGACGTTGGAACTCGAACCTGTCAGTGTTAGGCTGTCTGAGTGTGACAGTGTCTCGGTGTTTCCTACTTGCCACATTTTACCTATCATTAATTTTAGTTTTTTTAACAAGATGGCAGTTGGATAAGCTACAACACAACAGTACATATGTTGGCATCGGTTGTAAACAATTTCTAAGGCAAGTCCTGTGAATATGATCTTTTTAAAATTTATAATGATGAACTTGAAGTATGACAATGTCAGTATGTGTTCACTCTTAAAGTTAAAACAAACAAAAAATATGGTGAGTGCAGTGCCATGATATGACATATTTTTGCCATATGATATGACATGTGTAACTGACATATATGTTGGGGTGGGTAGGGTGAATGGGCGAGTTGCACTTTGACTGTCGGCTCATGGGAATAGACCGGACCAACTGTTTTTGTAGTCAACGAACGTGTTTTATTTGCATTCAAGTGAGCGGAACCAGCCATTTATCAATTATGTTATGATGTACGTGGTGCCATTGGGCATCTAGCTTATGCCAAAATGTACTTATTCAAATCGTTTTTTCAAAATTTTGACTTGTGCATTCTAATTGCCAAATTGGGAAATAGCCACTTATATTAATTGTGTAGCATCTGGACCAACTTCAATTTTGCTGTTATAACTACATTTCTGCCTACATTTAATACATCAGTGCATTCATGCCATCATTCCACATAATTTCAGGTATACTGTTAATATTTTTGTAAAATATTGCATCTAAGGGCACTTTTGAGACCCAAATAGCACACTGGTTTGTAATACCGTTGTATTGTTCATTTCAGTTGTGTTGTGCACACTACAATCCATGATTGCAGCAGTGCAGATTGACACAAACCAGAGTGCTACTTAATTGGGCTTCAAAAGAATCCTAAGTGCAATATTTTATAACACTCCATGTGCCTGAAACTAGGTGAAATGAATACATTGATACAAAATTTAGGTAAAAATGTAGTTATAACAGTGACATTGAGGTGGACTCACATTCTACACAAATTCCTGGAAATGTAAATATACAAAAATTATTAGGCAAATTATTTATGCTTAACCCTAGCTGTAACCCTACATTTTGACAGGTATACATATTTTAACTGTTAATGCTAATCCATGGTAACATAATAAAGTTCTGTATAATTTTTAATACTTATTAAAATTATCCTTTGCATAGTGTGTCATTTCACATCAGATCAGTGTGACTTCAGTCATAGATGAGATGGTTGTGCTTCTAGAGAAGTGTTTCTCAAACTTGTTTGCTATATGACCCACTTTTCCTCTGACTTCCATCACATTAAAGGAAATAAAAACAAGGCATTAGCTAAAATCCGTTTTCCATGTGTACAGAAAGTTTAATATTGCATGTAACATTCGAGAACATGAAAAAAATACATTTGTAGCATAAATTCGATTTTAAACCCGTCTGTGTAGCGATTCCTGCGGAAAATAAAATTTTAATGAGCTAGGCGATCACGTGGTATCTTAACGTCACACATGACTCACACTCGCAGCAGGCCGACCCTTTCTATGGATTCAGAGCATGTTTACATGGATAATGTTGGGGTCGAAACGAGCGTCAGAATGAGTTGTTTTGCAATAATCCGATGTAATACAAACACTAGTCATCATAGAGGAACAAGCAGTTATCTTACGGTTCCACATGAATTAAATTTTATTCAAAACAATGAATGCGAATGAGCCTACAACTTGTAGTACAAGTCGACTAGGTTTCGCCGAGCTTGGGCTCGTTTTCAGAATAATTATATCGAATGCAACCAACAGGAGATAATGTACACCAATATACATACATAGCAAACATATATCGTATCCAACTACAGAAAGTAACGTGTAAAATCTCATAATATCACTAGAATATTGATGTATGAAGGAGGAGTTGTACAATTTATCATAACAACTGAAATCAGTCAGCGAATTTCTGCCGGCCCCACTTGGTAAACGCGTTGGTTCATTGGCGTTTCTTTTACAATCGGGCGACGCCGGTTCAATCCTGACAGCATGCAAACTATTTATTTTCTTTACACTTTTTTTGTTTATGTTTTCACGAAGTAATATAAACCAAATCATTTAGTATACTATGATGCACTGTTTGTAAAATAAAAATTATTTTTGTAGTAATTATTTATTCGCCACAAATGAAAATATGGTCATTATATATAACGATGTTTCTAAATTGTATTTATCCAGACAGATCACAATCTTTTTCACATATATAATTACAATATATTACTGTATAATATATTTACAATTAATAAATTAAATATCCATTACATTATATTTGTTTGGATAAATAAAATTTAGAAACATCGTTATATAATGACCATATTTTCATTTTTGTGGCGAATAAATAATTACTACAAAAATAGAAATTATTTACAAACAGTGCATCATAGTATACTAAATGATTTGGTTTATATTACTTCGTGAAAACATAAACAAAAAAGTGTAAAGAAAATCAATAGTTTGCATGCTGTCAGGATTGAACCGGTGTTGCCCGATTGTAAAATAAATGATAGGTAACCAACGCGCCTACGCACTGAGCTAGCGGGAGCAACGGAAACTCTCTGACTGATTTAAGTTGTTATGATAAATTGTACAACTCCTTCATATATCGATATTCTAGTGATATTATGAGATTATACACGTTACTTTATGTAGCTGGATATAATATATTACTGAACATTCTTCAGGATAGTTCGTTTTCAAATTAGAAACATTCATTTTTCATATCCAAGAATCATGTTAAATTACCTGGTAGAGGCTTTCGTTGACGTGTCACGCCGACTTCATCAGTACCTATGACGCTGAATGACTGTACATGGAGGACCTGGAGCAGAAAATCATAGCGACAGCACCAGTCGATTGCCAACCGAGAAACTGGAAGCGATATGTGGACGATGTAATTTGCCTGGTACACACAGGAAAGGCAAAGAAATTACAACAACACATGAACACTGTAGACCCCACAGGTAGCATCATTTTCACGCGGGAAGACGAAGAGAACAACAGCATGCCCTTCTTGGATACAAAGTTCACCAGAAAGGAAGATGGCAGTGTGAAGTCCACAGTGTACAGGAAGAAGACGCACACTGACCAATACCTGAATTTTGCATCCCACCACCCCAAACATCAGAAGTTGGGAGTTGTCAGAACCCTTATGAACAAGTGTGAGACAATAACTTCGGAGGAGGGGGACAAGAACGAAGAGATGGAACACCTGAGAGGAGCTCTAAGAGTATGTGGCTATCCGTCGTGGGCCTTGAAAAAGGTGACAGATAGCAGTAAGAGGAAAAAGACCAACAAAAAGACTAAGGACAAAAACTATCGGAGCCAAGTAGTCATTCCATACATAGAGGGGGTCTCAGAGAGAGTACATCGAGTACTGAAAAAGTATGGAGTAGCAACGGCCATGCGTCCCCACACCACCCTCAGGCACCTGTTGGTACATCCCAAGGACAAAGTACAACTAGAAGAACAGGGCGAACTGGTGTACCAAATACCGTGCAAGAATTGTGGTGGGGAATACATTGGGGAGACAGGAAGACTACTCAAAACAAGACTGGAGGAACACAGAAAGGACGTAGACAACACGAAAAATGAGAAATACACAAGGAGCGGGAAAAAAAAGATTGATGTCTACCATCAATAAATCCGCCCTTACAGACCATACGACAACTGAAAACCATATCATAGACTGGGAGGGAGTGAAAATTGTAGACAAAGAAACCAACAGAAGAATTTGGCATATCAAAGAAGCCATCTGGATCAGAAAAACCAAAACGCCCATCAACAGAGACGAGGGCAATTACGAACTGCCTCACGTGTACGATGACGTCATTCAGCGTCATAGGTACTGATGAAGTCGGCGTGACACTTCAACGAAAGCCTCTACCAGGTAATTTAACATGATTCTTGGATATGAAAAATGAAAGTTTCTAATTTGGATATAATATATGTTTGCTATGTATGTTTATTGGTGTAGATTATCTCTCGTTGGTTGCATTCGATATAATTATTCTGAAAACGAGCCCAAGCTCGGCGAAACCTAGTCGACTTGTACTACAAGTTGTAGGCTCATTCGCATTCATTGTTTTGAATAAATTTTAATTCATGTGGAACCGTAAGATAACTGCTTGTTCCTCTATGATGACTAGTGTTTGTATTACATCGGATTATTGCAAAACAACTCATTCTGACGCTCGTTTCGACCCCAACATTATCCATGTAAACATGCTCTGAATCCATAGAAAGGGTTGGCCTGCTGCGAGTGTGAGTCATGTGTGACGTTAAGATACCACGTGATCGCCTAGCTCATTCGCATTCGTTGTTTTGAATAAAATTTGATTCATGTGGAACCATAAGATAACTGCTTGTTCCTCTATGATGACTAGTGTTTGTATTACGTAGGAATATTGCACAATAACTCGTTCTGACGCTCGTTTCGACCCAAAAGCTATACTTGTAAACATGCTCTGAATGCATGGAAATGGTCGGCCTGATGCGAGTTTGAGTCATAAGTGACGTCACTCTCGGCATCCCGAAAAGCACGCCCAAAATATGCATATTCGAAAATGTCCGGATGTACAGCATAAAATGTGGAATTTCTAATTCATTGAATTTTTTTAATTTTTTTTGCTTGGTGGACGTGGAAATAGATAGCAGGATGTAATGTAACATGAATTCAAGCAATAGATGTTTTTATTCCCTTTAACCCCAATCCCCTTTGAATCCAAGATAATTAGCATTTATAGTAACACATTATAATACAAGTTGGTAGAAGAATACAGCTTTGGTTTTAAGTACCATATGGTAATATATTTTATTGATGTTGCAAAGGGAAATATCAGTTTTGTTCTGGTCACTGAGATAGATGATCGGGCAAAGTATCAAAAAGCTTCTTAATTCTATGTTAATTCAGCGAGAGTTTGAGAGTACATTGTAAGTCATGTTCCATGGAGCTAGTTTCCACTGGCAGTTCCAACACCTAGCTGAGACGACTGTGCGGTACTTATCAAGACCTCCTCCATTGCGAAAAGTGCTGGCTGAGTCGATGTGCTAGGTTGGATTATAGTGTGTTCATGGAGCAGAAACGTAGAAGTACCAGAACTTACAGACCCCATTTTGAATGGATTTGTGAGAAGTTCTCGTCAGTTCGATTTTGCAGTTCATTTCTGCTTCCGAGGTCACATTGCTACTGCGGGATACACCACTGCGAAATACAAAGCTGAGTGTCTGTCCGATCTTATGACTCGCAGGAATTGTCATATTTTCCAAACCGTTCCATGTGGAACTTGATGATGTGTTAGAAGCTGTTCAGATAGAATTCACCGAACTAGAACGTGGCTCTATGATACTCAATGCTACTGCTACAGCACTGGCGCTTGTAGAGCGTTACTGTACATGCAAGTGTTACTATGTGCATTTAGTAACGAAACACTTTCCTGATCTGATCAAACATGCTAAGCTCGATGCCAGTTTGTAATGTACTACAGCAACTGCACCAATTGTCAAACTAGTCATCACGGTACACAGGGTCAGATCATATGTCATACATTTTAGGGTTGATAACTGCCACCAATGCTCAGAACACTGAGAGTTTCAATGATGAACTTCATATTGATGTCTGAATCTTCTGTCCTGGAAGCTCTGTCTGAACAGCAGAATTGTCTTCATTTACAGATGTCACTAGGGTGGTGATTGGTTTCCACAGAAGCCACAATATTTGACATGATACCTCCAGGAAGTATCCTGCGAATGTAATCTCCTAAGCTTTCAGGTGCATCTGATGCTGTTTCCAACACTGTGGAGTTATCTACATGAATTTTGTTCATCCAATTCTCTAGGTAGTGCACAAAAGCTTTGACATTTTCAATGAAATTGATAGTCAAGATTTATTTCCTTGGAGACAGCCAGCAGATTTGTTTGTAATACAAGAGGGTTTCATGAGCAAAGTCCATAATGACTGCTGGTGTGTATTTTTAAATGTTCACACAACGCAGCGGGAAAAGTGGTACCTCGGAGAAGTAAAAGCTGCAGCTGTATGACAATTTGATTTGCGCATTTTGTAATTTGCACATTTTGTGTGTATTGTAATTACAAGATGTTCTAATGCTATGTTTCAATGGGCTCATTTATATCGTAAACACAACTTAGCGAACTGGAAAGTTCACGAGCTGCTCGAGTTTACTACTTGTAAGTGTATGCAACTGAATCAAATAGGAGTTATGAAATTGTATTCGCTGTATACACGAGGTGATTGGAACGCAGCGTAAGACCCCCTGAGCATTGCCAAATAGCCCCAGAGATCACAATCCCTACTTTAAGAACCTCTCTTCTAGAACATTGGGAAAGTTGGTAAATTCAGTTTCCAATTTGTGAGGTACCATGTTCAAAGCCTACAAAATAGAACTTCTGTTAGTTATGTAGGTGGTAATTCTACAACACTCCATGGTTCACCAATCTGTATGAATTTTTTGCCTTTACTTTGCCTGTGCTTAAATACCCATCAGAGGGGTCCGAAACACAAGCTGAAACAACATCACATGTGTGATCTTACAGTTTTCATCACAAAAGCAGCATCATTTTTATGCAGGTTATTGGATACAGCACATGTTAGCTTTGCTAGAGTCTAATTGTTGGAGAGGTTGTATCTCAACAACTTCCCTGTAGATCTCACATTTGTTGAAAGCAAAAATACATTTGATTCAAGTCTTATTCATACAACAGCATTTGTTATGTCACCTAAAGAAACTGACATCAAGGCTGGTGTATACTAAGGTTAGGACGAAATTCGATTCATATTCAAAATTTAGAATATTCTAGCCTTTTTCCACTATTCTATTCGATTTGAAATTTGAAAAAAATCTCAGCCCTATAAACGAATGTTTTCCTTCATGTCCTCCGACAGTCGGATCGCAGCAAAATCGTCTGTCTCATCACGTCTTTTTTTCGAGTGAGCGTACAATATCGCGAACATGAAAAGCCGCAGACAAAAGATTTGACTTGCACGGCACGCTCCACAAACGAAAGATGTAAAGCCGTGGGGTGGGTCATCAAACAGCGACGCACCGGTACGGTGTGGTCGTGCGGTCAGTTCATTTGATATGCCCAGCAAAAATAGTTAGTTTAGGACAAACATTGCTTATATTACTTCTGTGACATACGGCAATCTTTTAGTATAAGGTGTTATTAATTAATTAATTGTAATAATTATGACTGTTTACTTATGAATATTTTATAAAATAATTAATAATAAACGGCTAAAACGACTCTGTGGAAATACAAAACTTTCGCTCCATATATATTTATTATAACTCTGTTGGACAGTCATGAGAAAATCAACATGAGAAGTTTTTTTTTTTTCATTGTAGAACAGAAGTATGCATTTTCCAAAGGAATAAATCATAAATCTTGTATTTGCAGGTGATGTAGTTGTGATTAGTGATTGTGCTCATCAAGTCTGCAGTGACAAAGACTACTGGAAGTGTCGAGGACAGTGTAGGAGTAGGACTTGTTGGACTGGCTATGAATGCGGCTAAAACCAAGGCCAATTACTATAAACAATCAATATAAAAGGTTAATGTAAAGTAATAAAGTGGTGAAGTACTCAAGGAAGTAGATGTGGATTGTGGAATGATCAAGTCATTCCACCTCCTTCTCTTCTGTTCTCCTTTCAAGTCTTGTTTAAAAACTTGCCTAACAAGACTCTGTATAACTTATGACAGACTTGCCCAAGCCACCAGTCTTCTATGTCTGATTAACATAGATGATGGATTCAGCTATGAGTGAATGTGTTTTTCAATTTGGTTATTTTTTAACCTAAAAAATCTCATCACAAACACTCCAGAAACTGTCTCCTGTGATCTCAAGCTTCAGCACTAATTTAGTGCTACACATATCAAAACCTACATGTGACTAATCTATATTGATATAACTTGCATATCTTATGGGAAATTAAGTAAAGAAAGCCGAGGCGGCTAGATATTAGTAAATGATTGTTTTTCAAATGGTATTGGAAGATTCAGTGGCGACACCTTGTGATCAAATGCAAATTAGACTACTATATATTTTATATAATATATTGGGTCTGGTTTAGAGATGTTCTGGGATATGAAGAATGCCAGCTTTGGACAGTTGTGGTTAAACAATGAAGTTAGAGGTTCACATATAGTTATGTAATACAAAATGTCAAGACTGGTGATCAAAGAAAATATAGTATTTTGGCTGTCTACTTAGAAACTAATATAACTGGCAGGCACCAGATGGCAACACGGGTTATTTTAAAACTAGCCATTGCCGTTTTGATACGGTTGATTATGTCCTCAGGTAATTTCTTATTTCATACCATATTTACAGCACTGAGCATACAAAAGAAACCATTGTACCACAATACGATATTTGATATGACCCCTGCTCTAAGTGCATTGTAATGTTTCAGACAGACTGAAACACTTTCATATGATGACCCCTGCTCAATGTGTTTGACAGTCTTTTAGACAGACTGAGATCCTTTGATGCGACCCCTGCTCATTGTGCATTGTAACGTTTCAGACAGACCGAGACACTTTGATACGACCCCTGTCAATGTGCATTGTAACGTTTCAGACAGACTGAGACACTTTGATACGACCCCTGTCAATGTGCATTGTAACGTTCCAGACAGACCGAGACACTTTGATACGACCCCTGTCAATGTGCATTGTAACGTTTCAGGCAGACTGAGACACTTTGATACGACCCCTGTCAATGTGCATTGTAACGTTTCAGGCAGACTGAGACACTGATACGACCCCTGTCAATGTGCATTGTAACGTTTCAGACAGACTGAGACACTTTGATACGACCCCTGTCAATGTGCGTGACAATGTTTTACAAGGTCCTCAACTCGTGCTTCTACGTGTTCATCTGGCCCATCTACAAGTGGCTACTTCATAAGGTCACAGGTCAATGCGAACTACTGCGAATCACCTACGAGCTAACACTTTCTCGCGCCTGCAGGACACTGTGCATAGGTAAGTCGTTGTGTTTCATAGTTTCCCAGACCAGCATTTTGATCAAGTAACTCCGTATTTGATCTAGGTTAAATATGGTAATTAAACATGGAATTATTTTCATTGTAGATTTTGTTTTGAAGCGGCTTCTAAAAAAAATAAAAATTATCTGCTTAGAATAATTTCACAAAAAAATTCAACCTACGACATCTAGATATGTCAAGTTGTGGGTGCTCAGATCACATGCAGTGCAATTGAATTAAAATTAAATCTTATCGAAGTGAGTCCCGCAGTTTGGTGTTGTGCAAGTAATAATGATTAAATAATTAAGAAAACTGTACATTTTGATTGTTGTCTTGTCACCAACATGCAGCAGTGTTTGTGTCTTGTCATCAACATGCAGCAGTGTTTGTGTCTTGTCACAAACATGCAGCAGTGTTTGTGTCTTGTCACCAACATGCAACAGTTTTTGTGTCTTGTCACCAACATGCGGCAGTGTTTGTGTCTTGTCACCAACATGCAGCAGTGTTTGTGTCTTGTCACCGACATGCAGCAGTGTTTGTGTCTTGTCACCGACATGCAGCAGTGTTTGTGTCTTGTCACCTACATGCAGCAGTGTTTGTGTCTTGTCACCAACATGCAGCAGTGTTTGTGTCTTGTCACCAACATGCAGCAGTGTTTGTGTCTTGTCACCAACATGCAGCAGTGTTTGTGTCTTGTCACCAACATGCAGCAGTGTTTGTGTCTTGTCACCAACATGCAGCAGTGTTTGTGTCTTGTCACCAACATGCAGCAGTGTTTGTGTCTTGTCACCAACATGCAGCAGTGTTTGTGTCTTGTCACCAACATGCAGCAGTGTTTGTGTCTTGTCACCAACATGCAGCAGTGTTTGTGTCTTGTCACCGACATGCAGCAGTGTTTGTGTCTTGTCACCGACATGCAGCAGTGTTTGTGTCTTGTCACCGACATGCAGCAGTGTTTGTGTCTTGTCACCGACATGCAGCAGTGTTTGTGTCTTGTCACCGACGTGGCAGTGTTTGTGTCTTGTCACTGTTTGTCTTGTGTGTTTGTGTCTTGTCACCAGCAGTGTTTGTGTCTTGTCATGCAGCAGTGTTTGTGTCTTGTCACCAACATGCAGCAGTGTTTGTGTCTTGTCACCGACATGCAGCAGTGTTTGTGTCTTGTCACCGACATGCAGCAGTGTTTGTGTCTTGTCACCGACATGCAGCAGTGTTTGTGTCTTGTCACCGACATGCAGCAGTGTTTGTGTCTTGTCACCGACATGCAGCAGTGTTTGTGTCTTGTCACCGACGTGCAGCAGTGTTTGTGTCTTGTCACCGACGTGCAGCAGTGTTTGTGTCTTGTCACCGACGTGCAGCAGTGTTTGTGTCTTGTCACCGACGTGCAGCAGTGTTTGTGTCTTGTCACCGACGTGCAGCAGTGTTTGTGTCTTGTCACCGACGTGCAGCAGTGTTTGTGTCTTGTCACCCACATGCAGCAGTGTTTGTGTCTTGTCACCAACATGCAGCAGTGTTTGTGTCTTGTCACCAACATGCAGCAGTGTTTGTGTCTTGTCACCAACATGCAGCAGTGTTTGTGTCTTGTCACCAACATGCAGCAGTGTTTGTGTCTTGTCACCGGCGTGCAGCAGTGTTTGTGTCTTGTCACGGCGTGCAGCAGTGTTTGTGTCTTGTCGCGGCGTGCAGCGGTGTTTGGTAATCTTGTCGCGGCGATGCAGCGGTGTTTGTGTCTTAATAAAGCAGTGTTTGTGTCTTGTCACCAACATGCAACAGTTTTTGTGTCTTGTCACCAACATGCGGCAGTGTTTGTGTCTTGTCACCAACATGCAGCAGTGTTTGTGTCTTGTCACCGACATGCAGCAGTGTTTGTGTCTTGTCACCGACATGCAGCAGTGTTTGTGTCTTGTCACCGACATGCAGCAGTGTTTGTGTCTTGTCACCAACATGCAGCAGTGTTTGTGTCTTGTCACCAACATGCAGCAGTGTTTGTGTCTTGTCACCAACATGCAGCAGTGTTTGTGTCTTGTCACCAACATGCAGCAGTGTTTGTGTCTTGTCACCAACATGCAGCAGTGTTTGTGTCTTGTCACCAACATGCAGCAGTGTTTGTGTCTTGTCACCAACATGCAACAGTTTTTGTGTCTTGTCACCGACATGCGGCAGTGTTTGTGTCTTGTCACCGACATGCGGCAGTGTTTGTGTCTTGTCACCGACATGCAGCAGTGTTTGTGTCTTGTCACCGACATGCAGCAGTGTTTGTGTCTTGTCACCGACATGAAGCAGTGTTTGTGTCTTGTCACCGACATGTGGCAGTGTTTTTGTCTTGTCACTAACATGTGGCAGTGTTTTTGTCTTGTCTGTCACCGATATGCAGCAAGGTTTGTGTCTTGTCACCAACATGCAGCAGTTGTTGTGTCTTGCCACCAACATGCAGCAGTAGTTGTGTCATCTTAATTCGTTTTCAAAACCAGTGGAAGAAGAGGTTGCCGTCATTTGTCACCCAAAGTGCCTACATTCTGTCCCAGTATGACACATGAATATGCTGCCAGCATGCAGCTAGACATTTAATTAGTATATACTGTATAGTACAAGAGTCATATCCATTGTTTACAAATAGTTTTCATGTTTATAAAATTTTATTTAGAAATAAAGAAATCCTCGATATCACAGTATCACTGGTATTTTAATCATCTACCATAAGCCAAGATGTAAAACGTCTTGGGTCTTGCCAGGAAGGTGGCTTTTCATCACCATGCTCTGCTTGAGCTAGTGTCAGTACACTGCAGTAGGTGGCGCCATCACTGTTGTCATTTAGTGTCCATGAGTCACTGAAGGTGGCGTCGCCTCTGTACACTTACTTTCAAGGCAAAGAAATGTTATTGTTTGAATTGCCTCTGTACACCTACTTTCAAGGCAAAGAAATGTTATTGTTTGAATTGCCTCTGTACACCTACTTTCAAGGCAAAAAAATGTTATTGTTTGAATTGCCTCTGGACACTTACTTTTAAGGCAAAGAAATGTTATTGTTTGAATTGCCTCTGTACACTTATTTTCAAGGCAAATAAATGTTATTGTTTGAATTACCTCTGTACACCTACTTTCAGGGCATAAAAATGTTATTGTTTGAATTGCCTCTGGACACTTACTTTTAAGGCAAAGAAATGTTATTGTTTGAATTGCCTCTGTACACTTATTTTCAAGGCAAAGAAATCTTATTGTCTGAATTGCCTCTGTACACCTACTTTCATGGCAAAGACTGTTTCTCCAGCTGTCTATGGTGTTACCAAGTAGGATGCATATTCTGCATTGCATGTATACTTCACTCACCATATATGGTATGGCGTGTGCTAAGAATTCTTGGTGACAAATGTGCAACGTTTTTCATTAAAGATTTGTTATATTAAAGTAATCATTATGAAATAATGATAGCTTACAATATCACTCATAGTGAAGAGACAAATAATTAACTGTGAATAAGATTGGGATGGGCTGTTCTGTTGACTTGTTAGGCAGTATCAGGGATTAATGACTCAAATGAAGTAACATTGAGGATGCAGGGTTAGGGTGCTACACCCTAACGGTTTCTCTCAGTCCATGATGCAGTTTGTTCTCTGTGTCATCTTAATTCTTTGCATGCGTAGTTGTTGAAGAGATCATACTTTTGATATTAAGCAGATTCCTGACTAAAGCCACCAGATTTTGATTGATTTAACAGGTATTTTTCATAGCCTGGTGGATCTATGCAGATATTGCCTCTAGTGACTGTGTCACTGTCTCATGCATCCTTGGCGGCAGGCAACAATGTACTATACTACTACGGCTAAGTACGTTCCTTGGGCACAGATACAATAGCCCTGGGTTCCCACCACAGGGTTTACTATGTGGTGGTCCTACACAACAATCCCTGGTCATGTGACCAATGTACGTTACAGCTGTCTGCCACATTGTCCACTTTACTGTAATTATAGTTAAGTATGTCAGTTTCGCCATACATTAAAATCGTCGTATTAACATCTTGTGGTGGAAGTCGAGTTTTACCATTGAAACAGGGAAACCGAGGCGCGTTGAAGGGAGCATCCCGGGGTGAAGACGTTGCCAAACAAAAAGTTGTTTTTGACAAACTCAGCTATGAATAATCTGCTTGGTAAAAATATATGTGATTAATAATACAATATGGAACATTTGCATGAGTTACAGAAATAAAAACCAATGCTACGCATTTCAATTTCGTAGTCGTGATAACCAGAATCTAATAATTACGTCATTCATCATTAGCATAATGATTTAATATACTGCTGCTGTTAGTTTCAGGCTTGCCGCCGTAGGTAACGCCTGTAAAACGTTATTTCGATCGTCACCGGCAACATCCAACAAAATACATCACTAAAAGTATAAAACAATCTGTCTAAGTAAGCTATTACATTGTAAATCACCATCGCTATCGTAACTAACATCGTCCGCCATTACTGTACTTGAAGATTTTTGTAGACAGTTATACAAAAACTGCAAAAATCTCGAAATAAATTTACTGAGTGATAATCCAGGATTACTCTTGTTGAAATGCTAAGGCATCAGCCTTAAAGACGCTTTATAACATGTGCCTTCACATAGCGGATAATTGTGAGTGACATGAATAGCAGACATCGTCAATGCCGAAAAACTGGCCTGTCGTATTGTAGTGTCACAGACCGCTCGGCCAGTAATCTGGCCTGTCATACTGAAATGGTTAAGGGGATTTTAATTCAAAGTCGTGAACTTGTTGTTCTGAATTGATCACAGTTGAGATTTTGTTGATGTTCCTGTAGGTTTAGTTGGTTCTGATTGCAGCAACTTGTCTGTGCACGTGTTTGTTGTTGACGGTTGAGCTCACACTCAATATGAGTCTGTATTCAACTGTGGAGATGGAAAGTACTTCAAGAAGATGATGAGGTCTTATTGTTGTAGTCTCGACAACATGCTTCAGCATGTGTTAAGTGCTAGATGTTGTTATTGTTCAATTAAGCTTTGAGGATGTGTATGGTAAAATGTGCAGACTCTTGGAAGGCTCAGGTAGATGTACCTCCCATTGACAGACCACACTGTATTCTGGTTATATGACAATTTCTGTTTGGTCAACTGTTAAATGTCCTGCCTGCAGTCTTCACAAAGTGTCATTAGCATATATTAAAAAGTACAGTATAGTATGAACTATACATCTGTTCTAAAAACTTGACCATTCAAATATAATTTAATGTTGTTCTTCTCCTGTTTCTCTGTCGTCAGGGGTGAGGTTAGCCTCGGTTCTGTTCCTCGATTTCAGTTATCGTTTTTCTTATTTTCCCTCACTGATCTTGCACTGCTCTCTCCACAAACTGTCTCCATTCCCCCCTATCTTTCACTCGCATTCTCCATTCCTCTCCCAATCCTTCCAAGTCTCTCTTTACACAGTCCACCCATCACAGTCTAGGTCTTCCTCGCCTCCTTTTCCCTTCCACTCTCCGGACATCTTCTTTCTTTGCCAATTGTTCTACTCCCATTCTCACCACATGTCCAGCCCACTTCAGTTGACTCCTCACCACCTTCTTCTTAGAACTTTTACTCCAATCTCTTGTCTTAGCTCCTCCACTTGCTTATCAGTTCTTCTGCAATTCTTCTGACCCAGTTGTTTTTGCAAACCTGCACCCTCTCTAGTTAATGTACAATGGCTTATAAATATAATTTGACCATTTCATTTTAGGAACCCACATAAGTGACACAAACCCCAGTTTAAGCAAGACTTGGACAGAGGGGTGTCGTCATCACCAATAACACCTGCAAATGACACCGGGGTGCAGAGATTGTAGAACAATTTCTCTAACCATAATAATACTAACAAAAATATGTCTAACACAAGTTGTCCTAATCAAGAATTGCTTTTTAAAGACTACTGGTAAGCGAAATGAACCTTTTTTATTCCTAATCTGAATGAAATATACTCTAAAAATAGTGTCCTGTTATTCAACTAATTTTTAACCCCATTCTTCACCCTGTTCAAGGCCCCTTTTGGTCGCACTTTTCTGCACAGTTTGTTACGACACCTAGCAGTTGAGGTGACGTCACCACAGGTAGCACTGCCAGGATTTCGCATGGCACGCATCTAAAATTGCAATCGCAGAGTTTAATATTTGTTATCACTGTAAAGATAATAATCTTACTTACAAATAAACCCAGGAATTTTGTTAACTTTTTGAGTGATTGCCGTTTGAACATCGCAAATGCTTAGCAGTTATAATGCAATAATTCAAAATACTGTAATGCTGACAGGTGGTGCCCTTGGTTTGTTGCTGCACAAATGCAGGTGAGCTGCATAATAATAACCTAACAGGAATTGCCCTGACACTGTGACAGGAAAGCCCCGGATAACAAGACTTGTGTCTAAAATCAACTGGCACAAAATGTCTGCAGCAATGCAGTGCTCAGGGTTGACAGTTGTGATGACTGTGGCATAGGCGAACACACGGGTGCAACTCATGAATACATTCATAACATCCCCATGTCAACTTGAGACATATTCCGCTAGTGCAATGGTTTTCACCTAACCATTGACATTTCACCGACTTGACTGCTGCCCTGTTAGCTTCATCACTGACAGAGGCTGCAGACGGGCTGCTGAAACATTGATGGCTTGTCTGTACTTATTTAGCTTGTTATAAAGACCTGCAGTGCTGATGGGGAGCAGATTTTGTAGCACGTTAAACTCTAAAATACATCCACAGAGTGGCTGGAAGCCGGAACTGTTTTCTCAAGAGGAATTAACAGATATGTTATCTCTAGGAATCACGGTTGAACTGCTTATCCATAATGTCTGTACACCACTCTGTACACCACTCTGTACACCACTCTGTACACCACTCTGTACACCACTCTGTACACCACTCTGTACACCACTATGTACACCACTCTGTACACCACTCTGTACACCACTTCAAACTTAACAAATTATGTGTCTGAATTAAATGTAAATAATACAAATGCATGTTTAAAGGTAATGTTTACATCCTGTGTGCATACATATCTTGTGCACAGAACCTTATAAACAGCAGAACAGATTCCCTCAAATAGTTCTTGCAATCCCTGGATTAATAAATTGATATGAAATAGTAGACAATGTAACATTGCAATGTAAACATAATTTGTTGATTATAACAATACATGTATATTATTTATGATTAGACTTGTTTAATGTTACTAATAATATGTCCATCACTATCATTTACTCTTTTTCTTACAATAAATCCCCATAGAGGTATTTAATCTTGAATTTGTCTTATTAATCTTAATGTTTGTCCCATGTGGAAGTGAAGATAATGCTGGTTGAGCCAGATTGCGTCTGTCTAAGAGATCTAGTGATGATTATTTTGAACTATTAAGTTGTTCTATCCCACAGACAGTCTAATTGAGCCTGCAGACATCTGGCAGTATCTTTTATCCAGACAAGACAGTTCTTTGATCTGCAGAGTGCCAATGCAGACACAGTTATCTGGTCTGTGGAACATCAGACCCCTGCTAAGTGTAGTTGATATGGACCTCTGACTTTAAGCCATGCACAATGGCCATTTCCCTCTGTCTTGTTCTCTTAGGCAGGCAGTTTTGTGAAGGTGTTAGAAACTGAATAGAGCAGACCTTGTGATTAATGTCTTCCTACTGCTGAATTGTTACTTGCACAAACATACTGAGGTGTGGTATTGAGTCTGTTGACTCTGTGCAGAAGACCATTGCTTCCTAACATTTGCATAATACATTTACTTGCAAACTGTTTTAACAAAACCATGTGGACAGTTCTCATGGCATCTAGGGCAGAGTCAGTGGTGTCTGTAAGGTTGGGGGGGGAGGGTGGCAACTAGTGTGGGAAGTTGGCTGCCTCACTGGTTGCTAACTAACTCATATACCACCCTGGTAGGGTTGTGTCCCTTACCCTGCTTTTATGTTGCAAGGCAGGAAGTGCAAAGTAGGGCGTGGTGAGTAAATCACCCCAAATGGTACGGCTACCAGAGACTTCATGGGGTATCAAGTTATGCTTTTTAGGTAAAGGCTGTGATTCTATCTGTTCCATCTGTAGTTGTCATGAGACAGAGTACATCTTCACGGCCTCTTCCGTCACATGATAGAGTACATCCATCTTCTCGGTCTCTTCCATCAGTAGTTGTCATACGATAGAGTACATCTTGTTGGTCTCTTCGATCAGTAATTGTCATATGATAGAGTACATCTTCTAGGTCTCTTCCATCAGTAGTTGTCATATGATATAATACATCTTGTTGGTCTCTTCCATCAGTAGTTGTCATATGATACAGTACATCTTCTCGATCTCTTCTATCAGTAGTTGTCATATGATATAGAGTACGTCTTCTAGGTCTCTTCTATCAGTAGTTGTCACATGATAGAGTACATCTTCTCGGTCTCTTCTATCAGTATTTATCATATGATAGAGTACATCTTGTTGGGCACTCTTCTATCAGTAATTGTCATATGATAGAGTACATCTTCTAGGTCTCTTCCATCAGTAGTTGTCATATGATATAATACATCTTGTTGGTCTCTTCCATCAGTAGTTGTCATATGATACAGTACATCTTCTCGATCTCTTCTATCAGTAGTTGTCATATGATATAGAGTACGTCTTCTAGGTCTCTTCTATCAGTAGTTGTCACATGATAGAGTACATCTTCTCGGTCTCTTCTATCAGTATTTATCATATGATAGAGTACATCTTGTTGGGCACTCTTCTATCAGTAGTTGTCACATGATAGAGTACATCTTCTCGGTCTCTTCGATCAGTAGTTGTCACATGATAGAGTACATCTTCTCGGTCTCTTCTATCAGTAGTTGTCACATGATAGAGTACATCTTCTCGGTCTCTTCTATCAGTAGTTGTCACATGATAGAGTACATCTTCTCGGTCTCTTCTATCAGTAGTTGTCACATGATAGAGTACATCTTCTCGGTCTCTTCTATCAGTAGTTGTCATATGATAGAGTACATCTTCTGGATCTCTTCTATCGGTAGTTGTCGTATGATAGAAGATGTACTCTATCATATGACAACTAATGATAGAAGAGATCAATTAGATGTACTCTATCATGTTTTTGTTTTCTATCAGTAGTTGTCATATGATACAGTACAGACGAGACAAAGAAGATGTACTCTTATCATATGACAACTACTGATAGACAAGACTAACAAGATGTACTCTATCATGTATTGATTTATCAAAATGTTGATGAGTAGTGTACATATCAACATATCTAACTGATGAGTAGTGTACATATCAACATATCTAACTGATGAGTAGTGTACATATCAACATATCTAACTGATGAGTAGTGTACATATCAACATATCTAACTGATGAGTAGTGTACATATCAACATATCTAACTGATGAGTAGTGTACATATCAACATATCTAACTGATGAGTAGTGTACGTATCAACATATCTAACTGATGAGTAGTGTACGTATCAACATATCTAACTGATGAGTAGTGTACGTATCAACATATCTAACTGATGAGTAGTGTACGTATCAACATATCTAACTGATGAGTAGTGTACATATCAACATATCTAACTGATGAGTAGTGTACATATCAACATATCTAACTGCCAACACTATGCCAGATATGTGCCAACTGTTGTATTTAAGCATCTTCTTGTTTAGTCAGGTGAAGAAAACAAACACAATACTCAGCATTCTTTAAAAGGACATATTCTGTTCCTAGTTTTTCATGTATTAATTAATATTTATGTTCTTAAAACTATACTAACTTTGTTGAAGGTATCTTCTTCTTGGGTTTGCTTATCCATTTCCGGTCGTTGCAGCCTTGATGGATTGTCTATAGACAGCTCTTTCGTTTGCCAGTCTCCCCACTCGCCAGACGTCGGCTCCCATCCATTCCTCTATGTCCTTCCCCCATTGTCTCCTAGGTCTTCCTCTGCTTCTGCTGCCCTCCACTTTTCCTTCCATTATTAGTCTCTCTAGAGACTGATGCCGTTTCACATGGCCGAAATAACTTAGTTTCTGTTTGTTTAGAAAGTTCAATAAAATCCCGGGTATAACACCAAGATCATCTGCAATGGATTCGTTAGTTCTACGTTCAGTCCATGAAACTCGTAATATCTTTCTATAACACTTGTTTTCAAATGCATTTATACGTTTAGTAATGTTCTTGTTAAGAGTCCAGGTTTCGCATCCATACGTAGCCGTTGGAAATATGCAGACTCGGATAATTCGTAGTTTCATATCTTTGTTCGTTGCTTTCCACAGCTTCTTCATCTCCGTCAACTGTTTACTTTTCTCTTTCGTCCCATCTCCATCCGCATCTATCAGTGACCCCAGATATTCAAAACTTTCCGTTTTTATTGAAGGTATACTGTCCCCTAAATTGTATTTAGTAAGCCTGTAACAACGGTCGCAATTTCAAAACAAACTTTATTGGCAATACGGCCAAATTGGGCTGAGTTAACTGCTATGCCATTTTATGTTCAACGATGCCATTTTCCCACGGTCAACACAGCAGACTTTCAGTTGGAAATGACTACTCCCGCTGATTCCGGGTAGACGAACATGCCAGGTCCTTTGCAGTTCTGTATTTAGTACTACAATGAAAGCGGAACTGAAACAGAATACTTCATGTTGCTATTAGAACATAACTCTGCTTTTGTTGCAGAGTTATGTTCTAATAGGAAGGTGAAATATTCTGTTTCACTTCCTCTTTCATTGTCTAGAAAGTGAAAGTGAAATATCCTGGTTGTATTTATAAATGTTTTGTAATCAGACAAGAATGTAAACCAGGATTTGGAAATGAAATGTCACATTTCATTTGCTGTACATTTAGGTTGTAATGATCCCACTGTACATTTAGGTTGTACTGATCACACTGTACATTTAGGTTGTAATGATCACACTGTACATTTCGGTTATAATGATCCCACTGTACATTTCGGTTGTAATGATCACACTGTACATTTAGGTTGTATTGATCACACTGTACATTTAGGTTGTATTGATCACACTGTACATTTAGGTTATAATGATCCCACTGTACATTTAGGTTGTAATGATCACACTGTACATTTAGGTTATAATGATCCCACTGTACATTTAGGTTGTAATGATCCCACTGTACAGTTAGGTTGTAATGATCACATTGTACATTTAGGTTATAGTGATCCCACTGTACATTTAGGTTGTAATGATCACACTGTACATTTAGGTTATAGTGATCCCACTGTACATTTAGGTTGTAATGATCACACTGTACATTTAGGTTGTAATGATCCCACTGTACATTTAGGTTGTAATGATCACACTGTACATTTAGGTTATAATGATCCCACTGTACATTTAGGTTGTAATGATCACACTGTACATTTAGGTTGTAATGATCACACTGTACATTTAGGTTGTAATGATCCCACTGTACATTTAGGTTGTAATGATGATCACACTGTACATTTAGGTTATAATGATCCCACTGTACATTTAGGTTATAATGATCCCACTGTACATTTAGGTTGTAATGATCCCACTGTACATTTAGGTTGTAATGATCCCATTAGGAAGGATAATTAGCGCCACCTTTCTGCAACCAGAAAACATGAGTTTTGCACAGCAGGTGGAATCCTGAAAGACTACCATAAATACTTGTAAATCAATAATAATAACATAAATGTTAGTTCTTAATAATGCATAATTTGCCACATGCAGTGGTATTTAGTAGATTGCAAGGTAGAGACAATGGCCTCTTATGTGGAGCTTTAGTGCAGAACCAGAACTTGCCAGAAGCCATCAGTCATGCCAATTTGGAGGATATATGTGGTTTGCCTGGCTATAACTAACACCAGGAAACACCTGCTCATTAACAAAAAGTGCTTGTTGTGATAAGAGTATGATATGGCTGTGGTTGATAACACCAGAGTGTAGGCCCCAGCCATGGGGTATTTATAGGGGTTTCAATAAATGCACCCAATAAATGAGGGTGTGTCTGGCATGTCCACTTGGTCAGATGGTAGATCAAAGAACAGCCTGTGGAATGTACTGGATAGTAAGCAAGTATGTTATTGTTAAGTCTTGCTCAAAGCAGGTAAGACCATCGGGTATGAGGTTAAGGTTTAATAGACAGAAATCCTAGAAATGGATGTCGGGATGTGCATTTCAGTGACCTAATTATAGTTGACCACACAGACACTAGTGAGAGTTAATTGCCATCACCTTGGTCAATCCAACATCTAAGACTAGGGTACTAGGGTGTATCTAATAATCTTTTAAAACTTGTAATGTATAAATCTGTAGGAAGCCAAGTTCCGAGTCAGAGTACACATGTAAGAAACAGTAAGTATGGTGTCATTGACCCCATCATTGACATGCACATGTCAGAGGGAGGTACAGCTTATGATGATTTTGACAAACATTTGTTATTATGATACATGTATATATATACATATATATACATCAGCCATTCCAAGCTAACATATACATTTTTTCAAATGTCACCAGGAGTTGAACACTGTTACTTTTTACAAAGATATATATTTGGGGGGTAATAAATATGAAATATCCCATGGATATGTGACTTCCATCCTATCACCGTGGTCCAGGACAACACACCCCTCGTAATGCCCTAAAATATAACAAATGCTCATAGTTTTTTGGACAGTGAATTTTCCATGGAAAGGTTCATCTGACCAGGCTGAAATTGGCAGCTAAAAATACCAACTGACAACACTATTGCACCAGAGTGCATTTGGTTTGTCAGTTGCTCACAGTTTCTTGGGCTGAGAAAATGCAAAAAAAAGTATGTTTTATTTCCAGGGAAATAGATAGTTTAGAAAAAATCCTTTAGGTATGTAAATCTCCTTGTTCTAAACTAACTAGGACTGGCCTAATGTATAATGTAAATGCTTTAATGTAGTTAGGAAATCTACCTCAAGGTCTGTCACGGAAGTCACACTGATTTGTTACGGAAGTCACACCACATAAGTATTTTGTTTTTATTTCCAAGAAATACCTAATGTAGACATGTTTGATGTGTTTATGAATCTTCTACAATTAGAGTAATTGAGGCATACCTAATATATAATGTAAGTGTTTTATTGTAGTAAATAAATGCACATCAAAGTCTGTCACAGAAGCCACACTGACTTGCCATGAAAGTCAAGTCATACAAGTAACACATACACTTGGTTAAGCATGTATGATTTTACTAATGATGGACTTTTTTCATAAACAAAATATTTGATATTATGTTCCTTGAGTTAATTCTCTTGAGCCACAAAGCCACTCACTCACTCTGTCACTCAGGGAGATAATGTAAACATGTGGGTATCGGCTGAATACAAAGTTAGCAGCAGGAGATGGACGAAATATTTCAAGAAAAGCAAATACGGGAATGTTTTATGTGAACAAAAGAAGACCAGCTAAGACTTGTGTATAAGAAGGACGCAGATAAATTAAACAGTGAAAATATATGGACAGAAAACTTCTGAAACCTTAAATTATGTAATACAAGATAAGTTTACAAGGCATGTTATTCAGTCAATATTTACTATCATAACCCTTGCTACATTGTGCATGTTATTAACATATACCTTTATTGATTTAGTTAATGTGCAGTTCTTTAATTAAATCATTACCTTTCCTTCTAGGTGCTGCAGCTAAATGACAAGGATGTTTGTCTGAATTTCCTGTACAGAAGTGGTAATTTCTACAACTGAAATCCAATCAAGGATAATCATACTGTATGTCTAATACCAAACGAGTAAAGTTAATAATATTAGGGGTCAAATTTTTCTGCTGACACTAAGAAGCCAGGAAACTAGCTTTGAGCATGCATACCAGACTAACCAGAGATCTGTTTATTTCAAGTAGTCACAAGAATAAATGAAACTACAACATAATTTTAACTGTAAATCGTGAAACATTTTATCCTTCATTTACTTCATATATACACTGGATTTGGAAATTATAATATTTTGAGAAATTTTGATTATCAAATTGTACTTTGGAATTTATTTGTTTATTTTGATTTGTGTTTTGGTGTTTTAATAAATAATAATTTTTTTAAATAAATAATAAAAAATTCAACTTTTGCAGTTTGTTTTATACTAGTAGAGCTATTCGTCACGGAAGTCAAATTTTTTCTGTCACGGAAGTCACGCACATCCAATACTTTATAAAACATAAAATGACTGATTCCTGATAGCTTGCCTTATTTAGGAATCTGCAAATCTCCATGTAGCCAATTATGTGAGACAAAATGGTGTATCTCCTAGAAGGCTATGAAATTGATGAAACATGTTCTCAGTCTGTATATTTGGAATAGTAGCTGTCACGGAAGTCATGTTTTTTCCATCTCATTTTTCCCATGAAATTGTTGACAGAATTTAAACATTGTTTGGCTAAATTACAGAGCTGTTGATGGTCTTTCAAATAACTGTACAGCAGTTCAGATTTGTTCAGAAATTTAGATGCAATAGAACAATATCACTACAATTTGGGTAGCTTTTGCCAAGGAAGTCACACTGGAATGGCTGTTATATATACACTGTATATAAATAATTCGCTCAATATCAGAGTCTGTAATATAATTTGCTCAATATCAGAGCCTGTGATTTTCACCATCATAATAATTTTTTCTTGCTAAATATTTTACAATCATTTAAATTAGTTTGATATTTGTGCTGTTAGAAAGAATCAGTTACAGAAAACCACCTAGAGGCATATTGTAGTTTTGGTTCTGGTGTGCTGTTCTCAGTTATCTGAAATAGCCAATGTGTGTTGATGATAATGCAAAAAAGATGTTTGATCAAAACTTGCACTGAAGGAAGAGGGTGTCCCAGCTGCACTGAGGATACTTGTTATCTTCACCCTTTAGTTTAGGAGCTCATGGTTGTGTGGGTCAACCCAAGTCATCAATCCCAGCTGGAGAAGAGATTACAATATCTTTGGCTTGCAATATGAACTTTTGTAGACGGTGCAAAATGTAGAATGCATAGAAGAAGAAGAAAACAATTTATTCAGATCAACCAAGATAGTACATAATGGTACATTGACAAGTCATGATAATTGATGGTAAATGTTGATCTATGGAGACCTGTACTAAGACCTAACAGATCACTGACAGACCACTATAACAAATTATGTAAAGATACTTTATTAACTAATACTGGTGTTATAACAATAATAAATCCAAGATTAAAACAACAGCGTAAGCTATGTATTACACAATAAAGAAATGGCGTGAAATACAGAAGAACGGTTACGAATAAGAAATATGTAAACAGGAAAAAGGAAAAGGATGTGTGCCTTTGGGACAGTCCCTTAAGTGGAAAATTAAATGTAATAGGGAAAGTTTTGAGATCACCCAGGAAAGGTAATTATGCTTCTGGGACTGTCCCTGGAGTGGCATGTTAAATAGGGAACACTGTCATTTCAAGACGTCAGAACTATGCAATTGTGCTTCTGTGGTGGTTTCCACAGTGGCAAGTTAAATTTAAATATAAAATCTTTCACGACCACCCTGGAAATGTAATTGTGCTTCTGGGATGATCCAATGACTGGCAAGTTAAACTTAAAGGGAACTGTTCCAGAGAAGAGTGACATGTAGCTGTGTGAACTTGTGAGATGGTCCCTGGGTGTATATGTGTGTGTGTGTGTGTGTGTCTGTGTGACAGCGTGACCGGCTGAGTGTAAGTCCCGCCCACCCTGCAGGAGCTGTGCACTGATGCCTCACTCAATGAATCACATGGTCTGTGTGACTGCATGGTGGCACAGTCTGACGAAAGGTTCTACTCCACACTCTAGTGTGTCTCTGGATTACCCTGTCTATGGATACAGCCACGCATCTCTAGTCCAGGATGTATTGTCAACCCCAGCATCAGGAAGAGGAGGTGTCATCTGTGTGCTAGTGGCACTGTGTGTTCATGTGTAGCTGTCATCTAGAGGTGTTGTCCCTGTGAGGAAACCCAAGTATGTTGTCTCAATTCATGATGCTCATAATACTCTTCAAGCTGCGCAGGATTTGTTGTAGTAAGCGCCTACGTCTTGGTATCCGGACTCACAAAGTTGGTAAGTACACATGGCATTGACGTAGTGTTCACAAACACTGTTCCAGAGTTGATTCAGGTATCCTATGTTAATCATCAGCTGAAGAGTCAGCAACTTTGGCGACACCAAACACTGAGACTAAGCCGTTGTTGGACGTTTTAATATCGACGTAGTAGCTTCTTGTTGGTGTTTTTCGTTTTGCAATTTTGTTCACTCCACATTGCTTCAGTTCAGTCGCCTGTATAAATGAGGACCTGGCTTCCATGTTTGACATTGTTTCACCCGAGATTAGTTTGGTTAACAAAATTATAAAGTTTAATTTCAGATTTTGTTGGGTGGGGGAGAAAAATATCCGTATGTGATAAGGATTTGTTGACCTGTAGCACCTGCTGACTGACATGTGCCCGGTTTGATAGGTGTATCCTCACAACACACGGTGATATGTTCAAAGAGAATACACAGATAAATGTCTAGACAAGCTTTGCATTATTTCATTGTTATCTTGGAGCTTATCTCTCACCTTTGGAGCTTATCTCTCACCTTTGACTGTCACATCTGTGCTAGGGGGCCAGTATTTGTTGCAATTTATATAATTGATTGCTATTAATTGTTGAATGTCTCAGTCCATGTCCTATGTATGAGCTGTACTCAGTACATGGATGTTGTGGTGTATACATTTGATATGTCCATGAGAGTTGGTTATCACAACAATGCCTGTTGACAGACGCTCACCCCTGAGCAGAGATAGATGACACCTGGTGTTACACTAGTGTGATATTTTCCCTCCAGTTAGATGCCTTAATGGAATACACAACTGTGTAATGTGATTGTTCTCCCTTGAGTCCAGTGTCATTAGAACTGTAATAAGATTGTGGAATGGCTGCATTAGGTGCCATCTGCTTCATGTTTGGTCTTGGTTGTCCGCCTGCAGTCAAAGTAGAGAAGGCTGCAAGGCTCTCGTCTCATCTAGTTAGGGATGAAGAAAGCAGGCAGCCAAGAGATTTAATCGTAAGATATTAAGAAAATTATAAGATAACAAGTTTGTCAGCATACTGTGATTCCTCAGGACCTTGAATGGTTTAGTGAAGCATACAGATTGTTGAAATTAAATTAAGTAGCAGAGATCTATGTAAACGTACACGGAAAGCTATAATCTTAATACAGATTATTTGTAATCATGTAACAGAAACCTTTCTCCAGTCTGTGCAATAACTACTCATGTAATGTCCAGTTTTAGCTGCTTGGGGCAGTTTCCTGTGGTTGATGTCAACCTGTTGGCTAGCCTTATCTTCTCTCCACTCTAATCTGTCCGTTTCCTGTTACCAGTTATGTCCACCTGCTGGTCAGTGGCTGGCACACTTCTAGTGTCTCTTGCATTAGTAGCCACACCACAGACGAAGTCATCACTGAACTGACAAGTACCTGGGTGATAGGTGGACCAGGGACACAAACTAATCAAAACAAACCCAAAGACAACAGAATAAGTGTGGCAACTTCAAAGGCAACATGTACTGACTTTCAAGTTTGTGAATTGTGCTATCATTATGGCATATTTTAATAAAGGGACAGATGTAAGACTGAAATTAATTCGACATTACTGTGTTTCAAACACTGAGTGAATATTATCCAACTAAAGGAGGAGTTAAAAATCTTTGACATTATATAACAGTTACTGATTGTAATTAATTACACTTACCATCGGGGGTAAAACCCTCCTGTATAAAATAATGTTTCACCAAAATAACACCTGCATTGTTTGTTTTGTGTGAGTAGGCTCTGTGAAGTGGCAGTCCACTTGAAATGTTCTAATAATAATTATACTAGTAATTAAAATAATAATAATAAACAATTATCAAAACACTAGTATTTTATGTACTGAGATATCAGCACCTGTAACATAGAGAGTGGCAGCTGCCTTGTGAAGGATTAAGGTTTCCTGTTTCTAGAGGAAGTCTGGTACAGATAAGACTGTCTGTATCATGTGACATGCAGGAAGGTGTAACAGATGTGGGGGTACTGTTACTTACCCCTCATGCTAGTACAGGAAGTCTGGGTTAGTCCAGCTGGCAACACATTTCAGGAAATCATCTATTTCTCAACACTTATAAACACCAGAAATATTGGCAATTTGGAGTATTCATTACAATAATATTGAATATGACTCTGTGGAAATGTGTAATAGCTTGCAAATAATTTCCAATGAAGCTGCCACTATTTGTAGTTAAGTGCTGGGTGAAATTACTTAATTGCCCACATATGCTGGTTGGTGATGAGGATCTATTTTAGGGGGTGCTTAAACTGTGTGCTTTGCAGGGGGTCGAACTTGTGTAATCTTTGTATTGGAGGGGGAATGATTATGTGCATCTATTTACAGCATTTCCAGTATAGTACTGAGGTGCATATTGCACAGGGGTGTACACATGAGGTAGTTCCTTAAGTGTACAACGTTGCAGTTGTGTAATGTATCTAAACGCACAATTAATGCTGTACTCGTTTCTGCACACAGAGAGATCCTTCGATATCTGACCTGCCCACATATGACCAGCCAGCCATATATGAAATGTAACTCTCTGACCAGCATGACTGTTTAGTTCTCACATAATTATTATGTCCATTTCCTTGTTCAAAATTGTTTTTTCTAGGAACAAGGAAGTCATAAGGGGGGCATATAATATGAATCGAGAATAAAAATTAAAATCACAACCTCGAGAATCACATGGGTATACTAACTATTGGTGAAATATTCCAGTATTGTACATTTCAAGACAACCGAGTAATTGCATCAGTTTCTCATTAACTGACCCCTTAATTACGTTCACTTCTTACACTTTACAAGACACCTCTATGTGGCCATCTTGAAGATCATACAGTAACAGTGACCCCAGATCATTTATGTATATGGTATATACCCATAATACAGTTGCTCTGTCCTCCCTGTCATACCCCAGACCCTAGTTACACACCCAGAGAAGGTCGCCAGTCAGGCACTCAAGTGACACCTGTCTAGCCTCTGGGCACCTCACACAGCTGGACACAAATTATCATAATGTCACAATCATTATTGTGTAAGAACTGTGTATGCAAATAGATACATAGGTTATAATTGATCAACTTGGTCATGCATTGAGTTTTATGCAAATTGGATTATGCAGTTCTGGAAATGTCCTTAATAATATTGATTATAATTGACAGCTGCAAAGGCTGGCCATAACAAAATAGATATGTATAAATATATGTATATATACATATATATATATATATATTCAACATTCAAATGTATTATTACTGAAATGGAAGTATAAAGTATTAAAAGCATTATTAATATAAATTTCCAATGGAAGGAACCCAGTGTAAATATGTTAAAACCTAAGCTGAAAGAGTCCGTAGCAACCAGTTTCCTGTGTGTGGTTTGTAGTATGTGTCTGCTATGTGAGTTCAGAAGCTTCTGTCATTCACACCTGTTTAGCAGTGTTGACTCTCTTGCAGACCTTACTTTTGATATCTTGTACAAGTCTGAACAGGCAGAGATTACTTGGCAAGACATTATGCTAGTTCAATAGGTGTTTCATTGAGAATACTGCATGTGAAAAAGTTGGCCATCTGGATGAGAGTGAATTGGACCACATCCTGGCTGAGTGTCTTTGTCTTGCTAAGACACCTGCAGGCACTGGTCTTGGATTAAGAAAGTGAGACCTCCTGGGGGTAATCACTGACTACTGCCTGGCAAGGTTTAATGGAGCCAGTGACAGTTATGTCATCTCTTGTGGACACCTTGCAATTAGACCATTGTGTTCATTTGATGTCAGGGACATGATCAAAAGAAGTAGAATTAGGAGATTACCATAATTGGTTGGTGGTAGGTAACATTTAAGCCATTTTCTTTTTCAGAAGATGCTTTAGTGCAATGCTTACATGTGCTTAAAGCTACAAAGAAGTGTCTGTGGTAACCAATGGGTACTTTAGGGTGACTTTAGTTAACCATGATTACTTGAATACATTAACTGATTGTTCTAAGATGCCATGTTGATGATGGTAGTGAATTCAAGGCAACGGTAGAGAGCTGGATAAAGACAAGGAAGAGATGGAAAAATAGACGAGACATGGACAGACAGATGGATGGACAGACACTCGGTGAATGCAGACAGACAGACAGACAGACAGACAGATAGGCAGACATACATAGATAGAGACATACACAGAGAAGAGATAGAGGGATACCGACCGACCGACCGACCGACCGACACACCGACACCGACACACAGACCGACAGACACACAGACACACAGACAAGACGTATATACAAGACATATAGACAGAGACAGACAGATGGATAGACAAAGAAAGAGAAGACAGAGAGGAGAGCTAGAACAAACATAATATCTCGATTCAGGGGCAGCCTTGCATGAAGTCTTGTACCCATCTTTGATGTTTGTGTGTGTGTATTGTTTACTGACATCATGTTTTGGCTATCACCTTGCTGTATCTGTGGACTGCATGTTGAACCAGAGTGGTGCAGGACAGACCAGCTTAACCTGTGGATCTTGCTGTGCTACCAAGTCTTGGCTGTTTCAGGCTTATCACTGATGACAATGATAAGTCACAATAGTCTCATATTACCATATCTAGCTATGTTGGAGGCATCTTGTCTGTCTTGTCATGCATGACAGGTGTTGGAGACGTGTTATCACATATAACAGGTGTTGGAGACGTGTTATCACATATAACAGGTGTTGGAGGCATGACAGGCATTGGGGGCATCTTATCAGGCATGTCAGGTGTTGGATGTATGTTGTCAGGCATGACAGGTGTTGGAAGCATGTTGTCAGGCATGTCAGGTGTTGGACGCATGTTGTCAGGCATAACAGGTGTTGGAAGCATGTTGTCAGGCATGTCAGGTGTTAGACGCATGTTGTCAGGCATGTCAGGTGTTGGAAGCATGTTGTCAGGCATGTCAGGTGTTGGACGCATGTTGTCAGGCATAACAGGTGTTGGAAGCATGTTGTCAGGCATGTCAGGTGTTGGACGCATGTTGTCAGGCATGTCAGGTGTTGGACGCATGTTGTCAGGCATGTCAGGTGTTGGACGCATGTTGTCAGGCATAACAGGTGTTGGAGAGATGCATTTTATAGGTAGATGTGTCCTAGTCATGGAGATTGTTCATGTTGTTCTTAACATTATATTGTCAGGGGGTCAGTGTCTACAATTTGTGTGTGCTTGAGGGTATGAGAGCATTCACATCAGTTGCCATGCACGGTCTTTTCATGTTACTATAATTGACACTTCTCTTCAAAGCGTACAACAAATATTTTTTATCTTGCCTTTTTATGAAAAGGCGGTGTAATAACGTAGCTGTGATTACCTCGGGCAGGTAGAAGGCATTCTGCCATCCACCACCACCCCCCCTCCCAGCCACCCTTAGAAATAATTCAGTTGTCAGCCTCATTCTTGAAAGGCTTCTATATCAGAATGGGGTAGAGTTTCCCACAGCTGAGGATACCCTATCCCCCCCACACACACACACTGATGTTATCTGGATATAGTTTCCAATGTGGACACCAAGACGATCAATCTGATAGAGCCTGTCTTGAAAGCACAACAGTTTCATGCTTGAACAGTTTTACATGTTTAATATCCATTTATTTTGTATTGTACTATCCTTCTGATGACAGGAACTGTAGTGACAGGGTCATTGTTTTGCAGGAATTTGTTTACCTACCTGAAGAAGATGTTTTGTACATACGTCTTGAAAACATAAAATCGTAAAATGTAAGGTGTTCCAACAGTCATTATTCATAGTGCCATAGAAAAGGTTCTAAAGCAACTGCATTTTCAGTGCAGGGTGGGGTGGGGGTAACAAAGCCAGTCTGGGAATAATGATCAGGTGCATTGACTCTTCTGACATTGTTCCTTCATCTCCATTTACTCATTCCCAGGGGTCTACTCCATTTATGCATTGATGAAAAATGGGCTTGTACACTTAGTTGAACTAATGTTTGCATAGTTGACTCTGGAGGGAGACCAGTAGACCCCCCCTCACCCCTGTGGACCCCCCTCAGTTATCCCAGTGCTTTATGTCACCACAAAGATACATCCGCCTGACTCCGCCCAGGAAATAACAACTTGCCACCTCTAAAGACCTGCTGGGTGCCAGCTATGGACCCTGACAGCTTGCTGAGTCCTAGCCCTGAGGGTGCTTCTGACTGTCTTCAGCTGCTGGTGAACAGAGTGTAGACACTGTTTACCTGCCTTCTTTGTTTGCAAGTATTTAATGTGTTTGTACAGTACTTAACCTAGAGCAAGCAGCCTGTCCAGCAGCCAGAGAATGAACCAGACAGTCAGTGTGTGGTCGCAAATGTCCTAATCATTAATTTACCCTGGTCATTGCTGAATGTTTAAACTGCTGTACTGTTTGGCTGTTTACTGATACTCATGTAAAGGAAGCAGCTAGTGCCATGCATGTAAGAAAGCAACTTCCACTGAGAAATGTATGATAAGTTTAGCTTGATTGCAAAGGCATTTGTAATGAATGGCATAATACACTGCGTAATAACTGCAAATTATATTATGTTAGTAATGAAACTATATATTAGCTATGCCATTAAATACTCATCAAATTGATGTATTGCAAGACAAATGACCAGGCTTCATTCTATGGCCTCTGGTGTTTGAATTATATGTGACATGTTGGCTGGCGTTGACATGTTCCCTTGACAACAGTAGGTGAAAATGCCTGCAGCCTTGTCATGTGTCTTCACTTGAAGGCTGCTCTACTCAGCCTAAACACACACCTAGCAGGTGTGACATGGGCTGTCTTACTGAGGGCTAACTCTTACAGTAGCAATTACTGTGTATTTCTCCACAGATTTTAAGGTACTGAAGTGAAGACATTATAGTACAGGTTAAAGAGAGACTAAGATAGTACACAGGAAAACTGCTTTCTGGAGCACTTTGAGTTGCTTATCTATATGTATCCAGTTTGTTCATTTAAAACACATCACTTTTGTAAATTGAAATATGCTAAACCTTGAAAATGTGCAAATTGTTGAAATGTTGGGTTCTACTTTGACGTAGCTGTACATGGAAGTACACTGTACACTATACAACACTTAATGCACATTGTAAACATTACAGTTACAGTATTTCTCACACAGTCTAGTCCTCCTTGATGTTCCTATTTTACAAATGTAATTGACAGATCTTTAGCATTATCAGTGTGAGTCATCACACCTTCACCAGTTAATTAACAGCTGATTCAACAGTGTTACCAATTAGTCACTTTAAGTACTACCTAATGGCTGAAAGTGATTGACAGGTGTGATTGACAGCTATAATTAATAGTTGTCAGCCTGGAGGATCAATAACGAGTTGCAGTAAGGTAGAACTACAATATGTATCTTAATTATTATTAATTAGGGCATGACACAAAGTCAAA
Organism: Paraescarpia echinospica; assembly: GCA_020002185.1. Lineage (NCBI taxonomy): Eukaryota > Metazoa > Annelida > Polychaeta > Sabellida > Siboglinidae > Paraescarpia > Paraescarpia echinospica. The sequence continues at coordinate 19,723,809 of CM034543.1, read as the reverse complement.
GAGCCATGTTCTGTATCATCTCAGTCAGTTGTCATTCGGTTTTAAAACAATTGAAGTGTTTGTGTTGACAGACAATAGTTTCATTAATTTTAATTACATATGTATTCAGTGCTAGAGCGGCAAATCTTTTGAAACAGGTGAAGTTGACACTAATAGCAACATGTTTGGCCAGGTTGTGTCTTCCTATAATGGTTTCTACCTTTCTGACACAGGAGGGGGTAACGCAATTACCACACCTTGCATTCTCTATGATGTAAACCTTTCTATAATTGCAGTTACTGTGGGAGTTTGGGAATCATTAGGGAATCTTACCATGTGAATGTGATTCCATGCTTCTTACCAAAAGGGTGACAGATTAATTAGAGAAGTTATACTTTGTTGTGAGGAGTTGGCATAAAACTGTCAAAGGTCTATCTTTATACTGATCGTGTAGATTATAATTGTTGGAACAGATATCTGATGTTTTGTTTTACAATGCCATCTGTCCACTTGCTCAAACAGATGGGCTAAACAGAGTTGGTATTTTTACCCGATATTAGAATTCATATCTACCCCAGATTCCATGAACTGATCTCTGCATGCTGAAATCATTAACAATGCAGCTACAAAAGAAACTAACATAAGTTGCCACTTGATAGACAGATTGCAGCTTGCACAATTCGTCAAGTGCCTTTAACTTTGTTGACAGGTGTAGGTCTGATAACTGGACAGGAAGAAGGCGTCAGTGCATTGATCAGATACACACCCTTATTTTCATGGTTCAATGTTTCCATCAGGATAATGGCAGGGCGCATAAATGCCAGTTTGGATTCTTCCAGCCATTAGGCGCTGGAAGATTCATCTTTGATATGATGGATGGTGCATTGGATATGAATGTTTGATGGTTGATCTGCTGTGATTTCAGGAGCCATATGGTTGTTATCTTGTTCAGTTGAATGGAAGCAGAGAATTGGTGGTACTTTGTGCTCAGGGGCATTACATGTGCCGGTGATACACAAGGGAAAAGGCTCCATGGTGTGTGGCTACTGCTTTGGTTTTTACTGAAATTGACTTCATTTTTGTGAAAACTTGATTGTATAATTCTTATAAACACTACACAGTATACACCAACAGCAGTTAAAGAAAGACATGTAATTTTTCAGCAATACAAAATTTCAGCAGTCAATTTGCTGAGTAGTAACACATATATTGTTGTCTATAAATTATAATATTATAGATGATACTGTGGCAGAATTTTTGGAATGTTAACACAAAATGATGCAGACATGAGCTGGACCCTGGCAACACCTGTTGCTGGCCTTCATGCCTCAGTACCTACACCTATCTCCTAATTCCCTGTAGGAACCTCTACCCAGGGTCAGAGTGTGAACCTGTACTTAACTTATTATGTGAACACCTGATCAGTTAGGGCCAGTGTGAGGTGTTTGAAGGATAAGAACAATGTAACAATGTCGTAGACACACAAGGGTGGTGACTTGCCTTGGGTGTTCCACACAGTGAGACTAGCAAATGTTCTAAGCTGCTGTGACTGTCACAAGTTCACAAGTGAAAGAACTGCATCCAGGGCTGTGTGTCAGACCACCACTACTTGAGTCGCTGTCATGATTATGTTGTAAAAAACCCTGAGACAAGTAACAGATAGCGGGTGGTACAGGATTCCTCGCTGGGCGCCAGACTATGTCATTTAATAAACGACCGACGGACCGTTAATAGCGAAACACACGTGAACAATTTACATCAAAAATGAATCCGTCTCCACATTCCCACGGTCCTGTGTGAAAGGGTCATCTCAAAATATTTATATTACAATGACTATATTTATTATACATATAAATATAGTCACTTGTGAAAACATTTAATTAAACTCACAATGATAATAATAATAATTAAAATCGCGTAAAGTGCAATTGCAGTTTTTTTTCATTTGAAGTGCTTTTCAAAATAATTAATTGTATATGTCCTGAATTGTTATTTGTTTAAGTAATTGTTCTTGCCACTTTGGAATTATATGTATGTGAAGGGGTCTTTTAATTGATTATCCATGACATTATCCCTCTTTCGATGTGGATGAGTAGGCAGTAGGTATGTAGCCTGTGCTTACTCATGCGCAACTAAGTGGCATGTAAAAGGGTACAGACAATTGAGGGGGCTAACACTGTGCAGCTGCCTGCCTAAGTCCTTATGTGGGCAGGCTATTCCTGTCACTGCTGATAACCAACTTCCCAGGTTGTTATTATATATCTATAGTCTACCCATGATCTTGTGATCATTCTGATCACATGTTGTGATCCTTTGATCAGTGACAACAGAAAGACGTGTACACTGATGAAATGCATTCATGTGCAAGTTTTTTTTAAATATATTTAAAGCATTTCCCATAAAATAGTACACAATGTCAGAGAAGATGGATTACAAGAGATCATAAAACAAAATGATTAGTGACTCTACTCAAACAAGGTGTTCACTCTACCGGCAGACTAAACAGAATAGTGATATTATCATAACTAGTTATGGAAAAGACAGAGTTTGATTTGTTTTTGATGACCTGGAAGTCAAGTTTAAAAGGAGTATATTAATTAATGTAATGTTCTTAAGACTATACTAACTATGTTGAAGGTATACTGCCCGCCAAATTGTGTTCAGTAAGCCTAAGGTTGTAATTTGAAGGTACCACCATCGGATCATGTTCAAACATCCAGTTTCAAAACAAACTTTATTGGCAATACGGCCGAGTCGGGCCGAGTTAACTGATAGACCCTCATAGTTTCTTCCAGCAGTCACCTTCATTCAGTACTTTTAGGGGGTGGGTATGAAACTATGATGTCATGTTATGGTTTCTGGAATTACAGCAGTGGTAAATAAAAAGCACGTAATGCGTAGGTGGCTGGGGATAGACTGTGTCGAGGAAACGGGTTGTGTGGTTGGGGTAGGCAGCGAGTGAGTCATCAAAATACACACAATGCTGCTTTCTACACTCGCAGTAAACTGCACAGTTGCGAAATACTGTGGGGTGGGGGGCATACACCTTTTGTGTATGCTGCGGCTGTGTTTTATGTGATGTATTGTCAATGAGGATTGCTGCAGAATGTTTCCACATTGTGGTTTGACTGTTCCCAAACAAAGTCCAGAAATATGGTTCAACCTGGTCTGTGTGGCCATGAATGTGCATGACTGTGGCTTTCTCATAGCAGGTGTGTGGTATTCAAAAATGTGTCTGTTATTTGGAATATGACGGGAAAATATTGTGAGGGAATTAGTTTAACTGTGCTTGTATTTACACATTGTCTGGCCTGTCTACCTCCTAGGGACAGCTGATGCAGATGTGGACAGATGACATCAGTTCAATTCACTTACTTGAAAAATATAATATCAGCAAACTAAAATGTTAGTTTGTAGAAATTGGGAATGTGTTAAAAATCACCGGTAATCAATTCATGTATCGTAACTACAGACCCCTAATATGAAATCTACTGCTGCTGGGACATAACAGACTGATTGAGTTCTCCCACCACCCGTCCCTACCCTACACCACCCTACCCCTCATCACACCCCTCACCATCACACTACACACCACCCAACCCAACTCAACCCCACCCAACCCCATCACACTCCACACCACCCAACCCAACCCCATCATACCCCAACCCACCCCATCACACTCCACTCCACCCCATCACACTCCACTCCATTCCACCCCATCATATCCCAACCCATCACACCCCACCCCACCCTATCCTACCCCTCTCCACTCTACCTTACCCCACCCCACCCCATCACACCCACCCCCCTTATGACAGTCAGACTGTCACTTGGTTATTATAATAGTATATAAATTAGAGTGGTGCTAAGGTTGGTGAAGACAGCTTGCTGTGGAGATGGATGTGACAGACTGCAGCTGTGTCCCAGTGTCTGGGGACCAATAAGTCATCAGAGGACCCTCTTCTACCCTGTGACAAATACTGTCATTGTCTATTACTGTCAGTCACATTCCTCTCCACATAGAAAATGGCACATTTTGGCATGATATATTTAAGATGTATTAACGTTTTATTGAAATGCACATCTAATGAGACAGACCAGGTGTGGGATGAACTGTTGGGTCACACACCTCAACGTTATCCAGCAGATTGCAGGCACAGCGTTGTCAAGAAAGTTGTCCAGTGGTTTAAGTAGAATCTTAGAAAGTTTATGTTGTACTGTATATAAACATTACAGGATGTGACACAAATTACAGTAGGTCAGTGACGTGACCTGTAAAAAACTGCCCTTATGAGAAATATGAATTATTTACAGCACTAGAAAATATGAACATGGATGTCTGTGGATAAAAGAAATAATCACCTGACCTCACCTGCAGTCCTTGCCCAGGTCACTGCAATAGGGCTTGCTGTACTAGGCTGCAGGCTCAACATGGACGTTGAATGTATGTTTTACTGTGATCTAGTGTTAAATATATATATATATTGTTATTCCTAAATTAGATAAGAATTCATGACAACATTGAAGGAAATCCATCCAGCTGTTTTTACACATTGCAAACAATTAAAATCAAATTGAGCATAAAATGTTGAAAATATCCAGTGAAATGATGTACAGTGCCAGTGAAATGATGTACAGTGCCAGTGAAATGATGTACAGTACCAGTGAAATGATGTACAGTGCCAGTGAAATGATGTACAGTGCCAGTGAAATGATGTACAGTGCCAGTGAAATGAGCAGACTCTGAAGTTGTTAATGGGGGTAGATGGTCAGGGTTAATGGGTGAGACTACTCACCTTCTACCCCATTACATCACTGAGGCTGGGGCAACTAATAGGGCAATTACAACAATGACCATTATTACCATGTATTGACAGCATAACCATTCATCATATCAATTGACATGCACACATCAAACTTGGCTTTAGTACCTTTATGCTACTCAGTACCCAATGTCTCCTACAGTCACGCTAATGTCTGAATAATGTTTACAGGAACATTAAAATTCCCATGAAGCTTGTTTACTATGTTGCATAGAAAATATGTTTTAGGTGATGGGAATTGCTGTCTCATTGAAATGCTAGCAGATGATTTATTTTTGTAAAACAGATGGCTTAGGACCTAGCATTATGAAATGGTTCCTTCTATTTTATACTGTTTCTCCATTTCATTGTTTAGTGGCAGTCTCTCTCCTCAAGTTCATTACAAATAAGAAACTATCACTGTCACTTTACATTGTTGGGAACAGATAAGTTCACCAGATTGCAGGGATGAATCTAGAATATGCTCAAATTTAGTCAAATAGTTGTGTCTTCAAAACAAAATGAACTGAAATTCCCTTCTTCTTCCCAAACCACCTACAGCAACTGTCATAACTGCCCCAGGAAGCAGCCATGCAGATATCTGTAGAAGCACAAACTCTGTGAAACAATGTGTGTGTCCCCCTGGGCAAGAGAGTTTGCTGCAGTTCTTCTGCTCACCTTTGTAGTGGTCAACAATAGCAGGCAGAGACTGTTGGTTGAGGAGATGACTATCTTGTGGGGAGAGTAACCCCAAACATGACCCCATGGTGCTGGTGACAATGAGGGCCTTTGCCAGCCAGGACCTGCAGAGGGTACAAGACTTCATGAGAGACCATTTGTAACAAGATAAGGAAGCACCAGATGTAATTAATAACTCCACTGTCAGGGGTACTTATCTACACCTGTGTAGTTTATCAAGATGATATTACTGTTACTGATGCCTATCACTGAACACCAATGGTCCTAAACTACAGCGGCACAATGTGACTATCAGCTGTATAACTGTACCTCTTATCAGAGTTCCTGTGTTGCAGTGGCACATTAGATGCTTTGTAGTTTTAAGATTGAGTCCCCAATGAGGCGTATCTTAGCCAGACAGAATGTGTTCCTTGAACTATGACAAGGCCGTGACGGACAACATTGCTTGTTTTTTGTGTAGATGATCAATGAACTGTACATCTTCGAAAACTTACAAAACTCAGTAGGCTCAATGGATGGATTGAATTATGAAGGTTTGCCAGGACACAATGTATGTTTTTTGTTTGAACAGATGTAAAACATTACACGGACATTGTGATAATAGATGATTTCTATATATATGTTTATACATGTTTCTTACCTATCAAAGACACGGATGACACAGCAACTTGTCACTGGGCCATGTCATTGTCTTGATTCACCTGTGTGAGTTTACTAGTCTACTTTATGAGGCCAACCAGTGGTTAGAGCATTCCAGTCAATACTCTCAGATATATGTTGACAGTTGAAAGCCTGACTAATCCTCAGGTGATTCTAGTGATGTCTTGATGTCTAAACCAGTCTGATGTTCTAATTAAGTCAGTGTTTATGCTTCCACTTTCTGACCAAACAACAAAAGAACCTCTATCTCCAACCAGTTCTATTGCATATCTACTGTATCTTCCTACGTATTAGGTAATGATATAAGCACTAAACCTACACCAAAAACATGCATACTTTTTTAATCATGCTGCCAACTTAGTAAACCAATAGCAGTTCCTGCTGCTCTACTGCAGCTGTGTTGAGCTAATTGTATGACACAGGTTAAAGATGCTTTGAGAAACACAAGAAGGAGATCTTCAGTGGGAATGGTGACAGTGATGTCACGGTTAGGTGAGGACAGATTGCCCACAGTCGGCACTTTCCTTGGTGTGTAACATCCCTGGGATCTGCCAGACTTCCTGTCTCTGCTAGCTCTATCTCATATCACCTGTAATCCAGCGCAGTCCTTCTTGCATCACGCAACATGATCGTCTTGTGTGATAATCACTGCTTCCTGTTGATATCCTTGTGTTAGAAAAAGTGGAGATTTTTTTTAGAAATGATTTATTTTACCAAATTCACATGTTCTTACACAGGTGCAATTGAGTAGGCAGATTTTTATGTGTGACTGTAGAAGGTGTTGACTGTAAAATGGTACATTTCTAGGTGATTTGAGTAAGCGGAAGGATATTTGGCAGCAATTTGCCTGTTTGACCCTTTGGCGGAGCAATGCTTGCCGGCATTCGTAAATATTGATGGGTGTCACACATACAGGCATTTTACGAGAGCTAGAAATATTAGAGTTTGACTAAACTTGACCAGCATGTCAATGAGATGATGATAACAGCAGGTGAGAAGTTTAAGAATTTTTGTAGGTCACGTTTTGTTATAATCATACAAAACGTTAACATGATCGCCAACAGGAAAACTAACTGTATCATAAGCCCATCAGTGGGTTGCAGACTGGACAATCTGTGGGTGATTTGTGGCAGAGATCAGTTATGGTGAGATATTTTCCCACAGTGTTCATATGTTTGGGACTAGACTGGTCACGATATATTGTAATGAGATGACTGTAAATATTAAAGTAAAATTTATATTGTGTTGCTTATTAATTGTAATGTTTTTAAATACTTAAGAATATTTTGTATTGAAGAATGTTTAGCCTTTAAAAAAGAATGTTTACCTCTATATGGGATAGGGCTGGCCTTGATAATGGTCATTGATGTTCGTTAGCAAACATTGGTGTAGCTATCCTTTTTTAGAATGTGTTGACTTTTGTACATTAGTGTCTTAATTCTTCTGGGTTTGGTTAGCATGTCTGTGTCTGTTGGGAAAACTTGGTACCAATCCAATCTGTAAATGCTTGAACATAACATTGGGGCAGTATATATATACAACTTGACATCGTAGTGGTCTTTCCAGTAATGTCCCAGAAAGACACCTGAGACTCTTGTCCCAGCACTTTCCCAATCAGTGAGCTTCCAGGTGCCTACAGGGCAGAATCCTTTCATGGAGCTGATGTCAGCACCTTAAATATAAATTACACCAAAAGAAAGCTTGTGTGACAACTCAGCAGTGGGGTAGCCCTGGGGCAGAGACAGGGTGACTTACTGGCAGTAGGAGACAGTCATGAAGGAATGTACTGGTGGGGTGGGAACAAATTAAAGTGAGGTGCAGCAATTAGGAAGGCATCATTAAACCCACATGCTTGATTAATGATTAGATAAGATCTAGATGCCCTTTCTGCCCAGTCTGGTGGCACATCTGCAAAGGGAAGTCTCCTACAGGAGAGTGACTCTTAAATGAACCCAATGGTTTCTGTTTAGTACATATTTATTATCAGAATGTGCATAGTTCACTCAGCTGTAGAAATGAGTATGTGCTCCGTAAGAACTTAGCTTTTTACCTCCTTTACTGACTCAATAGTTTGTAACTGGTAATGAGTTGTACACACATGTATGTTAGTTTTCATGTAGCATGACTTGATGAATTCACACATCTTTTGACCAGTTATGGTTTGTTTGTGCATACAAAGTGTGAACATGGGTATTTCTCGAAGCAAATACGTCTGCCTAAACAATTTTTTATAAAAGGAAGCACACACATGTGAAACATGACACACTCACATGCACGCACGCACGCACACACACATACACACACACACGCATGCATGCACGCACGAACTTGTATGATTCTGAAGTAATTGTGTCTCCAATGTGAGCTGATGGTAAATGTGCCTGATGATTGGACTTCACTGGGTTCTCAATAACTAAGGTGAATAGCTTAATGGGCACTTGTTGAATGGGGAGCTAGTCCTAATTGGCAGTCAATCTTCTTGTTCTTCATCTGAGCTACTTCATCTCAGAAGGTGGCACATGGAAGTTGTTGGACATGGTACTGTGTGCAACTTGTTGATGTGGGAAGTGATGTGTTTAACTGTTTATGCAGTGGCACACATTGTTCCTTCCAAGGCCAACTAAGGTTATTGTTGTTCCTTCATGGGTCGGATGTTACTTACCGTTAACCAATGCCATGTTGTTTGTCTTTCACCAAAGCTCCACAAGTTGCCCCAACAGAGACAGGTTATTAACTGCAACACCTGGTTCTACTTGTTCTTTGGATGCAGTTGTTCACTGCGGCACCTGGTTCTACTTGTTCTTTGGATGCAGTTGTTCACTGCGGCACCTGGTTCTACTTGTTCTTTGGATGCAGTTATTCACTGTGACACCTGATTCTACTTGTTCCTTGGATGCAGTTATTCACTGTGACACCTGATTCTACTTGTTCTTTGGATGCAGTTATTCACTGTGACACCTGATTCTACTTGTTCTTTGGATGCAGTTGTTCACTATGACACCTGGTTCTACTTGTTCTTTGGATGCAGTTGTTCACTGTGGCACCTGGTTCTACTTGTTCTTTGGATGCAGTTGTTCACTGGGGCACCTGGTTCTACTTGTTCTTTGGATGCAGTTGTTCACTGCGGCACCTGGTTCTACTTGTTCCTTGGATGCAGTTATTCACTGCGACACCTGGTTCTACTTGTTCTTTGGATGCAGTTATTCACCGTGACACCTGATTCTACTTGTTTCTTGTGTGTAATTATTTACTATGACACATGGTTCTACTTATTCCTTGGATGCAGTTATTCTCTGCGAAACCTGGTTCTACTTGTTCTTTGGATGCAGTTATCCATTGTGATGCCTAGTTCTACTTGTTCCTTGGATGTAATTATTCACTGTGACACCTGAATCTACTTGTTCCTTGGATGCAGTTATTCTCTGCGAAACCTGGTTCTACTTGTTCTTTGGATGCAGTTATCCATTGTGATGCCTAGTTCTACTTGTTCCTTGGATGTAATTATTCACTGTGACACCTGAATCTACTTGTTCCTTGGATGCAGTTATTCTCTGCGAAACCTGGTTCTACTTGTTCTTTGGATGCAGTTATCCATTGTGATGCCTAGTTCTACTTGTTCCTTGGATGTAATTATTCACTGTGACACCTGAATCTACTTGTTCCTTGGATGCAATTATTCACTGTGACACCTGAATCTACTTGTTCCTTGGATGCAATTATTCACTGTGACACCTGAATCTACTTGTTCCTTGGATGCAATTATTCACTGTGACACCTGAATCTACTTGTTCCTTGGATGCAATTATTCACTGTGACACCGGAATCTACTTGTTCCTTGGATGCAATTATTCACTGTGACACCTGAATCTACTTGTTCCTTGGATGCAATTATTCACTGTGACACCTGAATCTACTTGTTCCTTGGATGCAATTATTCACTGTGACACCTGAATCTACTTGTTCCTTGGATGCAATTATTCACTGTGACACCTGAATCTACTTGTTCCTTGGATGCAATTATTCACTGTGACACCTGAATCTACTTGTTCCTTGGATGCAATTATTCACTGTGACACCTGAATCTACTTATTCCTTGGATGAATTATTCACTGTGACACCTGAATCTACTTGTTCCTTGGATGCAATTATTCACTGTGACACCTGAATCTACTTGTTCCTTGGATGTAATTATTCACTGTGACACCTGAATCTACTTGTTCCTTGGATGCAATTATTCACTGTGACACCTGAATCTACTTGTTCCTTGGATGCAATTATTCACTGTGACACCTGAATCTACTTATTCCTTGGATGTAATTATTCACTGTGACACCTGAATCTACTTGTTCCTTGGATGTAATTATTCACTGTGACACCTGAATCTACTTGTTCCTTGGATGCAATTATTCACTGTGACACCTGAATCTACTTGTTCCTTGGATGCAATTATTCACTGTGACACCTGAATCTACTTATTCCTTGGATGTAATTATTCACTGTGACACCTGAATCTACTTGTTCCTTGGATGTAATTATTCACTGTGACACCTGAATCTACTTGTTCCTTGGATGTAATTATTCACTGTGACACCTGAATCTACTTGTTCCTTGGATGCAATTATTCACTGTGACACCTGAATCTACTTGTTCTTTGGATGCAATTATTCACTGTGACACCTGAATCTACTTGTTCCTTGGATGTAATTATTCACTGTGACACCTGAATCTACTTGTTCCTTGGATGTAATTATTAACTGTGACACCTGAATCTACTTGTTCCTTGGATGTAATTATTCACTGTGACACCTGAATCTACTTGTTCCTTGGATGCAATTATTCACTGTGACACCTGAATCTACTTGTTCCTTGGATGCAATTATTCACTGTGACACCTGGATCTACTTGTTCCTTGGATGCAATTATTCACTGTGACACCTGGATCTGCCTCTGGATCCTGTGCTTCTCAGTAATTCAGTTCATCTTCTTTTATGGCATTGTCAATTCTCTGTTAAGACAACAGTAACAACAACATAAGTTAACATGTTCATGTCACATCCACTGGATGAAGTCGAGACGTATTCAGATGTTTTGGTGTGTTTGAAATATTTCTTTATCTAATTACTTAATCATTGTGTTTGATCCTAAACCATTTCTTTGTGTAGAATCATCGCTGAAACATTCCAAGATCCCTGCCCTGAAGCGCCTCCTGGTGGATGACAATATCAACATCGATGAGGCGGTTGTAAACGTAATGAACCTGAAGACAATCAACCCTGACGTGCACCCACGGTGAGTACTCACACTCTGTGCTCTGTGCGTACATCAAGTATGTGTGTGTCAGTTCATCAGTGCATATGTAATAATAATAATAATAATGATAACATTTTTATTTTGTTAAGCGCCACATCCAATGTTTTTCACAGCACTTTACAACAGTATACAAATGTATGATAAAAATAATGCATTTGAATAAAAACAATAGTTGTTATATTGTAGATAAAATGAACTAATAATAATAGTAATTAAAACAATAAATATAGTATAAGTAGAACAGGAATGTGGTATAACATATCATAAAATAGTTAAGATCGTATTATTATTTTAATAGATAAACTAAAATTAATGTAAACATCAATAAATTAGGCTAAATTGTTTATGGAAAATAAATAAATAAATAGGTAAATAAATAATAAATAAACATTAAATATCAGTCAGTTATGGTAAAACAGTGTTGGTAATCATCCGAGTTACATATACCCTGCATGAACAGGTGAGTCTTCAACACGGATTTAAATGCTTCCAGTGATGTTTTGGTGGTAACGCTTGATGGCAGAGCGTTCCACACTGTTGCCGCTGCATGAGCAAATGTACAGTCACCGGCTCTGCTTGTAATCCTTGCATGCATGTCTATCTGTGCATCCAGGCATGTCTATGTACCTGGGATTTTCTTTTTTTATCCATGGGAATATTTGGCATTCATTAATCAGTGTTTACCTGTTGCAACTATGCAACAACGGTGACTTGGAAGTGTTTTTGAAGTTCGGATAATCAGTCGCCCATACGAATATTACAAAATTCACTTTTTAAATAACATAGTGTCGCATGTATCAAAACCTTAAAAGGGATTTGTATCGTTGTGGAATACAAAAATTGCACTCAACATAAAAGCACTGTTGAGGGTGGGTGGAAGCACGGGAGAAGAAGAATATCATTGCAACAGGCATGGTCCCAGTCATTCAAGACGGCTCTTCCTTCAGGGACAAGATATACACTGTGATGGAGGGCATTGGGCAATCTCTGCTGAGATCTCTGTGTTGCCCTATAAAACTGTATCACTCATGAAGCCAGACTCACTGTTGACCTGGCTCCTTCTCACAATGGGTGTTGTTGGCAAGAGGTGCACTGATGGTATCATGCTTGATACCAGGCTCATAGTCCTATCAATGTAATAGCCTAGATGGCTGTGGTTGCGTGCTGGTGTTCTGTTCTCTATGTCATGTTATTGCGTTTTACGCTCATTGTCCACTGACAAATGGTCCACAACAGGTGTCCTTTTGCAGGTGGCCAAACTGTGGTCAGTGATGGTCAGTCTCAATGTTCTGTGTGTAGGTTATGTTTGCAATGAAAAAAATATTCAGAAAAACGTAATCTTTGTTAATTGTCCAGTAAGAATACTTTGTGAAACTGCCTTCTGGCACATGACATGGAATTGAGGATTTGGTTGCTTGGTTTCTAGTATAATCATGAAGATGTTTATTTAGAGCTGCTTATGAAATACCAAGTTCTCTCATCTGGAAGATGGGTTTTTTGCTTATAAAATGTGTCGTACATTGTCAATGATTAAATATATTGACCGAAATTAATGAAAACTGACGTAGGTGAAATTGTTGGTTATGGGTGTTTCATGTCCTAAATATAAGATATTTTGATGAATGCAGTGGAGATTTAGTAGTTGATTTAATTGTTAGGACTTGCTTGTGAATTTCACAAACCATCAAAGCTATGAAATAAAGCATGGCTACAACACCAGTTATATATCTGCTTGGTAAAATTGATGGAGAGAAGACGATAATGTGAGGTGAGGATTCTGGTGATCAAATGACTGGGGCTACAGCAGGCTGTCGTCATTCAGTCACGCACCGTCATGGTCTGTGTTCATGACACCACACCTGACAGTCACACCTGTAGACTGCCGGTCCGTGACCATGTCATTAGACATGCCCAGTTAAAGACTCTCAGCGCGCACATGCAATCAGGCACAATCAGACTTTCTGACATGGCCGTAAAAACCAGGACATGTAAGATACACTGTAGTCATGGCAACACATCTCCTAGGTGGCAGCACCTGACTGGCAACATGCAAGGGGTAGACCGGTATTTCAGCGTAACATTCATGCAGGGAACAGATCACTATTTAATTGCTGTGTTGAAGACATTTAGACAAAGTTCGGGTGATTTTGATAGGATACGTCTTATAAGGAAGTATGTTTAATTATTATGTTTTGGAATTGTGAAATCTGTGTTTTTATGCAAAATGTTGCTATTTGAAATGCAGATTAACGAATCACAACATTGATTTTCTTAAGCATGCAATTATAAGATAATGGGGATTTTCCTGGCAGATCAGTAAGGAGAAAATTACCACTTTATATGTGTAATTTTAGGAATATCAGAACACATTAACTTGGTTGCCAGTTGAAAAATAGTGATTTGAACCTAGCAAGAAACCTACTACAGGTTCAATGGGATATTACACATGTTGTTACAGGTTCAGTGATATATTACACATGTTGTTACAGGTTCAATGAGATATTACACATGTTGTTACAGGTTCAGTGAGATATTACACGTGTTGTTACAGGTTCAATGAGATATTACACATGTTGTTACAGGTTCAGTGATATATTACACATGTTGTTACAGGTTCAATGAGATATTACACATGTTGTTACAGGTTCAGTGAGATATTACACGTGTTGTTACAGGTTCAATGAGATATTACACGTGTTGTTACAGGTTCAACGAGATATTACACATGTTGTTACAGGTTCAACGAGATATTACACATGTTGTTACAGGATCAACAAGATATTACATGTGTTGTTACAGGTTCAATGAGATATTACACGTGTTGTTACAGGTTCAATGAGATATTACACGTGTTGTTACAGGTTCAATGATATATTACACGTGTTGTTACAGGTTCAATGAAATATTACACGTGTTGTTACAGGTTCAATGAGATATTACACGTGTTGTTACAGGTTCAATGAGATATTACACGTGTTGTTACAGGTTCAATGAGATATTACACATGTTGTTACAGGTTCAATGAAATATTACACGTGTTGTTACAGGTTTAATGAGATATTACACATGTTGTTACAGGTTCAATGAGATATTACATACGTTGTTACAGGTTCAATGAGATATTACACATGTTGTTACAGGTTCAATGAGATATTACACGTGTTGTTACAGGTTCAATGAGATATTACACTTGTTATTACAGGTTCAATGAGATATTACACGTGTTGTTACAGGTTCAATGAGATATTACACGTGTTGTTACAGGTTCAATGAGATATTACATGTGTTGTTACAGGTTCAATGAGATATTACACATTTTGTTACATGTTCAATGAGATATTACACGTGTTGTTACAGGTTCAATGAGATATTACACGTGTTGTTACAGGTTCAATGAGATATTACACGTGTTGTTACAGGTTCAATGAAATATTACACGTGTTGTTACAGGTTCAATGAGATATTACACGTGTTGTTACATGTTCAATGAGATATTACACATTTTGTTACAGGTTCAATGAGATATTACACGTGTTGTTACAGGTTCAATGAGATATTACACGTGTTGTTACAGGTTCAATGAGATATTACACGTGTTGTTACAGGTTCAATGAGATATTACACATGTTGTTACAGGTTCAATGAAATATTACACGTGTTGTTACAGGTTCAATGAGATATTACACATGTTGTTACAGGTTCAATGAGATATTACACATGTTGTTACAGGTTCAATGAGATATTACACGTGTTGTTACAGGTTCAATGAGATATTATACATGTTGTTACAGGTTCAATGAGATACTACACGTGTTGTTACAGGTTCAATGAGATATTACACGTGTTGTTACAGGTTCAATGAGATATTACACATGTTGTTACAGGTTCAATGAGATATTACACGTGTTGTTACAGGTTCAATGAGATATTACATGTGTTGTTACAGGTTCAATGATATATTACACGTGTTGTTACAGGTTCAATGAAATATTACACGTGTTGTTACAGGTTCAATGAGATATTACACATGTTGTTACAGGTTCAATGAGATATTACACGTGTTGTTACAGGTTCAATGAGATATTACACATGTTGTTACAGGTTCAATGAGATATTACACATGTTGTTACAGGTTCAATGAGATATTACACATGTTGTTACAGGTTCAATGAGATATTACACGTGTTGTTACAGGTTCAATGAGATATTACACATGTTGTTACAGGTTCAATGAGATATTACACGTGTTGTTACAGGTTCAATGAGATATTATACATGTTGTTACAGGTTCAATGAGATACTACACATGTTGTTACAGGTTCAATGAGATATTACACGTGTTGTTACAGGTTCAATGAGATATTACACATGTTGTTACAGGTTCAATGAGATATTACACGTGTTGTTACAGGTTCAATGAGATATTACATGTGTTGTTACAGGTTCAATGATATATTACACGTGTTGTTACAGGTTCAATGAGATATTACACGTGTTGTTACAGGTTCAATGAGATATTACACATGTTGTTACAGGTTCAATGAGATATTACACGTGTTGTTACAGGTTCAATGAGATATTACACATGTTGTTACAGGTTCAATGAAATATTACACGTGTTGTTACAGGTTCAATGAGATATTACACATGTTGTTACAGGTTCAATGAGATATTACATATGTTGTTACAGGTTCAATGAGATATTACACATGTTGTTACAGGTTCAATGAGATATTACACGTGTTGTTACAGGTTCAATGAGATATTACACATGTTGTTACAGGTTCAATGAGATATTACACGTGTTGTTACAGGTTCAATGAGATATTACACGTGTTGTTACAGGTTCAATGAGATATTACACGTGTTGTTACAGGTTCAATGAGATATTACACGTGTTGTTACAGGTTCAATGAGATATTACATGTGTTGTTACAGGTTCAATGAGATATTACACATTTTGTTACAGGTTCAATGAGATATTACACGTGTTGTTACAGGTTCAATGAGATATTATACATAATGTTACAGGTTCAATGAGATATTACACGTGTTGTTACAGGTTCAATGAGATATTACACATGTTGTTACAGGTTCAATGAGATATTACACATGTTGTTACAGGTTCAGTGATATATTACACGTGTTGTTACAGGTTCAATGAGATATTACACATGTTGTTACAGGTTCAGTGAGATATTACACATGTTGTTACAGGTTCAATGAGATATTACACATGTTGTTACAGGTTCAGTGAGATATTACACGTGTTGTTACAGGTTCAATGATATATTACACGTGTTGTTACAGGTTCAATGAGATATTACACATGTTGTTACAGGTTCAATGAGATATTACACGTGTTGTTACATATTCAATGAGATATTACACGTGTTGTTACAGGTTCAATGAGATATTACACGTGTTGTTACAGGTTCAATGAGATATTACACGTGTTGTTACAGGTTCAGTGAGATATTACACATGTTGTTACAGGTTCAATGATATATTACACATGTTGTTACAGGTTCAATGAGATATTACACATGTTGTTACAGGTTCAATGAGATATTACACATGTTGTTACAGGTTCAGTGAGATATTACACGTGTTGTTACAGGTTCAATGAGATATTATACATGTTGTTACAGGTTCAATGAGATACTACACATGTTGTTACAGGTTCAATGAGATATTACACGTGTTGTTACAGGTTCAATGAGATATTACACATGTTGTTACAGGTTCAATGAGATATTACACGTGTTGTTACAGGTTCAATGAGATATTACATGTGTTGTTACAGGTTCAATGATATATTACACGTGTTGTTACAGGTTCAATGAAATATTACACGTGTTGTTACAGGTTCAATGAGATATTACACGTGTTGTTACAGGTTCAATGATATATTACACGTGTTGTTACAGGTTCAATGAGATATTACACATGTTGTTACAGGTTCAATGAAATATTACACGTGTTGTTACAGGTTCAATGAGATATTACACATGTTGTTACATGTTCAATGAGATATTACATATGTTGTTACAGGTTCAATGAGATATTACACATGTTGTTACAGGTTCAATGAGATATTACACGTGTTGTTACAGGTTCAATGAGATATTACACTTGTTATTACAGGTTCAATGAGATATTACACGTGTTGTTACAGGTTCAATGAGATATTACACGTGTTGTTACAGGTTCAATGAGATATTACATGTGTTGTTACAGGTTCAATGAGATATTACACATTTTGTTACAGGTTCAATGAGATATTACACGTGTTGTTACAGGTTCAATGAGATATTATACATAATGTTACAGGTTCAATGAGATATTACACGTGTTGTTACAGGTTCAATGAGATATTACACATGTTGTTACAGGTTCAATGAGATATTACACATGTTGTTACAGGTTCAGTGATATATTACACGTGTTGTTACAGGTTCAATGAGATATTACACATGTTGTTACAGGTTCAGTGAGATATTACACATGTTGTTACAGGTTCAATGAGATATTACACATGTTGTTACAGGTTCAGTGAGATATTACACGTGTTGTTACAGGTTCAATGATATATTACACGTGTTGTTACAGGTTCAATGAGATATTACACATGTTGTTACAGGTTCAATGAGATATTACACGTGTTGTTACATATTCAATGATATATTACACATGTTGTTACAGGTTCAATGATATATTACACATGTTGTTACAGGTTCAATGATATATTACACATGTTGTTACAGGTTCAATGAGATATTACACGTGTTGTTACAGGTTCAATGAGATATTACACATGTTGTTACAGGTTCAATGAGATATTACACGTGTTGTTACAGGTTCAATGAGATATTACACGTGTTGTTACACGTTCAATGAGATATTACACGTGTTGTTACAGGTTCAATGAGATATTACATGTGTTGTTACAGGTTCAATGAGATATTACACATGTTGTTACAGGTTCAATGATATATTACACATTTTGTTACAGGTTCAAAGAGATATTACACGTGTTGTTACAGGTTCAATGATATATTACACGTGTTGTTACAGGTTCAATGATATATTACACGTGTTGTTACAGGTTCAATGAGATATTACACATGTTGTTACAGGTTCAATGAGATATTACACATGTTGTTACAGGTTGAATGAGATATTACTCATGTTGTTACAGGTTGAATGAGATATTACTCATGTCGTTACAGGTTCAATGAGATATTACACATGTTGTTACAGGTTCAATGAGACATTAGACGTGTTGCTACACATTCAGTGTGATGTTACATGTGTTGTTACGGATTCAATGATATGTTACACGTCTTGTTACAAGTTCAATGAGACATTGCATGTGTTGTTACAGGTTCAATGAGATGTGACATGTGTTGTTACAGGTTCAGTGAAATGTTACACCTGTTGTTACAGGTTCAGTGAGATGTTACGTGTGTTGTTACAGGTTCAATGAGACGATACACATGTTGTTACAGGTTCAGTGAGATGTTACATGTGTTGTTACAGGTTCAATGAGACGTTACACATGTTGTTACAGGTTCAGTGAGATGTTACATGTGTTGTTACAGGTTCAGTGAGACATTAGATGTTGTTACAGGGTCAATAAAATATTACATGTGTTGTTACACATTCAGTGACACGTTACACATTTTGTTATAGTTTCAGTGAGATGTTACATATGTGTTGTCACGGGTTCAGTGAGACGTTACACGTGTTGTTACAGGTTCAGTGAGACGTTACACGTGTGCCTCAGTCAGATTGTGGGCTACAGACGACTCCAGGCCGAGGTGGAGAGTGTCAGGAAGGTCCAGTACAGCTCCGACAACCTCGACCACGAGGCTCTCCTTATGCAGGTGAGGAACAACAACTAAATGTAGCAGCTATTTATAATTGGTTTGTTCATATTCGTATAATTCTGTCAATTTCTGGTTGTATTTAAATTCTATCCTTTTGTCTGATGTCTTTGACATCCGTGTGTATAAAGCTGACTGGCATATCTCTTATTTTGTAGTTGTGGTCATCATTAAAACCGGACACAAAATTGAAATCGCGATTATCTCCTCAGTGGACGGAACTTGGTTTCCAAGGTGACGACCCCATGACCGACTTCCGCGGCATGGGATTGCTTGGACTTCGCAATTTGCTGTGAGTAATTTGCTTAATTTATGCTACTCTGGGATTATTTATTGACATGTTTTGTATGCATCTGGTCATGATCACATATAAAAACCTTCATTAGTTATAAATATTAATACAGTACTGTTTACAGTGTTTATGCGGTTGTTGCTGGAACTTGTTTCTTTGTTGTACTGTGTTTAAAAGCACAACATTTGACACATGTTTTCTAATGCTTGTCAAATATGGTTTGTATGTAAGGTTTGTCTTGGCCATATTTCTGAAGGCAAACACTGACAATCTGTCAACTATATGTATATAACAGCATTACAAAATAGAGCCGTGTGCATCAGGTGGATGACATTGTATGGCATATATGTACAAATGCTGCCCCCTTATGAACTCTTATTTGAATCAACAGTTATCATGCCTATTCAGCAGCATTACAGATGACTTTGGTCCATTCACGCTATGCAAAAAAACATTCTCTTAGGATATAGTCTCCTTCAGAATGGACTGTGCTCATTACAGCTTGTAAATATTAGGAGCTTTCCACATCTGTCTTAAAGTGGTCCTCACTGTGGCGTTGAAAATGAGGAGATATAATTATGTATGTGTTAAAATTGTAGTTGTCACAAAATGTATATAAAGAGTGCAGAACTGACAGTTCTATTATAAATTCCAACAAGGAGTCGGGTGTTATTTTGTCTGTCATAAAAGATGCCAGTGTAACTCTTCACCTGGCATTTAAGTGCAGTGCGACAAATAAACCCAGGTTCAGGTTTCGGCTGTATAGACCCTGCCAGTAACTTGCCCCTGTGCTATTCTGCACTGTGAAAATGAGATGGTGTCTGTGAGGTGACTGGTGTGGGTGTATTACTGGTGTTTCTGTTGCAGGTTCTTTGTGTCTCGATACACCGACCAGGCTCGCTCTATGCTGGCGCACTCCTTCCATCCACAGTATGGGTAAGTCACACCTATTCTACTTCAAAGTGACGCACACTGCCATCAGCATTGAGTTTGTAAGACAGCACTGCAGAAGTTGACAGGTGAATGGGGGGACGTGGGGCAGAACGATTCACACTGACGTGTCATGAATACAGATCGAATTATTAAAGTGGACATGGCTTATTAGTGGACACTGCTGATGGGGTGCAAGACACTCAGTCAGTGTCCCGGGTAATTATAATGGACAGGTGTTATATATAGTGGACAGTTGGCTAGTGGCTGGTGCAAGACCACCAACATCAGCCAAAGTCTTGACAGTGATGTTCCCCTTGATGTACCTTGATAAGGTCTTAAAAAATAGAAATGTCAAAGAATGATCTTAAAATTAGAAAAGATCTTAAACAAAATGAGTTCTTTGTTACCAGTACAGCAAATTAGAGACAAAGGTGTTAAAACATATCAATTTATTACAAATTGTATACAATCTTAATGGTGTAACGTTCGATTCTTTGGTGGTTGCTTTAAACATACCAGGTGTGTGTTGGCATCAGCGGAGAAGTAATAATCAGTACGCAGTGGCGGTGTACCCTTAAGGAGTTGCCAGTTGTAAGGAAAGGCAATATTACACATAACTAAAGAAACTATCCCGCATAACCATTACTGCTGCTTTTCATGTGTGCAATGATAAAAGCACTGTCTTTCCTGACATTTAGTTTGTTCATTACACTTTACATTTGTAGTGTAAAAGAAGATCTGTTCTTCCTGACATTTAGTTTGTTCATTACACTTTACATTTGTGGTGTAAAAGAAGATCTGTTCTTCCTGACATTTAGTTTGTTCATTACACTTTACATTTGTGGTGTAAAAGAAGATCTGTTCTTCCTGACATTTAGTTTCTTCATTACACTTTACATTTGTGGTGTAAAAGAAGATATGTTCTTCCTGACATTTAGTTTCTTCATTACACTTTACATTTGTGGTGTAAAAGAAGATCTGTTCTTCCTGACATTTAGTTTGTTCATTACACTTTACATTTGTGGTGTAAAAGAAGATCTGTTCTTCCTGACATTTAGTTTGTTCATTACACTTTACATTTGTGGTGTAAAAGAAGATCTGTTCTTCCTGACATTTAGTTTCTTCATTACACTTTACATTTGTGGTGTAAAAGAAGATCAGTTCTTCCTGACATTTAGTTTGTTCATTACACTTTACATTTGTGGTGTAAAAGAAGATCTGTTCTTCCTGACATTTATTTTGTTCATTACACTTTACATTTGTGGTGTAAAAGAAGATCTGTTCTTCCTGACATTTAGTTTTTATGGCTGAGTGACCATTTTAACACTTTGTTGGCTGCATAGTTTAAAACCAGGAACCAGTGAGACTCAGAGTCACTTCACACACCGCACCAATTATACTGCATGTGTTTGAGTGTCACTGTTCTGTTCAGTGCAGGCAAGGTTAGAGGTGCCACATGTACCTGCAACGGAGGACGAGTATGTGTACATTCCTGTACTAGTAAACGTGCATCCAGTGACAGGTAGTTGTCTAAACTAGCAGATAAGGCATGTTGCTTGTGTGTGCTCAACACGTCACGCTGTACTTTACAACACTCGACAGGCAGCTACTACAAATGTGTTTAACTTTCAACACCCAACATATGACTTCAACATTCAGTTTCGCACACTGCTGAAATAACTATGAGGCTCCACACAATGAGCTATGATGTCTCAGACACAGACCTTAACAGCTGTGGCCTGACTCAACCACCTGCCCTCTAGTCAACAACAATACACTATTTCCGATGGCCTCAGCATAATGGTGACTATGATAAGAACTCTGATATTGTGGTATAAAAGCAACTATTAAACACACCATGCACTCGCACGTTATACAACCATTAGCTAGAGGCAGTAGTGCAGGTGTTTTATGGCCCTGTCCTCGCTGGCAAATCAACTCTTATTAAGGTGTGCTTACATGAGTTGACGCATCCCCACCGACATGGTGGGGGTTGCTCATCGCCACGTGTCATGGGGGAAATTAAGTGATGTAGTGCTGCCACCTATCGAGTAAAAGATATGTTGACTCTGTCGTGGATACAGAACTAGTAAGTGTGGAGGGTGATGTATCAGCAACCATGTGACATGAGATGAATCTGGTGGGTATTGTCTGGTTGTGCAAGTCTTACACAACGTATTGCTGTGGTGTGTGGTCATTTGAACCACCAACACATGATGTTTTTCTGTATGCTGCCAACTTGTGAAACTTGCTCTAAGATGTGCACAGAAATGTTGATGTCCTGACCACTCATGTTGGAATTGACCAGTGAATTGTGTTTTGTAGATATTCCTTTGCCATAGTTGGCATCAACTTGACGAGTCTGGCGTACTCTATGTTGACTGCCGGACACTTCAAGACACACTTCTACAACCAGGTGCACGGCTGTCCTCAACTCAATGACTTCCACCACGTCTACTGTGAGTTGCATTACTCGCCTACCGTCCTACTATTGTCCTACTACTATCCTGCTACTGTCCTACTACCATCCTACAACCGTCCTACTACACTCCTGCTACAGTCCTACTGTCATCTTGCTACTGTCCTGCTACCCTCCTACCAACATCCTACTACCCTCCTACTACTGTCCTACCATCATTCTACTACCCTCCTACTACCGTCCTACTGCCATCCTACCATCATCCTACTACCGTCCTAATCCTACTACCGTCCTACTATCATCCTACTACCCTCCTACTACTGTCCTACCACCATCCTACTACCCTCCTACTACCCTCCTACTACTGTCCTACTGCCATCCTACCATCATCCTACTACCGTCCTAATCCTACTACCGTCCTACCATCATCCTACTACCCTCCTACTACTGTCCTACCATCATTCTACTACCCTCCTACTACCGTCCTACTGTCATCCTACCATCATTCTACTACCGTCCTAATCCTACTACCGTCCTACTATCATCCTACTACCCTCCTACTACTGTCCTACCATCATCCTACTACCCTCCTAATCCTACTACCATCCTACCATCATCCTACTACTGTCCTAATCCTACTACCGTCCTACCATCATCCTACTACCCTCCTACTACAGTCCTTCCATCATTCTACTACCCTCCTACTACCGTCCTACTGCCATCCTACCATCATCCTACTACCCTCTTACTACTGTCCTACCATCATCCTACTACCCTCCTACTACCGTCCTACTGCCAACCTACCATCATCCTACTACCGTCCTAATCCTACTACCGTCCTACCATCATCCTACTACTGTCCTAATCCTACTACCGTCCTACCATCATCCTACTACCCTCCTACTACTGTCCTACTGCCATCCTACCATCATCCTATACCGTCCTAATCCTAATACCGTCCTACCATCATCCTACTACTGTCCTAATCCTACTACTGTCCTACCATCATCCTACTACTGTCCTAATCCTGCTACCGTCCTACCATCATCCTACTACTGTCCTAATCCTACTACTGTCCTACCATCATCCTACTACTGTCCTAATCCTACTACCGTCCTACCATCATCCTACTACTGTCCTAATCCTACTACCGTCCT
Source organism: Paraescarpia echinospica (assembly GCA_020002185.1). NCBI lineage: Eukaryota > Metazoa > Annelida > Polychaeta > Sabellida > Siboglinidae > Paraescarpia > Paraescarpia echinospica. The sequence goes on along the minus strand of CM034543.1, from coordinate 19,699,669 downwards.
ACCATCATCCTACTACTGTCCTAATCCTACTACTGTCCTACCATCATCCTACTACTGTCCTAATCCTACTACCGTCCTACCATCATCCTACTACTGTCCTAATCCTACTACCGTCCTACCATCATCCTACTACATGCAGTTCATCCTCTGTCAATCATTCATTTCAGGGATGCATTGGATGATCGCAGGCATGGGCTGTTTTAGGACTCAGATATGATTCATAATAAGACCACATTTAGATATTGGTGATTAAACAGCATAAAGAATAAATGAACTAGTTTTATTTTGTTTATCTGCATATTTTGCTTAGGAAGGATGTTGGTTGTATTAATGAAGCATCCAGATTGTTGAAACGTGGAATATCAAAGCAAATAATACTATGGTGTAGCAAGATTGTTAACACACAAGTGCATGCAGATTACCAAAGAATATGGATTATTGAAAATCAAATAAATGAGGCATGACTGTATATAGGCAGGTTGAGGTTGTTGATCAGAGCATCATGATGTATTTGATTGTTCTACCCACTACTAGTACCTGATTACATGGTCAGCTGAGGTCACCTTTCTATATGAGCTGCAGGAGTGTTTACTTTTCCATGTTGTTGGTAATATTTGTATGCACAGTACCTGTTTATGTTGTGAAGTATGTTTCTGTTGTGTGCAGGTTACCTATTTGTTGAGTTTGACAAGTTCTGGTTTGACGAGCGGCCGCGTGACATCATGGAGTTCAACCGAGTGAAGACAAAGTTCCAGAAACAAGTGATTCACAAACTCAAGAACAAATCAACGATTCTAAGCAATGGGTTGATCCCTTGTTCATAAACGTATTGAGACATGTGACATCTGATTACATCTTGCTCCACATGTTTTTCAAATCTGAACCATATCAGTGGCTGATGATGTGTGATTAACAAACTGAAATGTCAGCAGTGCTGACACTGACACTCATTACCGTGTGGATTTGAACATGGTAAATTGATGTGACATCTTATAGGTATGACACCTGACTGTCAGGGATGTGGTGTGACGTCTTACTGGTATGACGCTTGACTATCGTGCCATTCAGGGACATGGTGTGATGTCTTTACCTTACTAGTATGACACTTGACTGTCATACCATTCAGGGACACGGTGGAGCTAATTGAAGTTTCACACAGATGAATGCAGCATCAAGCAGCAGACACCAAACGCACAAAGACGGCAGATTGGTAACATCACTGGCGTGGTACGTTCAGTAATATGTGCCCTCAAACTGTAGGATATAGCGGGCCATGCAAGCAAGTGGGGCAAATGCTGCTTGTAGCAGTGTTTGTATTTTCTGTCACAAGCGTTGTGGATCTTTCATTGGTACTTATATAAACGGCTACCTTTTTTCAAAAAACATCAATTGTGAAATCACACACATTCCTGACTGAGGATATGTGACATTTCTATGGACACAAGAATTCAAATAATTGATTAAAACAACCATCTCCCAAGAAATTCTACCACTGTGCTTCTGTGCTGCTATCTAGCTGTGACCATTGCTGTATTGAATACCTTGTCTTGACATCAAGTAATGGTAAAAATATCTGATGTCTGAACAGTCACATAACATCTGGTATTAATGTACCGTAAGTGCAGATCTTTGCACAGGTGCTTATCTTGTATTCTACATGATCATGTGCATAAGTTCGTGTGGAGTCTCATTCTTCTGTCTTGTGTCGCAGTTAATATGTTGTCCATTCACGCAAACATTCTACAAATGGTAAATACGTTTTTAATGGAACTACCAGTGTTTTAAAGATATGCAGTCCGAGATGTGGGTTACACCATGGAATATGACCAGCACATAACCAGGGGCGTAAGAGAGGAGGGAATGGGACTTGCTTCGGGGTGGTAGATGATGTTAGTCAAATGTGCTTGTCATTCTCCTTAATTTCTCTCCGATTTCCCTCGACGTCTTGGCAACTGGTGCCCAAAGACTGTTAAAGATCTCAACTCATCTGGCAGCAGCCGATTGGCTCTTGCATGCCACGCATGTCTGTAATTATTTATTTAACAATAACATTCGTAAAACGCAGCTTTTTAATCCAGGTCTGATTGTGTAGGGATTATTTATGTTGGAACAGGAAAATGTTAAGGCGAGACTTTGCCAATCAAAGTGTATATAACGAAGTTTGCATGATGGAGGGTAACAGGCTGTTTCCGATTAAAGATATGGCAATTTATGTAGTAGTTAAGAATGTTAAAACTGACGTACAAGCAATCCAAGAATAATCACGAGGTGCCAGCTGGTATGGGAGAGTGCTGCCATCTGGTGTATTAATTTTGTGTGCAAATTGTAGTCACTAGGTGGTAGCACATGTATCTCTGTTGAAGTTGCCACTTCTACACCTTTGGAATGTTCTTTTACTGGGTGTAGTTTACCATGTTGCAGTGACGTTGTATGTTGGCATCCTTCCAATACTCATCACCGTAGCAATCTATTTTCTGTAAATAGTTATCTGCAAATTGTAAATAGTACTGTATGTTTAGTTAAGTGTTTCTTGTAGCCTGCATCGCACACCAGGACTGGTTAGTCAGCCATTTGTTGTAAATATAGTGCTGTATTTTAGACATGGCCGGCTGGACAGTTGTAGTGTTTTCCAACTACAACTGTCTAAACAAATTATCTGTGAATGTTAAACATCAAACAGAAGGATGTAGCATTAGTAGTTATAACATAGGAACACATTTCTGGAAAGCTAGGACAGTTAATTACATAATTAACAATGCCTAGCTGTACCTCAAGGTGTGTTATACAGTTGTGTTTGTACAAATGTGTATGTGGCCGACATCTACACAGAATGTTATAAACATAACATGTACATGTGACTGACTTGCCACAACTTCAGTGTACTTTCAGCAGGTAATCAGTTTGTTTGAATGTTTTGCTTCTAAGAAGCAGTCGCGTATATGTGGAACAGCATTACATGTGTAAATATCTTGAATAAATGACTATAATAAATGCAGGTGAAAGTTGTTTTATTTTACGCGACAACCTTTATAAAAGGTCTCATCTATTCTGCATCCTCTTCCCCTACCTACCCTGGGGCTGTCAGTCTCTTCTCCCTCCTGCCCTGGGGCTGTCAGTCTCTTACCCCTCCTGCCCTGGTGGGGCTGTCAGTCTCTTCCCCCCTCTTGCCCTGGGGCTGTCAGTGGGGGCAATAAGGAGCAGCAAGAGCATTTAAAAAATTTTTTTATATAAAATTACAAACATTTGTTTCTCCACTTTCTCACAACAAATGTTTGTGACTACTTCTGGCCATCGAACATACAATGTCTTCACAAGTCATTCCAAAAAGTAAGCACCAAACAGGTTTCACTAAAATTAACAATCTTTAAGATGACCACCCAGTGCAGTGTTAACTTGCAATAATGACAGTTTAGTAGCTCGAGATTCTTCAAAACACGATCATATTTCATGATAATCCAACATTCCAAAATAAATAATCACTTTGTGTATAGCCTCCAAAACAAACTGCGAGATATCTTTGTGTAAAGAACCACTACAATAATAGGATAAAACTTTAGGTAAGTTCAATTTATATATATTGATGAATTATTTTAGATAATTATTCCTTCATTGTCAACACATACCATCCATATTCATTATAATGATACACTAGAAGGTGGTGCGAACACATACCGGGCACTAGTCAACTGTGCAATGTATCATCAAACACATACCGGGCGCTAGTCAACTGTGCAGAGTATCGTCAAACACATACCACGACTAGTCAACTGTGCAATGTATCATCAAACACATACCAGGCACTAGTCAACTGTGCAATGTATCATCAAACACATACCGGGACTAGTCAACTGTGCATTGTATCATCAAACACATACCGGGACTAGTCAACTGTGCAGTGTATCATCAAACAAATCTAAATTGAAAAACCTTGAGTGCATAGGTAATGATATAATTGCAGGACTAGTATTCATAAGCAAGCCTACTTACTAGTTTACCAAGAATAAACCACAATTTAGCTGAGATAAGCCATATACCAAGTTGTACATGCTGATAATACAACTGTATTGATTATTAGTGGTAGTTTAATAATATACTTCATTTGCAGTATAGGAGGTGTTTTCAGCGTTACATAACGCTTTTTGTTTGATAACCAATTTAAAGGTCAACATATAATCTTCAAATACAGATTATTCCATTTGCATAGAGATGATGTTTTGAAGAAACATCCAACCCAGCTAGAATGCCATAGTGGATACCAAAAGGATTCATTTTTTATCAAATGTTTCTGAAACGAGACCAAAGGAAGGACCTTTAAGCCAGTAGTTATAAAATATTAATTCCCCAAACCTCTTATGATACTATCACATCCAAATGTCAATATTACCTGTACAGTGATGAAATGACATTTTCCAAATATTTACAGAATAAAAGATAACATTGTTACTGAATTTATAACACAACATAAACATACATGATATCAAAAATTACACAATCATAATAATTTAAACCTATTAGTAGATTACAGTTATAAAGTGGTACTCATGTTAAACTTGGGCTGAATCAAACTAAAGAAAAAGCCCACGATTTAAAGCAACATCACTTACAGATACCCAAAATATGGCATCTCCAAGTAACTATCTCAATAATAGTTCTATTACATGCCAACCTAAAGATGTCGATGCAGGACAACCAATGGAAGACAACAACCTGGTTTTGTTTATGATTTTGTCCATATTAGAAATATGTCTTGCAGAAGTTATTGTAACAATTTTGTGACAGTAATAATTATTATAACCGACTGGATCTAATATACTGGGATACTCGATATAATCAGTGATTTTTTGGCAATCTAAACACCTAGAAAACAACTTCTAAATAGTATAGTGCCGTCATACCTTTTTTAATCTTAATATTTATTGATTGTTAGGGCCATTACATAAATTATTGTTACAGCAAATGGTATTATACTGATTATATATTTGTAATATTGATGTTGCAACAGATTAAATGTTATACCCGTCACTAGTACAGCATTAATTGGCCAAGTGATGCATGTATTGTATTAATATAGAGTAAGCAGTAGTATGATCTTCAGCTTGTATGACATTAGTAGCTCTTGATTCACTGGCTTACACAGGTCACACAATAGGTGCCACATGACTAATAACATAAAGCTTGTTGTACAGGTGTTTGACAAAGTTATCACTGCCTAGGTCATGCCTTTGGTGCTACGTGACCAATAAGGTAAACATTGTCGTAGAGATGTCCAACAAAGTCAGCACTGATGCCCGCCGTGGCTTGGCGTGTGTTGCGGATGAACTCGCGTTTTGACATCTTGTTCTTGATATGTGGACTCGTCAGGTCGACAGACAACATGATGAGGGAGTAGCACAGGATGTAGACCGTCTCTGAAACAACAATTCAGCAAATAACTGTGTGAGAAGACAAGAGAGGGATGGAGGAGCTGGGAGAGGAGGCTGGTGAGAGAGAGTCACAAGAGGGAGACTGGCTGAATTGGCAGGACTGAGGAGAGAGATCGGGAGGGGACTGTAGAGTGGGAGAGGCGTGGAGACGGCAGTGAAACAGGATCAATGATGAATGGAGAAGGAAATACAAAATTAAGGACAAGCCTCACCCCGGACTTAAGGAACAAAGAGTAAGGCAACAACAACTATTAGAATAATTAATACCAACAAAATAATTTCCTCCACTTCCTCATAGCAACAGAAAAATGTGATACCGATTTATATGGTTTTATATAAATGTGAAACAAAATGTCTGGCATGTGAACAAGGACTAAGCTATGGCCTTACCTTGAGACAGACCCAGCTGAGGGTTGCACTGGCAGAATCGTTGTGAGAACTTCTCGACTAGGTTGCTGAGGTAGTCGCTACGTTCATTAGGAGGGTGGGTCTCACGGAAGAAACAACGCAGGGCGTTCGGCAGGAAGTGATTGCGGAAGTTCTGCAGCTCAACAAGACGATCCAACACGTCTGGCCTGGGCACATACAAAGACCAACAGCATTTCAATTGACTGCTTCAAGAGTAACACAACATCACACAGTCATACAATTGACTGCTTCAAGAATAACACAACATCACACAGTCATACAATTGACTGCTTCAAGAGTAACACAACATCACACAGTCATACAACTGACTGCTTCAAGAGTAACACAACATCACACAGTCATACAACTGACTGCTTCAAGAGTAACACAACATCACACAGTCATACAATTGACTGCTTCAAGAGTAACACAACATCACACAGTCATACAACTGACTGCTTCAAGAGTAACACAACATCACACAGTCATACAATTGACTGTTTCAAGAGTAACACAACATCACACAGTCATACAATTGACTGCTTCAAGAATAACACATCACACAGTCATACAATTGACTGCTTCAAGAGTAACACAACATCACAGTCATACAATTGACTGCTTCAAGAGTAACACAACATCACACAGTCATACAATTGACTGCTTCAAGAGTAACACAACATCACACAGTCATACAATTGACTGCTTCAAGAGTAACACAACATCACACAGTCATACAACTGACTGCTTCAAGAGTAACACAACATCACACAGTCATACAACTGACTGCTTCAAGAGTAACACAACATCACACAGTCATACAATTGACTGCTTCAAGAGTAACACAACATCACACAGTCATACAACTGACTGCTTCAAGAGTAACACAACATCACACAGTCATACAATTGACTGCTTCAAGAGTAACACAACATCACACAGTCATACAATTGACTGCTTGAAGAGTAACACAACATCACACAGTCATACAACTGACTGCTTTAAGAGTAACACAACATCACAGTCACACAACTGACTGCTTCAAGAGTAACACAACATCACACAGTCATACAATTGACTGCTTCAAGAGTAACACAACATCACAGTCATACAATTGACTGCTTCAAGAGTAACACAACATCACACAGTCATACAATTGACTGTTTCAAGAGTAACACAACATCACACAGTCATACAATTCACTGCTTCAAGAGTAACACAATATCACAGTCATACAACTGACTGCTTCAAGAGTAACACAACATCACACAGTCATACAATTGACTGCTTCAAGAGTAACACAACATCACACAGTCATACAACTGACTGCTTCAAGAGTAACACAACATCACACAGTCATACAATTGACTGTTTCAAGAGTAACACAACATCACACAGTCATACAATTGACTGCTTCAAGAGTAACACAACATCACAGTCATACAACTGACTGCTTCAAGAGTAACACAACATCACACAGTCATACAATTGACTGCTTCAAGAGTAACACAACATCACACAGTCATACAATTGACTGCTTCAAGAATAACACAACATCACACAGTCATACAATTGACTGCTTCAAGAGTAACACAACATCACAGTCATACAATTGACTGCTTCAAGAGTAACACAACATCACACAGTCATACAATTGACTGCTTCAAGAGTAACACAACATCACACAGTCATACAATTGACTGCTTCAAGAGTAACACAACATCACACAGTCATACAACTGACTGCTTCAAGAGTAACACAACATCACACAGTCATACAATTGACTGCTTCAAGAGTAACACAACATCACACAGTCATACAATTGACTGCTTCAAGAGTAACACAACATCACACAGTCATACAACTGACTGCTTCAAGAGTAACACAACATCACACAGTCATACAATTGACTGCTTCAAGAGTAACACAACATCACACAGTCATACAATTGACTGCTTGAAGAGTAACACAACATCACACAGTCATACAACTGACTGCTTTAAGAGTAACACAACATCACAGTCACACAACTGACTGCTTCAAGAGTAACACAACATCACACAGTCATACAATTGACTGCTTCAAGAGTAACACAACATCACACAGTCATACAATTGACTGTTTCAAGAGTAACACAACATCACACAGTCATACAATTCACTGCTTCAAGAGTAACACAATATCACAGTCATACAACTGACTGCTTCAAGAGTAACACAACATCACACAGTCATACAATTGACTGCTTCAAGAGTAACACAACATCACAGTCATACAACTGACTGCTTCAAGAGTAACACAACATCACACAGTCATACAACTGACTGCTTCAAGAGTAACACAACATCACACATCATACAATTGACTGCTTCAAGAGTAACACAACATCACACAGTCATACAATTGACTGCTTCAAGAGTAACACAACATCACACAGTCATACAACTGACTGCTTCAAGAGTAACACAACATCACACAGTCATACAATTGACTGCTTCAAGAGTAACACAACATCACAGTCATACAACTGACTGCTTCAAGAGTAACACAACATCACACAGTCATACAATTGACTGCTTCAAGAGTAACACAACATCACACAGTCATACAATTGACTGCTTCAAGAGTAACACAACATCACACAGTCATACAATTGACTGCTTCAAGAGTAACACATCACACAGTCATACAATTGACTGCTTCAAGAGTAACACAACATCACACAGTCATACAACTGACTGCTTCAAGAGTAACACAACATCACACAGTCATACAATTGACTGCTTCAAGAGTAACACATCACACAGTCATACAATTGACTGCTTCAAGAGTAACACATCACACAGTCATACAAAGGTCAGCATAAATCTTATTAATAATTTATTTCCTTTGCATCATTACTCCTTTAAAAATAAAGGTAAGTTCTTATATAAGTTCTTACATTCTTACAATATATCAAAGCTCTTTACACTTTACATAATTAGCTCACAACGCAGCAGCAGAGCAGAGCAGTATGGTTTAATTACATTGATTGTAATCCAGTAAGTTGAATGAATGTTGCTTTTTTCTTTCATTCCGGTATGGTACTGACATATGAAATGTGTATCTATCTTCAGACAGTGTAATTGGTGGATAATACAATATATGATAGTTATATATTTAATAAATATCTGTACCTACTGTATATTATACTATATAAGGGTAAAAAAGGTAAGTTCTTATATAGCGCAGTATCCATTCCTCAGGACTACTCAAAGCGCTTTACATTTTACTCCCTGGCAGACCTGTTCAATCGAACACCATCTCGACTTCTCTGGGAAGCATCCAGCTACGCTGCAATTAATGCGCAAAGACTATTTGTATACAAATATCCACCATTGTCTATAGCCAGGTACTCATTCATACAGCTGAGTGAACTGGAGCAACGTAGAGTGAACGAACTTGGCCACGGTTCGACACCGCCACACAGGATTCGAACCTGGGTTCTCTCGGTCAAGAGTCAACAGCTCTAGCCACTGCACCACTGTATTCCACTACTCATTGAATTCTGATATATCAGATCATTGAAAACATAAACTAACATTTTGTTTCTCCTACAACAGTTAAGATTTATTTTGAAATTTTTTTTCTCCAGTTGATTAAGGTGAGTTAGTGTGAGTTGAGCCAGTACCTGTGGACAAGGAACTCTCGCGTCTGCTTCCAGTCAATGTCACGTGCCGTGTGCAGGAACAGAGCAATCTCCTCCGCAGAGTCCTCTACCAGGTGGCCGCGCAACAAGTACTCCAGGCCCTGAAAACACACGGTGCCATGAGCAAATACTCCAGGCCCTGAAACAAAATGCCATTAGCAAGTACTCCAGACCCTGAAACACTCAATGCAATGAGCAAATACTCCAGACCCTGAAACACTCAGTGCAACGATCAAATATTCCAGACCCTGAAACACACAATGCCATTAGCAAGTACTCCAGATCCTGAAAAACTTGGTGCAATGAGCAAATACTCCAGAACCTGAAACACACAGTGCCATGAGCAAGTACTCCAGACCCTGACACACTCAGTGCAATGGGCAAATACTCCAGACCCTGAAACACTCAGTGCAATGAGCAAATACTCCAGACCCTGAAACACTCAGTGCAATGAGCAAATAATCCAGACCCTGAAACACTCAGTGCAATGAGCAAATATTATAGACCCTGAAACACGCAATCCCATTAGCAAGTACTCCAGACCCTGAAACACTCAGTGCAATGAGCAAATACTCCAGACCCTGAAACACACAATGACATGAGCAAGTACTCCAGACCCTGAAACACTCAGTGCAATGAGCAAATACTCCAGACCCTGAAACATACAAAGCTATTAGCAAGTACTCCAGACCCTGAAACAATCAGTGCAATGAGCAAATACTCCAGACCCTGAAACACACAATGCCATGAGCAAGTACTCCAAACCCTGAAAGTACACAGTGCCACGAGCAAGTACTCCAGACCTTGAAAGTACACAGTGCCATAAGCAAGTACTCCAGGCCCTGAAAGTACACACAGTGCCACGAGCAAGTACTTCAGGCCCTAAAAGTACATTGTAGCATGAGCAAGTACTCGAGACCCTGAAAGTATCCAAAAATCCTAATACTCTAAGTACATCTAGTCATATACAATGTCCATTTTCATTATGTGGACATATCATCTATTTGTGTGATCTACATGCCACCATCCCACTGGAGGTCTGGAGCTCATTAGTTAACAAGACAACTCTCACCAGTGCTGGGTCGGCGTTGAATGTGAGGGTCGCCTCATCCAGCTCCATGTAGAGTCTCTTGAAGGAGAAGCCTTCCTCGTGTCTGCGCTGGTAGGCCGACACATGGGGCCACTGACTGCGGCACAGACTGCAAGCACAGGTGCCACAGTCACAACTCACACGACTCTCTTAATTAACTTAAGCTGCAATCAGCTGTTGTTCAAAGTGTCAAATTATTTTTATTTCTAATTCAACTTGTCTATAAAACAGTGTTGTTTAATAATAGGTGTCTACATTTTGTACAACTGATTCAAATAAATATGGTCATAAATATAGATGTGAGTTATGTTGTCTATGATTTCTGCAAATCAGAAAATATTATAGCATATGACATTAATAATACAATTTCTACAGCACATAAATCATCCAGAACCCGAGCTCAGAGGTGCAACAAACGATGAAACGTTATACATGACTGACATCTTCAACAGTCACATGCAAAGGTCAACATCATGTTTTGTTAACCAAGTTTTGGCCAATATTCAATATTGGAATGGGAAAGTCCAACTAGGCATGTTTGGGATTTCAAAACACACAGTAAAAAACGGTTAGTTATGAACTCCTTAAATCAACAGTTATTGTTTGGTACCATATCTAACCAAGCAGTTGTGTACAATTATATGAAATTCTTCTTTTCAAACTTTAGTAGTATTGGACAATGACTGAAACTATTATTTATTCACAATAACGATTAGCAATAAATTGTTTAGTTAACTCATAAAGGCATAAAAATCAACCAAACCCTGCCATATACTGACATCACAAGCCAAACCCAGCAAACACTAAAGTGTCATGCCATATATTCAAGTGGTGCCTTATTGTGGATAGTTTTGAAACCACAACTGATATGGTGCGTGAACATGCCGGACTCAAATTGTCCCATATCTGATCAAATACATATATCTGGGGAAACACACGTTTAAAAAATGGCTGCGTTCTGAAGAGTTATCCTAATGAATGCCTCTGCCTGAATGTGTACTACGTACCTCTGCCAGAGCATCTCTATGGCTGCAAGGTTGTGCCAGACGCAGGCTGCGAGACACAGGTCAGTGGCGTTGAGGTTGGACAGCACCAACAGACCCAGTTCTGGCGGCAACCGACTCAGGTCAGGGAACGTCTGCGGCAACAGCTCCCGACTGTTGCGACAGTTGCCATGGCGACCAGCCACCTGTGTCTCAAGCTCTTGAAATCGAGCTAAAATCTGACCCATGATGCAGCTGGCTGCACTGTGACAGTCAAACAGTCATGCCTGCAGCCTCATTGTTAGGGTGAAGTTGGGAGGCACCAGAGGGGAACCTTCAACTGTAAACAAACAAGTACAAAAGATACTATTTGTTATACATCATAAGAAGCTACTATTGGCTATACTCTATGAGAGCAGTAAGCATGCATAAACTAACTGCAAGAAACTGTGATGTTGGTAGACTAATGCCCGACACCTGTTTGTCAATTCTATAATAAAATTTACATTTGCAGTTTGGCCACCTGAACTGATGAGCAATTAAATACATTTATTTAACAAAAGTGGATCTGTATTATAAACAGATTGTAGCTAGACTTGAAAAAAGAACACTGTTTTCTGTCAGCAAAGTACCACCAGTTGTCACATCTAAAATAATGGAAATTAATATAATATATATATATCTCTAGGTAGATTACATGAGCTTGTGATTGCAAATGGCAATTCGCCTTGTTATGGGTGATTGACAGTGTTTTCAATCAAAGTTCTGAGTATTTTATGTCATATATGCAGGGGTGACCGAATTACTTTAATTGTATACTTGAGTAGAAGTAAACGTAATTCATCTCAGAACTACTTGAGTAGAAGGAAAAGTACCTTCTAAAAATGGGCCAAGTGGCCCTGAAGTCCTTTGGACTAATACGTCTATATGTGACCCCAGCTGACCAAATGAGTGATAAGTCTGAAAAATTGTAACATTGTTTTCTTACATCCTTGTAAAGGTTTGGTAGGGTGCTTTACACGGTTTCAAAAAATATGACTGTTACAAAAATTGGCAAAGTTATGGAGCATTGAACATGGTAGGGATCAAAAAGTGAAAATGAAGAAAACGGCTATGAAGTTTTACATTATATATGCAAATGGATTGCACGGAAATATTACATGCACAACATTCAAATGTGGCACACAGTATGTAATATGTATGTTATGTTGCAATGATACACTGGAAGTACAAATGTGCTGCTATAAAGACTTATCAAGTTATGCCAGATTATGTCTTCATGTGTAAAACTAAGAGGACAGATTATTTGAGAGCAAAAGGTAGACTCACTGTTTGACACAGTTTAAAACCTACAGGCAACTGTCCAGTTTAACAGGGGTCTAGTGGCTTAATGCTGTCTGTTGACACAAGCTACTGCCAGTGACCAATTACACATTAGTAGCAATTTCCATCAAATAATAGCAGGCAGAGAATCTTAGCACCACAGCTGGGTGTAATACACAACCAGAGCCACCACAGATTCATGGTCAAGTAGATTAGCTCAATACACCAACTAAGACAATACACAACACTGTGAGTGACAGTGTCCAGAGTGAGGCCTAAACAGTGTCCTCATTGCTGAATAGATCAATTAAACCTGCCAAGTAGGTGACATTCTGCACAAGTGTTCATTAATCCTTAGTGATTGTTCAGAACACCAGACTGACCACCACATATCTAAACAAAGCGAATGTAATAGGTGAAGAACAGGCAGTGTTCAAATAGGGGTACTGGTTGAATTGTATTTGTCTCGACGCAAAAGGCTTTATTGTGCCTTCATCGATTATAAGAAAGCATTTGATTTAGTAGACCGGTCCTCCCTGTGGTCTAAGATAATTTCATGCGGTAGTAATGGTATTGTGTTGAAAGTTGTATACAACATATACAAAAATGCTAAATCATGTATAAATCAGGGCCAGGCTGTGTCAGCCTTCTTCTCATGTGATGTAGAAGTATGGCAAGGAGAAAACTTCTGTCCTTTGTTATTTGCTATTTACCTGAATCATTTTGAACACTGTTAGTCACAATTATAACGGACTTGACATGGCAGCTGGTGAAATTTACAACAACCTTAGGGATGATGATGTAGAAAATGTATGTTCTTCTATATGCTGATGACACTAGAATGATTCAATCAAATACAGATTTCTTGCTTGTATATAGCGGAACTATGCAACTCTTCTAATGGTTGACATTTGGTTGTTTCAGGATGACCCCTTAGAATGTAGGCACAACTGTCCAGGGGTCTAGAGGGTGCTGTGTCTGTTGACCCAAGCCTCTGCCAGTGACCAATTACAGATTAGTCATACTTTCCACCACCAGCCACAGTGACCCAAGTCTTTGCCAGTGACCAATTACAGATTAGTCACACTTTCACCAGCCAGCCACAGTAAGGTGTGATAGATGTTGTGGGAAAAGGGATTAGTTGAAGAAAAGGACTGGAAGCCTGCTAGATCTGCTGCTACAGTAGACCATTTAGTTAACACATTTAGCATTTTAGGGGACCTTTTGAGCCCTTACAATGATTCAGTCAAATACAGATTTCTTGTGTACAGTGGCACTACCACATGAAATGTATATGCAAAATTAGAGACAAAGTTGCTGAACAGTTTTTGAAAAAATAGGCAAAATGTTACATTTTTACCAGTTTTGGGGTCCTTGGAGGCCCTAGGCAGCCCTTAGAATGATTAAATCAAATACAGATTTCCCGTGCATAGTGGCAGTGCCCTAAGATATGTCTATGCAAAATTAGAGCAAAAGTTGCTGAATGGTTTCTGAGATACGGCAGCTAACGGCGGATGCAGAGTGATGGCAATAGTCCCTTGGACCTTTGGCCAAAGGACTAAAAACCTACTTGAGTAAAAAGTACAACTACTTTCCAAAAAGTAAAAGTAGAAGTAAAAGTAGAACGGAAAGATGTTATGCCAGGCAAGTAACCAACAATAGTTACTGAATCGGTGAAAAAAAAAAATGAAGACAGAGTGACAATAATTACTGTTTAACTCCAACATATATGTATTATATATTATTAATTATGTATATGAATAATGTTCTACAGAAAACTATATTTTGTTTTTGCAAATTCAACGGCGGAACACGGAAATTTTTTCCCGCATCTGCCACCATGGGTGCTAGCTACGACGGCAAAATAAATGAAACTAATGAAGTAAAAAGTAGCGTTACCTTAGATAAAACTACTTTGTTACAAGTCGAAGTAGTTAATATAAATTGTACTTTGTTACCTCCGTTACTTGAAAAAACTACTCCAGTAGAGTAACGAAGTAGTTTTACTTTATTACATATATGCAAACTGAAGGGTGTTGCATGAGAGCCATCTCAAGTTGGTTATTGAATATTACAAATAAAATAAACCTATTGCTAGGTATGACTCAATTAAACTGGCCTAAACTCACTTATTTCTTATAATTTTTATTATAACTTACTTATTTTTTAAGTAATTAATATTTTTACCCCTTATATTTAATTTTGTTTTTGTTAAACAAGTATTTTTAGAGCTATTTATATGCATTAAGGGCTTTTGCCTGAAATAAAAGTATTTTGTATTTGTAATAAATTCTGAATCAGATGTTCACATTTAGGACTGTTGTTCAAAGTTGCTTAATTACGTGTACAGTACTTGTATAATTAGTTTGATTTTTTGCACACATAAATATCAGTTTACACCAGCCCACATGGGGAGCGGAGCGTTGGTCGAGCGCAGGACCAATGGTCGAGGGAACCGGGACCCATTCAAATCCTATTACTGACCGCTGTTTTGAAACGTGGGCGATTTCATTCACATCCATGTTGCCAGTTTCTTTCAGAAAAGACACCATAAGCTGTCTTTCTGTCTGGTGTCTATGCCAGAAGTAACATATCCCACATCGGGGTAAATGTGTCGCATTTCAATCTCTAAACTCCCATTGGCAAAAATATTCTGACAAAAGACTTATCAATTATTGATGTAGATATATACATAATTAACATTATTACATATTCATCTACTCTAGACATTGTATGTCTCTAGACAGATAGTGATTACAAAACATCACAAATAAGGCAACTGGGCGAATTAATAGCATTACCTGATAGTTATCATTTTCCCTGTTCCTCACACAATAATGAATACAAATATTTAGTTGTCATAGCTAGCCATAGGCATAGCAGCGGCCAGGGATTAAGGCATATGCAAACAAATCTTATTCAGTTATTGGACATCATAATGACATTGATTTATTATTTAACTTGGTCAAAGCGGAGTCTGTTTGTTTACAGGCCGAGTCCGAGTTATTAGAATAAGCGTTCTTGACTGATTTATTAATTTATTGATGGCAAACAGAGCCTTTAATCATAATGCAATGAATCATGTTGGCAGGTTGGCTGCACGTCAACATCATTCACACCTAGCCAGGACTTAGCTAGGTCCTAGGCCAGGGCTAGAGATAGTAGAATGCTAGATAGTAGATTATAGTTAAACGTAACTCGTAAGTCATATTTTATTTGTACTACAAAAATCAACAATAACGAAAATATATCCCACAACAGTTACTGCGGCGCGACTGTCCTATTTCGGGAATCACGGCTGTGCCAGTGTTATTGTTTAGGTCATTTGTTGACACAGTTACGAGGTGTGAATGTCATTCAGTCAGGATTTAGCCTTTTAGGAACTGATACACTCATACACTGATACAGTGACAGCATCCGATTGGCAAGAGCAGTGCTACTTATTCATGTCCTAACGCAGGTTAGGTGGAAAAAATCAACAACACAATCTGTCTCACCTGTAACTCTTACCTGTTGCAACTGAAATGGCATGACATTGCCATATTTAATGATCACATACAACCGTATGTGTCATGTTAAGTTGGAGAAAATGACGTGTATGCAAAGTGAAGGTCAAATACTGACGCGGATAAACTGTAATAACGGTCGGTGATTGGATAATATATTATGTGAATTTGAAAGGCTCACTTTCTCCGCTACATCCTCAATATTTCCTACATAAGCGCCGATGCAGGGATTGGTCAGTGATCTAGACGGAGGGGAGGGGGGGGGGGCTGACCAAAGCTGGGTGGCCTGTTTTGTTATTAAAATTAAACTGTTTGCAATCAATGTCAGTGTTTCCAAAAAAGGGCAATAATACCCACTACCGTTATAATGCGCAATCCCTTCTAAAACCTTTATAGGGTATATATATTTAAATTCTTTATTATTATTATTCCAAACCGTTACGAATAATGAAACTGCAAAACGATTTTCTTTAACTTTTTAATCTTAATTTTGTTTAACCTTCTAACTGTTTTACTTATTTTTAACCATTTAACTTTTTTATTTTAAAACCATGCGCAACTGTGGAGTTATTCCTCGACTGCCGGAGTTTTCACAATAACCCTGAAGAAGAAGAAGAAAAAGAAGAATGGCATACGGCGTGCTCAGTTCTAGAGTAGTGTGGGGCAAAGTGCACCGTAGCTTTTATAGGAACAAACACGATTTTACCTATTTAGAATAGAATAGCGTGGAATAGAACTTTATTTCGGTCACAATATACATTTCTGAATATAATTACAATGCATTACAAAAACAATACTGCAACCGAAGAGATCTGGAAACCCCAAGAGGCTTATGTCGAGGACCACCTGGACAATCATCATTATATCAGTCAGGTTCCTTATATTCCATAAAATTACAACGTAACATTAAAACAGTGCATTCAGTTGGAACAAGGTGAATAGTATATACATACAAACCTATTTAATTGAAAGCGAAAACTGTTAGAACAAAACAAAAAAACATTTCAGTAACATACCTACACATGTTATAAATTTGTCATGTTTTTCGTCACACAAAACGTTGCGCAAAGTGAACTTTGCCAAAATAAAGCGTGTAGGTCTAATTTGTTTAGCCTATATTGGACTATTATAAACCTATTAGCAAAAATGTCCGTCCCTTGACGAGATGCCTTGATTGTTGCCAGTCGTGATAGCAAATACTTACCAAATGTTAGATAACACCGTTACATAAACACCATGCACAACGCGCTTGCAGATACTCGTTGTATGTGCTATGTTCAAAATGTCGAAGATCGGAGAGAATGTTAAGTTCACGTCCATCAATAGGCCCTATAGACGTGGTAGTGGACGTAGAATTATCAAATAATATTCATATATTTGCTATGCTATTGGCATGAGGGTAGACATGAGCATTATTGTGTCAGCGTCTACTTAATGTTGCATATATGAGTCGTTATACTGTTAGACCAGCAATAGCTGTCCGGGGTATATAAATGCCTTTAAATGTTATATTTATGAAGCTACAACAAAATCATGTATTGCAGATGTGTAAACATGATCAGCACAGTGTAGGCGCAAGCAAAAAAGTGATATTTTGTCAAATATTTTTTCATCAAGGGGTCATCCATTAAGCTCGGTAGGCCAAAACAGGTTGTCCGAGTTTATAATCTTCATTGATATGTTAGCAAACTAGTTTAAAACGTATTCAAATTAGAGTAATATGTTTCTGTTAGTTTAATGTATAAGTAATATTTAACAGTTGTTAGATTTTCTATTTTAAGGTTTGGCAATATAGGATATGATCCCCTTTATATTTGTCCATAAACATTTCAGCACCGTTACCAATTTACTTTATAGACACTCACATCTCACAAAATAATGTTTGTTCAGTTGTTATGTGGCACCACTGTTTGCTTTAAGGTCACCGGGCTATGACGAACACGGCGGTTGCTGTGTAACACGCGTAGTTTGCACACAAATCAGATAAGATATTTAAACATTTCACCGTACTTTTTTTTAAATCTCAACACAGGTATCAATATTTAGTATACAATACGCAATTGTTTTTCAAAATCAAAAATATAGTGAAATATGCGATCGTAAAACATCTTAATTGATATATAATTACAAAGGACAGTAATAACGCGCCGAAATTTGCGTAATACCCAGAAAACCATTAATTTCTTAACACTATCAATACCTTGACTTAGGCTTAAACATACCTCCGCACACATGCTCGCACGCACTCACACGCACACTCACTCACATACACACTCAGACACACGCGCGCACACACACACCGCGCACGCGCACACACACACCCACCCACACAATACACACACTCACACATACACACACTCACTCACACATCCGCGCGCGCGCATTATATGGTCCTGCACTGTTGGATAATTTATACCTGCCAACTATCCCGGGAATACGGGCAAATGTTCCGGATTCGCTGAAAATTTCAAACAACACCCCCGCCCGTCTTCGAGACAGCAAACCAGTGAAGTTCCAGTGAAAAATCTCCAACAGTAACAACACATCTTCCGATGTCAAGATCCGAGAAAGCGCGAGACGGGAAGCGTGCTAAACCCGCTGATGATCGAATCTCCAGGATAAAAAAAATTGGCACGTATAGTAATGTTTGAACAAAATCCAGCAGTTTTTTTTTAATTGGGGCGGGGTTCACGTTTATGAAAAACAGGGAACATTGTAATTAGAGGTTAACATTTTAAAAGTATGATTTGTGGGGCTCACATTTTAGAGAAAGGAGGTTAACAAAAATGGGGTTTACGTGAACCTCTGGAAGCCCTCCTGGATTACGGGCCTTGAACTTTGGGGTGCAGCATTTAAAAAAATCATCACATTATTTGCGGTTGCTTGGATTGCCCAGCTGAGAATAATCAATGCCATTTATAAGAAGACACGATCTCAAACGACAACGTCGCTCACAGAGTCAACAACAGGAGGCGCCATCTAGCGTATCTCACAGTAGCCTCGTATACACAGGTATAAACTATCAGCAAAGTCAGTCATTTGTGTTTTGCTAACACTCTTGGCGCTTCCGCCAAAACAATTCAAAAGTTTAATTTGTAAATATGTCCGATTTTGACGAGAGAAGTGGTGTAGTAACATGTAATACAGAATGGGGTAAATGGTGGCAGACGATGGACGAAGTCTGGATACAGATCAGCTTGGTAGAAGGTACTAGAGCGAAAGACATCCGGTGCGATGTCTCTACGAAGAAGCTGAACGTCTGCGTTAAAGGGCACGTGACAATCCAGGTACAGTCTGACAGCGATGGGCGTCTTCTTCTTCTCCCGTAATCCACTACCGTCATTACTAACGACTACTTGCAAGGCACTGCTTGAAAGCATCTAGAGACAGAGTCGAGAGGGACATTGATTGAACTGATTGGGCGGTTAGGTTATCCCAATCCAGGGTACTAGTCTATTGTGGCTATAAAAAAGGAATGTTGGAAAGCCTGTGTTCGGGAACGTT
The DNA here is from genome assembly GCA_020002185.1 of Paraescarpia echinospica. Taxonomy (NCBI): domain Eukaryota; kingdom Metazoa; phylum Annelida; class Polychaeta; order Sabellida; family Siboglinidae; genus Paraescarpia; species Paraescarpia echinospica. The sequence continues at coordinate 19,679,744 of CM034543.1, read as the reverse complement.
GAACCATTAATTGGAATGGATGCCCTCTGGACCCCTCAGATAAGAGTTCTGTGGCGCAGTGGGTACGGGTGGCTTTGTGTATAGGGTAATAAATAGGCTGGCAGGGATGTCGACGAGGCCTTTTTGAATTTTTGCACACCATGTTGGGCCTTGCCATACATCTGCACTGTTCCAGGGACTGCCATTGAAATTAGGAGGTTGGGCTGCTGCGGTGCCGCCAATCGCCATAAACGTACCTCTGTACCATTTTCAGTTTGTCGATGTTTCATTTGGTGGCAGGGTTCCAAACAGCAGAAGCGTACTCTATTGTTGGTCTGACGTATGTTTGATTGCAGTATAATTTGACTGGTCTGGGGCAATTGCTGGTGTTGTAGTTAAGGAAGGCAAGGGTACTATTGGCTTTCTTATTGATGGCGTCCGTGTGGTGGTTCCAGGACAGTTTGTTATTGATGTTGACGCCTAAGTACTTTGCTGTGTTGTGTAGGTGTTCTCCTGTAGATGTTACCAGTTGCCTAGCTTTCTGCTGTTTTGATTTGTGGATATGGCTAAGGTTAATTTGTGGTCATGAATGAAACATTCTGAAAAGGTTAAGTTTTGTTGGTGATTCTTAGGATTTCACATTTCTCTGGGTGGAAGCTCATGAGCCATGTTTTCTCCCATTCCTGGAGCTTATTGAGGTCCTCCTGCAAGCGCACTGAGTCTTCCACGCTCCTGGTTCTGCGATGCAGTAAACTGCCATCTGAATACAGTTTGATGTCACGCAGTTTGGTATATCATTGATGTAAACCTCTGTAAACTGCAGAACAAGGCAGAACCGATGTAAAATCTCTACCATTTGATATGCGTTTCACACGAGACTGATACGCCATGCATAGTTAAATATTGTTAACTTAATGTAACCTGTCTGGCTATTAAGGCATAATATCTAGATTAATCAATTTAAGGTATATTTTTATGTGGTGGAACGTCGCTGAATTACAGTAAAATTTTGCTAGTAATTGCCGGAACCGCTGGTAGGTAATAGTGTAACTTAATCTAGATATTATGCCTTCATATTGTCACAGGGATCCATCCTAGGCCCAACTCTCTTTGTCATTTACATCAATGACCTGTGCGATAACATCAAGACCAAGGCTAGATTATTTGCTGACAACACGATATTGTATCACACCATCCACAACACAGCAGACACTCACCAACTACAACAGGACCTCAACACTTTGGTGGAATGGGAGAGGAAGTAGCAGATGAGCTTCAATGTATCAAAGTGTCATGTCCTGTCAGTCACAAAGAAGCGCAAGCCCATCATAGCAACGTATTCACTCCATCAGCAACCCTTGGAGAGAGTCACCAGCGCCTAGGTGTAGAACTGACTGCTGACCTCCACTGGGGAAAACACATACAGATCACCACTGCCAAGGCAAAGCGTACAAGCGCATTCATATACAGAAACCTTAAATGGTCTACAGGTGCACTCATATTGTTACAAAGGACTGGTCTGCCCCGTGTTGGAGTACGCCTGTCGTGTGGGATCCCCACCAGCAGCACCTGGTAAACCCCATCGAAGCTGTCCAGCATCATGCACGAGGAGAATCTACCATGATTTTAACCACTATATCGGCGCCACAGAACTTGTAAATAGACTACAACTACAGACCCTCCAAGAAAGAAGAACTGTCAACAAGGCCACCTTAATGTAAAAGATAACGCGTTGCCTTGTGGACATCACGCCAACTGAGGGTACACTGACAACAGACAACCGTATCAACAGGAGACAGCCCAACAAGCTCCTCCTACATTCTCTCTAGAACAAACACGTACCTCCACTCCTTCTTCCCCTCAGCCATCTGTCTGTGGAATAAGATCCCCGACAAAGCGTCCTCGGCCAGCACCTTCATAGCTTTCAAATTGGCAGTTGAGGTCAGGGTAAAAAATACCACCTAGTCTTAAAAAAAACTCCAAAATCAAACAGAAAACAAATACTATTTTTATCAACCCTTTTTAAACTGTGCATGTGCTAATTATGGAATACTCCTCTGCATAGAGATAGCCTCATGATTTTGAAGAAGAGAAGAGGATATTGTCTGACAAGTTGTAGTATCACATGAATATATTTAACTATGCATGAAGTATGAGTCTGATTCGAAGCATACACCAAATGCTAGAGATTTTACATTGGTTCCGCTCAATATCGTTGTATTCCTCAAGGCGGTCCTGAAACGACTTAGCTGCAGCTATCTCACTACTGCCTGCACAACCTGCCATTTAACAATGCGTTCATTCCAATCCACACGTGAACGCAAATATAGAGATCATTGCTCCAAGCGAAGTTGTTAATTTCTCACCACCAACTAGATCAAGTCCCAGAGGCATTGATTACATCTCTGAAGCGAATCAGATGCTGATATCGAGCTGCATTTAATCTCGAAAACTTTAAACTTGGACAATGAATTCAACCAATTTCTGCATGAGCTTTGAGTATGACATTCAGTAAGGTTCATAGCATACTCAGAATTTAGACGTTTCATGCTCAAGTCTGATTTTGTGCTCAGAAAGTTTTATAACTTAGGTATGAGCATAGTTTGAAAGCTAGGCTTGAGCATGAAATTCCAAGCACTGAATATGCTTTATAACCTCGGTGTATTCAAAATTAAGTGAGCTGAACATCTATTGACTGTATTTAGAGGCAACAGCTCACACATAACCATAATAGTCATAGATCACGTTTCTGCTCAAGGACTTGTGGATGACCAAGATCTCAGCAAGAAACTTGGCATATTGACAAATACATATGTTGCTAAGAGATTCAGCACATGCTGTAAGCAGCTCTCAAAAGCCACATTTTGGATAGTCTGGTTCAGATGAGAATCAGATGGAATCATATCAGTTTGAAGCTACAGCTCTGCCCTGGTTCACTGGTCTTGTTGCTTGCACGGATCTACAACATGGGCACTTGGGGCCTGACTCTGACACACGATGCACATTTAATTTATCTAGTAAATTTGCAATTATTTTGTTTAATACTAAGAAGTAACTTATCCTCTTCATGTCTGCATTATGGATCATTTTAGCTCATAGTACAGTAGGACCTCACTTTACAGTCACCTCAGTAGTACAGCCACCTCACAACTAAGGTCACCCTGGGACAGTCCCAAATTATTTTTACAACAGTAAAATAAAGGAAATGAGTCCCTCTAATACGGTCACCTCGCTATTCAGGTAAATTTTGCTCAGTCCCGAGGGTGACTGTGATACTGAGATTCCACTGGTGTATAATTCTGCTAGTTCAGTGGGTGTTCAGGGACAGTCGTAATCATTTACATTTGACAGGTTTGATAATCAAACTCATACACTGCCATTGTAACATTTTCAGGGTGAACTGTTCCGAGAAGTACATGCCAATGACATTGTGTGGACGATAGGTGAGTGAGCGAACTCCTTAACGTTGTCTCGTGTTTGCCAACTTTTCTTTTACTACTTTCAGGTCATGTTCAATAAACGTGTACCTGTAGTCCTGGAAACAGGCCATATTTGTATCTTACAACTTGAACAAAGACTGAATAGTTGTAAAAGATGTGGGATTAAATCTAATATTTTCTTATATATGGGTCATTCTTGCAGAATAGTAAAGTACTGTAACATGTAAAAAATATTGTTTAATTTCTGTTGCGTATGGATTTTGAAGTCAACATACATTCTGATCTGTGCGAGAGAATGTTTTTGGGAAACTGGCATAGCGATACAACTGAAGTCCAAACATGGCTTAGCTAGCAATGAGCAGCTATTTAAGAATTTAACATTTTAAACTTATAAATAAATACAACTTATATTGGTTAACTTGGTGTGTATTTACAGAAGACAAAAAACTTCTCATGATCTGCCTGCCAAAGTCTGACCGGACAGCGGGCAGCTGTTGGAAGTGTCTCTTGGTTAGTCAGTACGAGGCTGACCCCTGGACATGGGAACAGATGCAGAAGAAACTTACTCTAGAGCGCTTCCAGATTGAGGTATGTTGTCGTGACAGTAGGTAAAGTAGATATTTTGTAATGTACAAAACTATTTAGGTAAGAGAAAAATTGTATGCAAGTTTCACAGAAGCAGTCTTCGGCTTCCTTCTCAGTCCAAAATACTCATTACCAGTGGCTACGTTTCAATTAGTTGTGAGTCAAAACCATTTTTCTTTGTTGCAAAGACCCACAATAGCTGAAAATGTGATGTTTGCAGAGTACTGTTCTTACAGTAGTGATCAGTGTTGGAACTGTTTCCACTAATGCTGACTGAATTTCAAGTAAACAATTGCAGGTTTTAAAATCCTTCTTACAATTACTTTGCAACTGTTGCATCAAAATAACTAAGTAATGTACGTAGGTGGTACTAATTGACTGCACCAGTAATTAGATTGATCAATGTAGCTAGGAAATGTTCCACATGTTGCAATTTTTACTGGTTTCAGAATCCCGGCATGGATTTCAGTAGTGCATCCATATCAGGGTCATATCAAGAAGGAGGACCGGAGCTGCCATCATGACCAAAGCAAAAGGTCATATCAGGGCGGAGAGCCTGAGCTGCCATCATGACCAAAGCAAAAGGTAATATCAAGGCGGAGGATCGGAGCTGCCATCATGACCAAAGCAAAAGGTCATATCAGGGTGGAGATGAACTGCCATCATGACCAACACATTGGGTCATATCAAGACGGAGGGCCTGAACTGCCATCATGACCAACACATTGGGTCATATCAAGGCGGAGGACCTGAGCTGCCATCATGACCAAAGCAAAAGGTCATATCAGGATGGACTATGCTGTTATCATGACCAACACAAAGGATCATATCACAGCGGAGGACCTATGCTGCGATCATGACCAATATACAGGGTCATATCATAACGAAGGACCTAAGCTGCTATCATGATCGACAGAAGTCAGTTCAATGGACACATAATCAAGTGTTTTCGTTACTTTTGTCACAACATTGTGTACACAGTGACAGTGTAAAGGAAAGTGTGATTAGTACCCAGGGGGCCAAATGTAGTTTTTTGGTGAAAGTAGACATGGAATGCTGTAAAAGGTTTGCCCCAAAAAATGATATCTTCCCCGGTACATATATCTAGGATCGTAACCTAGGTGGACAACCTTGAAAAATAGTTACTGGAAACATGTATACAGCACTTAAACAACATGCCCCTATATGCTAAAAGGTGATTTTTGTGGTCATCATCAAATGTGTTATTTACACATCCTCTGAAAGTATGACGACGTTCTTACAATCTGTATATATACCAGTTAAGTCAATGTTACTAATGCAGCTAAATTGTGCCAAATCAAAATTAAATCGACTTGGCCAGATAAGAAATATTGGTTCAAAATGCATTGCTTTTCAGGTTATTTTTTTGGTATTTTTCGAATGTAATTCAGACATGTTGGTTAAAATGAGCCCCATATGTCCCATTTGTACTAATTTAGTTTCTCCTATGAATCTACTTTACAAAGGAACGAAAGGTATTAGAATCTATGACTTTTAAACCAAAATGTAGGCAATTTCCTTCCCCTACCCCCTAAATACAACCGTCAAGCAAAATAAAGGAAAATCGCTGTGTTCAAATGTTAAGTTTGTTTTATTTTACTTTAACATATTAAATAACATTGCTTTAGGTAGCACTAGTTTGTGAGTAGTCTGAAAACATTTACCTCCAAATTAACAGAACATAAGATAATCTTGTTATCACTAGGTTAGGTAGGGCGTAAACAACCATTTCTCACGCGTAACCATAACAGGGATTTATTTCTCCCTTGAAAGTAGTTATTGTTGCTCAGCAAACACAAATTTAATAGAAAAGTAGTTATCTATGTCCACATGTTTGAAGGTAAGTTGTGCATAAGCCTACTTGCTGGAAGGTTAACAGTTCAGCATTAGAAGTGCTGCCAGTTTCTGTTAATTGTCACCCTCTGATTTGCTGCTGTCAAGCCTTGCAGAGTACATCGCACAGCTGCACTTTTTGACAGATCCCTGGCAGCGACAGCTAATGTAACAGGCAATGTTTTACTTGGCACATAAGCAGGTTCTGTTGCATCCTTTGGTGCAGCCTCAGCATATGGTCTTTACCATCTCCAGTGGGCTGGCAGGTTGTGTGGATGCCACTGGAACAAGCTTGCCGTCATCCAGATTCCACCCATACTCTTCATACGGAGGGAAGACGGGCTTGCTGACATGAGCACTCTTGTCTGTCATAGTCGCCAAAGCTGCACGTTTCAAATGCAGAAAAAATGCACCTTCTGTTGTAACTACATCACACAAACCCACTATTTTATAGGTGTAGGGTACTTAAATTTAAAGACTTGGTAGATGTGAAAATGTATTCAATAATGTATAAAGCATACAATAATATGCCAGTACCTATGAACGTTCAGTGCCTCTTTGTGAAGCAAACTAATTTACGTCCTTCTCGAGTCCAATGTCAATATGTACTTCAAAGTATCAGAACAAATATTAAATCGCAATGCTTAGATGCTTATCAATTTATGGTGTAAAGTGCTGGAATTCACTACCAGCCCATACTACAATGATGCCAACCTTATATACATTTGTAAAGAAATTCAAAACCGATATGTTCAAGACATTTATAATAAAAACTTTGAAAAATGCACACTAAACTTAAATATGCATTTTTCTTCCCAGGAAATGGCTAGGGAAATGTCCTGATGAGTGTATGATGTATTATAATGTACTGTATTCGAATATTTATTATTAATTTATACACTAATAATGCCAGTGCTTGTCTTCACTTACCGAGTATTCATGCACTATTTCATACCAACAATCAATGTGAAGATTATGCTGTATTGTCACATACTAAATTGTACACTGCGTAATACCTAAAGAAACTTGTACAGGGGTATACAACTATAAGAACTTTCTTCAGTATATCCCTTTTTCTGACATAATACGTATTTATGTGCCACAAAATTGTATATTATCGTTGTTATGGAAAATAAAACATCTTATTAGTATTATTACTGTACGTTAATAACATGCATACTATAACTAAGCCAACATTGAATGCTAAACGCTCAATATTTCCATGCTATCCATGTGCATATGCAAAACCTTTACAGTCATGTTGTGTTATCATTTTGTTTACACATAAAGACATAATCTGGCATAACTTGATAAGTTTTTGTAGCAGCACATTTGTATGTCCAGTGTATCATTGCAACATAACATACATACTATGTGTCAAATTTGCAATATTTCCATGCAATCGTTATCATATATAATGTAAAACTTCAACAGCCGTTTTCTTCATTTTCACTTTTTGACCCCTACCATGTTCAATGCTCCATAACTTCGCCAATTTTTGTAGCAGTCATAATTTTTGAAACCATGTAAAGCTCCCTACCCAACCTTTTCAAAAATTAAGAAAACAATGTTATAATTTTGTCCGACTTATCACTCATTTGGTCAGCCGGAATCGCATATAGTGCAAAGGACTTTAGGGCCTCTTGACCCATTTTTATTTTTTAAATATTAACCAATCACAGTATTATTCAGGTACACTGTATACCTATACATATGTACTTATTTATAATAAAGAAACTTAGTAACATACTTCCATAACTTCACAGACTTTTGGCAATAACTGATGCGCCCGTCTAAATTTTGATTTCTGTAAGTCACACACGTAATGCTACAGGTGACATATTTTTGAAAATTAATAACATGTTGCATATGCATTCACTAGCTATTGAACAAAACATAGAACAATGCTATGATCACATTTAAAACAGTTTACAATACATTAGCATAGATCTGTAGAAGTTTAAAAATGTCGGAATGTCACACACAACGGTGAAATTGCCCAGAGCGGAATGTTATATTCTTGGTCCGTGGTTGAGTACCTGCTTCTGAATCCTGCTTGCTCTTGTGGTTGGTTTTTGTTGAGTGTCTTCTCTAGCTTATCTGTTAGTATCTTTGTGAGTAATGTGTAGATGTTTGATAACAGACATATCGATTTGTAGTTCTTTAAGTCTTTCTTATTTCCCTTGAAGATTATCGTCATCTTTGTGTTCTTCCTTGTGGTGGGTATTCATTTTCCTGATAAGCATTTAGCATACAGCTAAGCCTTTGTCTTTGAGATGGTATCTCCTCCTGCTTTTAATGTTTCAATGTTTACACTTCCCATTTTTCATATCTCTTAGCGTTGCTTCCAACTCCCATGGTGTTATCTCTGGTACCTCTTTCGGGTCAGTGTGAAGTATGGTACACTGGTCACTGTCGTATAGCTCGGTGTAGAATTCCTCTATTCGTTCCATGATCATATCTTGGTCTTGTATTTCTCTACCCTGCTTGTCTAGAAGTGTAATCAGTCTGTCTCCGCCTAGTGCCTGTGTTCTTCTGGCTTTCTTCTGCCATAATCGTTTCTCGTATGATCTCTTGTTTGTACTTCCTGATGTCCTCCTCCACTTTCTTTTTGATGGTCTTGCATATTTCTGCGTACTCTATTTGTTTTTTACGGTCGCCGTTATCCACCATTTCTCGTCGTTTCTTCATTAATGCTCGTCTCTGTGGCGATATTCTCATCTTTACATGCCTGTTGATTGCTTTGGCTACACTTGTCGCACTTAGTTTGATCATCTCGGTTATGTTTTTGCTCATGGTGTCGATGTCGTCTAGTTCTTGTAGTGTCTCGAATCAAGTTCACAGTTCGAGTTGGAATTCGATCTTTTTGTTCCTATTTGTGTGGTATCTACACTTGGTGGTCTCTTGTTTATCAACTTCTTCCTTTCAGCCTTGATGTCCAGTTTGATGTTGCTCATTACCGTTCTGTGGTCATTTCCGATGTTGACTTGGTTGATGACAGTTATGTCAGTGACCATATCTGGTCTGTTTGTTAATTTCGTTCTTCGTTTCTCCATGTGGGCTTTTCCACGCCACACATTCTTCTGGAACATGGTATTCATGATTTTGTACTTTCCTGACGTTGCCCATTCTACCAAGGTGTAGCCTCTTTCATTTCTCACACCTAGGCCAAATTTGCCTGTTGCCGTTTCCAAAATGTTTGTTCGTTTCCCTACTTGTGCATTAAAGTCTCCCATCACTATCGTGTAGTGGGTTGGCTTTTCTAAGGTCTCATCGACGTCGTTGTAGAAGATGTTTGTGTCATTTTCTGAGTATGATGTTACATATGGTTAACTTGTTACATATGGTTGTAGGTTGCTCTTTGTGTTGTCACACAACACTTATTATATTGATTACTGAACAATTTAAATATAAATATTTTGCTTGCACTTAAATGCATTCGTCTATGGGTGCATTTGCATAATTGAAAACACTTGCATATATTCAAGAACTTGCATTTGAATATTTTCAAACATGCATTTGAATTATTGTAAGACACGTGCATTTGAATTATTTCAAAACGTTTGCATTTTAATTATTTCAAAATATTTGCATAATTTAAAACCCTTGCATTTGCATTTAAATGCAATTGCTTATCATCACACTAGCATCCTTTTAAATGTGCTCACTTGCATTTGAACCCGGGTCTGCAAGATAGTCTAATGTTGGCATGCAAACGACACGCATAACCAAACTGATCTCACATCTGGCACAGTCAGCTTAATTTAATTATCTTTTTATTTCTGAAACAAGTTTTATTTCCAACTACGTCCTAAGTGAAGAACTGCCTAGACTGCCCGGCAGGCCCTTTGCTAGAAATCATGATTTGCAAGTCTTGAATTAATCGAAAGACTTAGTGCACGAATGACTTGGATGGAAGCCATTAACGTCAATCACAGCCATTATTGGCCAGTTTATTTTTGTCAATGACAATCCAGTTGTGCCACTGGTAGTCATTAATGTGAGCCCCTACTGTTAATCTAGTGGCCAGGTGGCTCCCTCTAAATTCCACCTATCTTATAAGTTGTGATTACCCGTCTTGACCAGACATCTGTCAGTCTTAAAGATGGGCAAAACATCTGCATGCAAACCACTCACAAAATTGCTGGCATTGGTACAAAGCTACAAGCACTTATGAGAATACTTGGAGATATTTAACAGCTTACAAATTATAATAGGTATAGATTTAATTTGTAAAGAGATATATATAGTACTAGTAGACACTGTTCTTATTGAATAATGCTAGGCACTTCAATGAATTCCGCAAACTGGGTTGTTTTGCGTGTAGACTCGCGATCACCGCGCAGCTCTGTCTCCTTTGCCAGCACGCGGGTAGCGTCTTGTTTCAACTCTGTGTTTTGTTTCAACGCTGTATTAGAGCATAAGTTGGCGTTTCTTCTGCGCCAGTATAGAAGGGAAAGACTCGATAACGACGAGAACATTTATTGAACAGACTTATCTCAAAACGGAAGTCGAGGCAAGAGAGCGTACAACAGGAACAAGGTATGGAATTAACCAACGCAATAATACAGGAAGCGGAAATGTGATACTTATCCAATATGGCGTGACCACTTTCTTTTCTCCTTCACTAATCTAATAATAGCACATAAGCTTGTACGGTTATAACGTGATAGTCCATATGACATACAAATATGCAGTAGAGTCAATATGGGCATATGTCACGCAAAATATGCAGTATAACTCATAGTCTTGTAAATATGCAGGTTTATTACGTCTGCGGATGGGCCGAGTGGGCCTCACGTTGTCACTGGGTGTGGTTGGTGGTTTCGGTAGCGCGGTTGTAGAGGCCTCAGGTGGCGCTGTGATCGTCAGTGGAGCTTCGGGCGGTGCTGCGATCACTAATGGGATTTCGGGTGGAGTTGCATTCGCTTGGACATCAGGCGGGGTGTCGTCTTCATATGGCGGGACGTCTTCCGTGTCATCTTCATCCTCACGATGGCGCGTGGGTATTGTGGTTTACACATGACCGGGTACTAAATAGCGCTCGGATAGTCGCACCTTGTATGATGAAGTGCGTAGTTGAGATCCGCTAAATTTGCGAATGTAGCACCAGCTATCTTCGATAGAGGTGACTAGATAGCGGTCTCGAGCTTGCGACTTATTGCGGTCGGATAGTACGTAAACCAAGTCACCGACATGAATTATCGGTACAGGCGCCTCCTCAGGAGCCTTCGACGTCTGGCTGTGTGCGTGATTTTGTAGGCGAGACTGATGTTGTTCAGCGATGATGGCACGATCTAAAATAGGCAACTGCGCGTTGGAAAACTGGTCTCGTTGGAACCATATTTCGCGTGCCGATAGGCCGCGACCGCGGATTCTGGAGTTGAGTTGAGAGGTAGCAATTGCCAGTATAAGAGGTGACACCGGTCCCCCGCCAGGCTCCTGTCGTAGCAGCTCATCTTCAACCTCTGACACAGCTTTCTCGGCTATGGGGTTTTTGTTAGAGTTTTTGATTCTCCCTATCTCCAAACGAATACCCAAACGTAGCAGAGTTGGGTCGTTCACGAGAGCGATGAACCCTGGGGCTGGATCCACGCGGATGATCGCAGGGGGCCCGTCGAGGGGTCGAAACTCTGTGCAGAGTCGAGCGAGGCAGTCACGTAACGCGTCATGGCGTCCGCTCTCGATGATGCACGTAGAAGTGTATGAGCTAACGGTTTCGCGGACGACAAATATGAGTTGTCGGTTACGCTTGATAACATCTGCTGCGAACGAAACACCAATCGCTTCGGGAGCGTCGGTCGTTGTTTGTTCGATGAGTGTAGTCGGGTTATTTTTTAGTGACATGCATGTATGGCATGCGTCGGTCACTCGCTCAATCGCGTTGTCGATGTCCAATGCGAAGAAGTTGCGACGAACTACGAGTTTGAGTTGGTGTTTTGATGGGTGGCTTAGCTTTAGGTGGATCGCTGTTAGTAAGCCATCTAACACTTGTCGTGGAACTACGATAAGTTCTTTGGTTGGCGCGAATGGTATGTCGCACGTGACAACGATGACGCCGTCGCGAGCCAACGTTGTAATAGATAAGTAACGTTTTACGTCCTTGGCGTTGGTTACTTTTTTGGATGGACGCGTGCCTTGTTTTAGGTGAGCTCTGACGCGCCGTAGGTCAGAGCCCTCTGATTGTGTAGAGAGCCATGCGGACCTGCTCGTGAACGGAAGGCGAGTGGAGCCGGATATGATATATTCCACAGCAACACTCATAACGACAGATTGTTCGATTTGCGATATGAAAGAACATATCTGGCAATGTGGTTCATGGCATTCCGGTGCGTTTCTGCTTGCGAAGTCGGATGGTATGTTTGATGAACCCGCCAGGTGGCGCACTGTGATTTGGTATCGGGCGACAACTGACAGAAACGATGTCACGCGAGGGCTAGATAAAAATTCGCCACGGTATAGTTTGTCAATGGCCTGCACACACGGTTTGCTGTCGGTGAGTAGACACGGCTTCGACTTTGATTGTATGATGTACGGGCTGAAGTGTTTGACTGCTGCAGGAATGCCTAACGCTTCGATTTCGCAGGGTAGCCATGTAACTTGGTGTTTCTTTAGTTTGGCGCTGAAAAACCCGGCAAGACGGGTCTGTCCATTTCGCGAAACGTATAGTGTGGATCCGATGCCACGTGTGGTAACCGAACCGTCGGTAACGATCCATAGTTGGTCACTGGGCCGCAGTAATGTGATCGATCTGTTGGTGGAGAGTGTGTTTTGAGCTACACGGAACGCCTCGCGGATGTTATCAGTCCATGTCAATGTCTCCTGTGATTTCATGCCCGCAATGTACAACTCGAGGGGTGCAAGTACTTTGGAACACCGAGAGATGACGCGTCCCAACACTTTATATGCTCCAACGAAGGAACGAAGTCCCAGAACGGTTTGTGGCGGTGTGTACGATGCCAGAGTAGCGATGCGGTGAGGACTGGCATGTAGTGTACCTTCTGACCACACCCAGCCTAGGATGGTCGTTGATTTGGGGCAAACCCTGGTCTTCTTTGCTGAAAGTCGTAAGTCGCATCGAGCAAGGGCATCAAGGCCACGACTCCAGTTGTCTAGTAGTTCTTGTGGCGAGTTGCCCCCGCAGTACAAATCGTCAGCCAACTTGGCGACGACGCCCTCTTGTAACAGATCACCAAAGACTCGGCACATGAGTTCTTCCAATGCCGTCTCAGAGCCGGGCATGCCCATGGCACATCGTGTGTACACGAGAACTCCACGAAAGGGTGTCGCAACTCCGCAATATTTGAGTGAGTCCTTCGATAGAGGGATCTGATAGAATGCATTCGTCAAGTCTGATACAACGATGTACTTCCTGCAAGCTATGGATCTTAGTGTCGAATCCACGTCTGGCATGAGAGAAGGCTGCGGCTTGCTGTAACGTCCTACTTCCGTGAAGGCAGTGACGAGTCGTGATCCTCCATTAGCTTTGCGTATGAGAAATGATGGGTTAAGGTATTCGACCACCACCCCGATATCTTCTGGACGACGGAATACACCGGCCGCCTCCAAATCATCAAACTTTTCCTGAAGTTCGACGAGTTTGTCGCGAGCATATTGCGGACATCTCCCCTTTCGCTGCGGGGGTTGGACTGGTCCCATGTTTACAGTTGCTGTGAATGGGCCCGCATGCCCGTTGTATCCTACGATTTTCGAGTTGAACACGGTGTCAAATTGTTGATGCAGATTGCGGAACTGGTTGCGCAAGTCGTCAGACAAGAGGTTGCCACTGTCTAGTTCGATAGTGTCTGGAAATTGCACGTCTGCTGCGCATGTGCTTGTGTTTTTGATTACGATGTCTTCCACGTAGTTGGTGTCACATGCTGTGGTACCACGCACTTGGCAAAAGTGCTCGTTGCGTCCTATTTTCAAAGGATGTGAACACGTGTTTAGTAAACGGATTTTGTCCCCGACTGCCTCGACAATGGCGGGTTGGGGCCAATCTTGGCAGTGCAATGTTGACTTATGATCGTTACGAGGTTCGATCGCCAATACAAGATCGTCGAGTGCTGATGGAATAGACAGTTCTATGTAGTTGCCTGGCCAAACAGTAGTGGACGCAGGTGGCGCACGCAACACGTAGGCCTGCGCTCTGCGAATCGTGTGATATTGGGAACGGTTGACGTTCTCCATCCCGTAGTGTATCACAGTTTCGTCAATGCTGATCTGATTTTTGGCGGGACGAACGGATATGTCATTGGTTGTCATGAATGGTGTTCCCGCAAGTACATCGACATCCAAGTCTTTAACGACAAGGGCATCGAGGTGTAGGTCAAGATTATCCCGCGATAACACGAGCCTTGTTTCTCCGACTACATTGAGTGGGGTTACACCATCAGCTTGTCTTGTGAGCTGGGAGCTTTTGGTGATTTTTGCACCAATTGACCTGGCCACCGTCTCTCTAATCATGTTGGTTTCGGCCCCAGTGTCAAGGGTAAGACGTATTGGGTGGTGACGATGGAACGCCTTGAAGAATGGAGACTGTTTCGTATTTACGCGACAAGTCGCCGACACTTTTTGTACGTCATTGACGTAGCCGTCATTCACCGGTGGTTCCTCGTCTCCGCTGTCTTCGCAGTTTAGTCCTGTCACATTGCGTGCCTTAGTCATGAACAGTCTGTCTTGCTCGGGCAAGTACTTGCAAGCGCTTAGATAGTGGTCTACTATCGGTCTACCAGCCTGCTTACAGAGTGGGCATTGTTTTGCTCGTTGGGTTCGTTGGTAGCTTTGTGGGCGAGCGGGCCCAGAGCGTGTGCGTGGTTGGTAGTAGGTTGACAGTCTCGGGATTTTTGTCTCTGACATAGAATGGATCTCGTCCAGTAGGGACCCCAGGCCTGAGAGATCTGTGGTTTAAGACTGGCTAGCATGCGGCTCCGCAATTCGGTTCCGTAGCGCTGTTTTACGAGTCTAGGTAGCTCCTGATGGATACGTCTAAGCCAGCTCAATACAACCATGTTATCTAGCGACGGTGATAAGTCCTCATCTACGGTCGGGAACTCGTCGTGGTGTGATATATCGCCACCCACTGTCAGCAGACTATCATCAACGAACGCCAGGAGGCGTTGGAATAGGTCCTCGTGGTTTTCGTCTGATTCAAGTTTTATGTCGGCGAAATCTATGAAGTGAACGCCGCTTGTCTGAAACCCGAAGTGAAGTCTGATTGCCTGCCATATGGAGTTGACGGATGTCGAGTTTTTGACGATGGTATTTCGCGATATGATCGGACAGAAGTTGGCAATCTGCCCAAGCATTAATTCTAAGTGCGCGACTTTTTGTTGAGCCGTTCGCCTAACCAAGCCTGGTGTGTCTTCGGTATCGTCAAGTAAGCCTCTGAGTGGAGAAGTGTTAGTTTTCTTTCCCCATGTTACCTGGTCGAGTAGGAATGGTGCGAAATTCGCGTCCAATGATAGAGTACATTGGAGGTTTTGGCGCCAGCTCTCATATGACGTCAGTGTTTCGTGTTTTGAAAGAGACCACTGTTTTGGAGCTCTCTGTGACTGAGCCATTGTCGCGTTTGACGTGTAGCTCAATCGTGTATGCAAATGCCGGCAATGTTCAATGTTAATTACTGCGTACAGAAAGTAAGCATTCGTCGTGCCGTTTGTTTGGCAATACGAGTATCTATCCACTTCAGTAGTGAAAACGCTGCCACCACGCCAGTATAGAAGGGAAAGACTCGATAACGACGAGAACATTTATTGAACAGACTTATCTCAAAACGGAAGTCGAGGCAAGAGAGCGTACAACAGGAACAAGATATGGAATTAACCAACGCAATAATACAGGAAGCGGAAATGTGATACTTATCCAATATGGCGCTGATTGAAATTTGACCAAAATTAAGCTAAAATGTCATCGATTTGATGGCATAACAATAAACTGTGTTTCAATTGTAATTTTTAGATGCAAGTTAATGCGGATAACAACAAATATTTTCTTTAGACAGATCTATAGGTATAGATTTACTCTTTGCTGAACATTTATTTATGTGTCAAATGAAGCCATTATGTAGGCACTTCAACAAAAAATATGCTAGAACATTGGTAATGTGCTTAAATTAAAGGTAATAGCTTAAGGATCACATAACTGTTTATGTTATTACAATATATTTAATAGATCAAACTATATTGCAATTTTTTAACTTAAAAACAACCTAATTTTTGTGTATTTCTTACAGTGGCGAAATGGACTCGTTTTTGTGTTTTCTGTGGATAAATATTTGCTTCAAAATGTGATAACTTTTTTATTTATTTATATTTAAATACTTTTTTCAGGGTTTTCAGACACATTGACTAGAGTAATAACTTCACAATATTTAATATTTTTAGTACTAATTATAACCAAATTAATGCAATTAATTAGTTCATTTTAGTTATGTAGCATGCAAACTCAACAGACCAACACGTTCCAATTAAAGGCCATAATGTCCATGATTATGAAAATATTTATACATATTATGCTATGTGTATAACCACATTAATAATGGTAATAAATAAACATTAACAAGTCATTTAATAATTTAATTAATTAGTAAATATTGGCTAATTAGTTTTCAACCCAGACAGACCGACACATTTCAGTAAATTACCATAATATCCATGATTATGAAGATATTTATATAATTTATGCAAGCAGCAAACAAAATTAATTATGGTAATAAATATACACTAACCAGTCATTTTACAATGTTAACAATAACTTAATCAATAAGTTAATATTGGCTAATATTAGCCCTCTAACTCGACTGACGCTACATTTCGATAAAAGGCTGCAATGTCCATCAGTTACAGACAGTTATATAATTTATGCAATGTTTACAACCACATTATTATAAATCTATATTAACCAGTCATATATATATATATATATGTAGCATTAACAATAACTTTATTAATAAGTAAATATTGGCTAAATAGCACACAAACTCAACAGATCAGTACAAGTATGGTCCAGTATTATGGACCAGTAATCATTTGTCACTGCTTCATAATGTAATGTTCTGCATTTCAACATGAACTTGATGAAGTAATGTTTATAAATTGCTCACAGTATTCCGTCGTTGAATCCGAATGTGCCAAATGCAAGATTTCTTTCTGCGTTACTCCCAATGGCCCATGGGACTCAAGTCATGAAGAAGTCTGCTCTGCTCATGATATAGTCTTTTTGTAATATTGGCAGTTGATTGTCTCATAATTTAATGCTAGTAGGCTGCAAGATCTGTGCAGCAAGGTTCATATTTCAGTATCTTGCAAAATAACGTTGTATTCTTCAAAATGATGAAAGTAACGTTTGTGTCATGTTGACTAGACACTATTCAATGTAGATAGGCCCTATTAGATATATCATTAGTCAGATTAAATGTGTACTTATGCAGGCAAGTGAAGGGTGTCATATTCACATGACTCTGTGGCTTGGTACATTAACAGTTAACTGTCAGACACAGATCAGCATAAAATCAATGTCACTGCATGTAATTGCAAACAATATCTTAAATAAAAAGGCCATCGTGTATCATATAATGAAAACTGTTTTGATTCTACATGTAAATAATATATATTATAATTTCAATATCCTTGCCTCTGTTACTCAAGAGAGCAGTGTGAAATTATATAATAACGCATTATGTCACACATAAATTAATAATAATTGTGATACTTAAGAATATAACTGTCGTGTTTAATGTATTACATGTTGTCAGACAATGAAACTAATGATTTATGGTTTATATATTAATACAACATGCTTTAGCAATTTTGTGCAGTGCCTGTTTTTAAACAAATTATAAGTCAAATAATTTACGTATGTTACCTCAAAAACAACTTTTCTAACAAATTATTGATTTAATAGGTAACTAACAACAATTAATTAAAATTATACCATAATGAAATTTATATTATTTCTAAGTCTAACTAAAAGCATAACCATAAATAATGGCATAAGCCATGCTAAACCCAAGTGTAAGTAGTAACCAGCCCTGGCCAAGGCTAAGGCTAAGTCTGACTACCGTAACTTAGTCTAGGGCTACATACGTATATATAGCAGAACTGCCATGGCTTGGCACGTATACAATAATCATATTCATAAAATTGAAACTTAATCGGAACATATAATGTTGTTTCTGTAGTGATTTAAATTCAAAGAAATGGAATAAGTCATGATCTGCATCTGGCTCAGGTGACGCGCTGTCGGTCTAACCATTTTTTTGGTCTAACTGACAAAGACAAGTCACAGTCTACAGATCGGTCAAAATCAGACGAATCATCAAATGGTGCATGTTTTGAATGGCGCTAAAACCACACAATCATAATGCACACACTAATTTAAGTCAGCGTCACCCCATAGCATGATACTAAATTATTTATTATCATTGACTGCATGGGGTGATAAATTCTTGCGGAAAAATTGAGCGCATCTCCGCGGTACTTCGTAATCGTACAAGCAAGCCTTATTTTTGTCTCTTACATTGCACCGCAGCGGCGTACAATATAAACACAGTTATTTAAAATAAATACGTAATATATTATCTGAAGAAAGTTATGGATGTGTTAATTTAAACGGCTAATAGTACATTTTCATAATTTGTTTTCAAAAACATTCTACACTCTAGATGCTTGTCACATGACAGTCATGTGATCAAAAATTGACGTCATGGAGTAACACTAAAATACCCGGATGGAAACGTCATAGGGACAACAAATTGCGAAGGGTGAAAGCTTGCCGTTTCAATCACCCGTAAACTATTTATATGACCAAAGATATTTGTATATTCGTACATAGGCAATTATAAATATGTCAACGCCAGCAAGGAGGAGACTAATGAGAGATTTCAAAAGGTAATGTGAAGTTTAAGGTCAAGTTTGTGTGGCCTTGTAACGTTAATCTAGGAAATCCAAAATGGCTTCCAGTGTTTTCCGAACATACTAAACATTGCATTTTCTGTTAGTTAAATGTGTGTTTGATATAATTGCAGGTTACAAGAAGACCCACCGGCTGGTGTAAGCGGTGCCCCAACCGACAACAATATCATGTTATGGAATGCTGTAATATTCGGGTAGGTTTAATCGTTATGTTGCTTGTTTGTTTTCCGTGATGCAACTGGCTTAGTGGCTATTCTGGTATTGCGTGATTCATCTGAAACCGATCTATCTTCGGCTTCTGCTTATTCGGAATAACAAGTTTCTGTGACTGACATGCATTACGGACACATCAGTTTTTCCAGATTTTGTATAACGTATTTCTTTGTTTTAGTGCCTAGTAATTTTTATTCACAGACTACATTAGTTACAACTGTTTTGGTAGTGATGACATGCATACGTTATGATAAAACCATAGGTAAACAATATCATAAATTATGTATATAAAAGTGAGTAAGCAGGTACACTGGATGGAAATATAATACTGAAGTATAAGTGGAGTTGTGGTATCAGCACCGGAGCATTTTGTTGATGTTAAGATGTTATATTAGTTACGTAGAGATATGATTTTGGGTGATAATTAGACCCCAGAGTTATGATGCCACAACACTTAACCAGTTAAGTTATGAGAATGTGATATACAATTTAAAACGAACATATTTACAATATGAAAGATAGGCATTAATACTTATTTTTTATAGATGGTATATAGAAACAAAACCATGGCATAGACCATAGCTAATGGCTTCTTACGACGTAACCATTCAGGTTCAACAATAAAACAGTAACTGTCAGAGACTGATGGAGAGCGTGGAAGGGATGAGAATACACAAAGAAACATTTGGTGAATGATGGTGGTGTCACTTCCGGTTGGGCAGTTTTGTTTACTTAGAGGGTCAGCGTAAAATAATTCTTTTTGCTGTTTTTGAGGTGATTAGAAGGATATCACTAGACTAGGTGTTTTTCTAAATAGCACACCAATAACTTACACTCATAGATCGGTAAAATTTCTCCGACGATGCGATGCGATTTTAAATTTTGTGTAACAATTCTCATTCCCGCCAACTGTCTGCCATCTTTTTTCTTTAATTCCGGGTGGTGTTTCTTCCGGTTGCTTCCGGGTAGGTGCACTTCGCGCTAGAATCCAGGTAAAGTTGATTAATAGTATTATAGTTTAGGCCTTTGAGCGCTCTTAAGCAAGCAAACAAAGATATTCAGTTGAATAATATTACAAGATTATCCGATACTGAGATAGAAGCACTCCTGCATGTTCTTTGTACTAACAGGCTTTTTGGCAGGATGTTTCCCCAGAGTCGCCCTGGAGTACCCTAGATAATATCAACTTCACCATTGTAGATGTTGAAAAAAAACTGGGAGATCTCAAAACTGGGAAATCACCAGGACCTGATGGTATACATCCCCGTTTCGTAAAGGAACTCGCAAAGGAATTGAAAGTGCCATTGTACATCATATTCAGGAAGTCCTTCGAAATAAACATATTACTAAAAGTTTGGAAAACTGAATGTGTCACCAATTTATAAGAAAGGCAGTAGGCATCTAGCAGCAAACTACAGGCCTGTAAGGTTGACTACAGTGGCTTGTAAAGTCATGGAATCACTGGTTAAGGATGCCAGCATAACACACACGGAAACTAACAAGTCAACTGCTGAGCAGTAGCATGGTTTCATTGCTGGGAGATCATGTATCACACAGCTAATGTCAATGCTGGATGACTGGACAAGAATATTAGACGAAGGAAAATATGTAGATGCTATATACATGGATTTCAAGAAGGCATTTGACTGGGTACCGCAACCGAGACTACTTTCAAAGTTAAATGGATATGGAATCAAAGGAAAACAACTGAAATGGATAGAAGCATTCCTCACCTGTCGCAAGTCAATGGCGTATCACCCCCCCTGGTCAGATGTGGTTGCTAAGATCTGCAGAAAGACCTAGACCAATTACAGAAATCGGCTGAGAAGTGGCAGTTACACTTCCAACCGGACTATGAGAATCAGACATGGGCACCCATAATTTAACTATACCGTGACTACAGCAGCAGGTACTAATCCTCTGGAGTGTAGCCATGTCGAGAAAGACCTAGGAATCCAGGTAGATTAGCTCGGCTTAGATTCACACAACATGTCCAGCAAGTGGTTTACTAACCCAGACTCTTTCAATGGAGATGTGTTGAACGAGTCTGGGTTAGTTAAAATAAAGTTGACTTGCTTTCAGACCACACGAAACACCATTTGAAGATGGTACCTTCAAACTGACGATAGAATTCACAGAAGAATACCCCAACAAGCCACCAACAGTTAGATTTGTCTCGAAAATGTTTCACCCAAATGGTAAGTAACCAAGTAGGTGTTGCGGAAATACATTTTAAAATTGTTTTGTGACAGGCATGCTCATAAGTTTACTGATCTAGTGCTTTGTGACCGTGTGAACTAACTTGGTAATGTCCTTTATTTATATAATATATCAATAATTTTTTGGTTTAAAGATTTAAGGCCAGACACCCCAGATGAAATTGTGTTTTTTACTTAAAAAAATACTCAAAACGGTTTTCTGCTAGATTGGTATTTTTATCAATAAAGTTAAGTTTTTTTATAATTACATACCTCTAAATCACTTATTCATGAATCAGGTGTGTAAAAATCAAGTAATCAAATCCTTAAATAGTCCTATCTTCCTGCCGTGTCTAGCCTTAGTTTCAACAGTGGCTCAAGCCATATAATATATCTATTTACTTGCGGCATTATTATTTAAGAAGTCAAATGTTATATATTTTTGTACTATTAACAATCTGGTGTTATTGAAGAACAAATATATACATTTAAGAGTGATGGTTGTAAACTGAGTTTCTTACTACTTCCCCCGTTCCCTTGCGGTGGTGAGAACCCCCATCTCTAGGTTGTTCTGCCCTCTCAACAACTCTGTTCAACTATCATGATCTTCTGCTATGTTTCCCACTGTTCATCCAACATCTCTCTGTTCATTCTTGACAGTATCTCTCCTTCTCTTTGTAAGCATAGAACATGATCTTCTTAGTAAAGGGACCTAGTCTGTTCATTTACCTGGAATTAGCGGGGGTAGTAATTTCTAACTGGAAGTCTTCTGTGTTAACTGGGAAAGTGAGCATTGTTGAACATCAAAGGGTAAGCAGTTAACTCAGCTCAATTCGGCCATATTGCCAATAAAGCTCGTTTTGAAACAGGATATTTTTTTACTATTTGAACATACACCCGTGGTCATGCCTTAAAATTGCCACTGTTACGGGCTTACTAAACACAATTTGGCGGGCAGTATACCTTCAACATAGTATACTCTTATGAATATTATATTAATTAATACATGAAAAACTGGGAACAGACTACGTGCTTTTAAAAGAAGTGAGCTGTGTTAGATGACTGACCATGGTTTGGTTGCAGTGTATGCTGATGGCAGTATATGCCTGGACATCCTGCAGAACCGGTGGAGTCCCACCTACGACGTTTCAGCCATTTTAACATCAATTCAGGTGAGCATCTTCCTCATACATGCTCAAATGAAACTTCAGTCTGATTGTTTTAATTGTGAAATTATGTTTAATAAAGTACGTTTATGCAAACATCTTGACTTCCCAAATTGTAGTAGAGTGTTACAATTGTAAATGGCTTGACTATTGTCTCTATGACATAACCATGCTGTTCAGTACATTTGTGAACAACTGTCAAGTTTCTAATACCCGTAGATAAAGTTTAATGGTGTTATGCTTTCATGGCATCATAAGGTAGGCATGTGATGCTTCAACATATTTGGGTAATCAGTATGCAGGGATCGATCTGGAAAAAGACATGCTTGTGCCCTTTGGGTACATCAGATAGAACTATGTGCCTTTTCGAAATTTGATGTGCCCCAAATCAGTTTATTAATTTTTTTATTAATTGCATGATAGTATGATTGCTTAAATATTTGGTAAATGTGAACATTACTACGTGTATTTAGAAATATTCACGTTTTTTTCTAAATCTGTAATGTTACAAAACTAGATACATTCTGGGTGCCCCAATTTTTGTGGACTGGTCATGCTACTACTGTCTACTGCTCTCTAACTGAGAAATACGATGCAGCAGTTTGTGACATTGAGTGACAGAGATTCACATACGAGAGCACCAACTACAAATATTTAAAATAACTCATTGATACACCGATGAACAGATGTATGGAATAGCCTCACTCAGTCTGTGGTTCAGTCTCTTCAGAGGAAATTAGATTATAAGTTGTGTGATAATCACCCATGCTTGCTGCTTTTAAAAATGTATATTTTTCGTTTATATTATACTCCAATTGTAATATTTAGCAAACATACATGAATTTAAAAACGTGCTTATAGTGTAGATGTCTGGATGGATATTATTTGTATAGATATGAACTGACTGCACTTTGTTCGACAAGAGTTGAAAGTTGACGATAGGCGATAATATGGTGTCAGTGGCAACAAATGCTGTTCAGAGTGCTCGACTAAAGCTTATAAACAATGTCAACGACAGGCACAAGGGTATTGATTAGACTGTTCTCAGTGTTCAGTGGCCATTGTTCTGTTTGATGTCTGCGTGGCCTTTTTGTTCGGGCGCAGGCTGGAGCAAACCAGAGCGCAATTTGGGCATCAAAATGTGCAATATTTTTATAGCGTAAATGGGATGATTTGGAATGATTTAATTATCTTATCATCATGTCAAATTTAGGGAAACTAGTTAATAACGGCAAAATCAAGGTGGCCCAGATTCTACACAAATGCCCCTCATTAACGCGTTTCTGCGCTCCAGTTGAATCCCTGAGTGTGTATCGTATGGGGGCTCTATATAATAGCATTAGTGTAGTGTTCTATAAACACAAATTTCTTGCATCATCACACAGTTCTCGTATTTTGTTATGTACAGTCAAATCAACTCTGATGAAGTGATTTTTAGTAATGACCCAGGGTGGGATCGTTGCTATGAAATAGTTCTGATGTAGTATTACTTTTATGTAGTGCAAGATAATGCACGTGAGAATTGCGTATGAAGAAAGCTGTGACACAAGGTCACATCATTAAGGACATTTCCTTGTCCAGACAGTATTCATTAATTAAGATGGTTGAAACAGCCTCGGAGTGAAGGGAAGCCAGGACTAGGACTATTGGGATGTGTGTAGCGGAAGTAAGGAGCGTGTGTGGGTGTAGGCGGGAACTAAGCGTGTGCTGCGTGCAATGGGGTAGGGCACTGTGTCAGATGGCATTCGTCTTCTTCCTGTTTCAGTCGTTGCTACACGACCCAAATCCCAATAGTCCTGCAAACAACGAGGCCGCTCAGTTATACCGTGAAAACCGACGGGAGTATGAGAAAAAAGTAGCAGCAATTGTGCAGGAGAGCTGGAACGAGGATGACGACGATCAATAGCACCAGGCGCCAGCACTGGCGATGGCTTTTAAATATAAACTGTATGTGCGCCACATGCAGCCGTGGAAGAAGCAAGGCCATGAGGCGTTAGTTTTTATGAGCTGCGTCGTGACGGGCAGGAGGTGGTGCAAGCGTGCCCACGCGTCGTCTGCCCTATACAGCCACTCGCACACTTTGGACAGTGCAGCCGTGTGCTGGTGTTTATGTTCACAATGCCTGCTGCCCTCATCGTGTCTAACAACCCCACCCCATTGGTGCAGTCCAGCATGGAACAGAGTTCTAGAAACATACATACCAAATGCTAAAGCGTATCGTACAATCTGACAGAGCTAGCATGAATCGGAATTTGACATAAGTGTTTGGAAATTGTAATCGAAAATGAAATCTTTTGCATAAATTGATCGGGTAATGATGATGATGCAGAAATTTGTCTGAAATTTGTCGTGGAAAAACGTCCGATTGTTGCTCTTGTTATTTCAGTCGTTATTGGATGAACCAAATCCAAACAGTCCAGCCAATAATCTGGCAGCGCAGCTGTATCAGGAGAACAGACGTGAATATGAAAAGAAAGTGCGTGCAATCGTGGAGGAGAGTTGGATTAACTGTTGACACTGGGTATATGCGGGTCAAGTGTTTATTGACGAATAAGCACTGGGAGATGCGGTGCCCGAAGGTGGCGCTACCTATCTCCTTGTCTACATGCTAAGGTTCTGTGACGTGTTTTGGTGGCTGGCGTGACACGAACAAGCGCGGCGTGCTCCTGTAAGCGATATATATGCTTCCCTAAGTTATCATTATTGTAGAATGATTGTGCCACGTTTGAGAGCTGCCATGTTTTCTGTGATGCATCCAGCGACCAAGTAGCAACAGCGAAATGCAAGAAACCACACAGCTGGTGACAGGCAGCTACTGCTATTTGTGATAGGACGTCATTTCGGACAGTTGGTTCTGCTCAGTTATTCTCATTTATACTGTTGCTAATGCTTAGTTTCAATGCAAGTGTAAACACCGTTGCATAACATTTTTGTTCAACTAGGTGATTTGTTGTGTGGCTAGCCAATGGGATTGTGTTTTAACAGTTTGGGTGGTGAATTATTAAGAACAGCTTGTTAGAGTGAACCACGTTTTTGTTGTTCTGTTTTTTCTTCTGAATAATCTTAATAGTGGACAGACACAGTTTTGTTTAAAGTCGAGAAACATCAGCCAGGACAGTTATGTAAGAAACTGGCAGCTGTGGGTAGCGCCACCAATGTGGGCAAATAAAACTACAAAAATAAGCAAATGTAATGCAACGTTTCAACTGGAAATTTATATTAATGGAAAGGTGTTTTAGTGCACCTAACAAACAGAAGATTACTCAATCTGAACAGTAACAAAGCTTCGTATATAAAATCTGGGCAGGTGAAATGTGACATTAAGAAGCTCTTGTTTGTAGACGTTTTGCTTCAATGTACCAAAGGAAAGTGATAGTGTCTAAGCAAATTTCTTAATTGCTATAATCCAGACTTGACAGTTTGTCAACAGTCTGAATGAAGCTGTGGTGTTTGTTGAATGTCGGCTGTAGCTAGCAAGTATTGTGTAACTGTACAAAGTGTATTAAAGTAACTATATAAACATTGTTTTGTGTTTTTCTTGCTTGTCTTATTAAATACATCTTTAACTTTGATGCCACCGGAAGATATTGATCAATAGGGCTAGTTTGGCTGACTGGAGGGCTATTTTAAAAGATAAACAAAGGCCATTTTCAGGGCTAAGCATCTAAAAAAAAGAGTACAAACTTTGTAACTACAATCAAGAATATTACGTTATTGAAGACATTTAAATGGCATGGACAGTGCCATTGTAACGGAAAGCCTGACATCACTAATTCCTACTCTTCCCAAATTGTTGGTCACTGGGGCTGGATCCAATACACAAAATAAAAATTAATTACTTTTCATTTGTCATTTTAAATACACTTCTACACATTTCAGATCAATTACACCATTAAGTTTTCAATTACAGATGCACCAGTAAGACCCACCAAAAAGTTTATCAATGATTTTAACAAGATTGCCACCCAGAGAATTAACTCTAGGTGGCAGGTGGACAAGAAAGCCCTTTGGCTTATCGAGAGTCCGACCCTTTTATCTGTATGTATCCCGCCCGTCTGAGGTATGTGTCGATTTTATTTTTAAACATTCACGGTACTAGCACCGATTATCAGCAGATAATCTGTTCCATTCTTTTACAGTCCTTTGTGAAAATGAAAACTTTCTTATATCTAATCTACTCTGCTCCTTTGCTAATGTAACTTCATGTCCTCTAGTCCTTCTATCTTTCTTAACTGGAAAAAAGTCTCAATATTTTCATAACCATTCAATATTTTAAACACTTCTATCTGATCTCCTCTCAATCTCCTGGTCTCTAGTGTTGTTAATCTGCATTTTTTAGGCGTATTTCGTAACTAAGATCCCTCAGTTTTGGTATCATTTTAGTTGCTCTCCTTTGCACTCTTTCTAGCATATCTATGTCCATCCTGCGATATGGCCTCCATGCTTGAATACGATATTCTAAATGAGGCCTAACTATTGTTTTGTACAGCGGTATTATTAGCTCTTTTTCCTTATACGTTATGTTTCGCCTAATTAATCCATGGATTTGATTTCCCTTTGAAGCTGCAATTCCGCACTGCTCTGAAACCTTCATATCATCACTAATGGTTAACCCTAAGTCCTTTTCTTTTATAGTAGTACTTAGTACAGTACCCCCTATAGTATATTCTACCTCTTCGTTCCCATGTCCTGTGTGGAGGCATTTACATTTCCCAAAATTGAACAGCATTTGCCACTTTTCAGACCATTTGATCAATCTGTCAAGATCATCTTGTAAATGCTGTCTATCTCCATCACTTTTAATCCTTCTAAACACTTTTGTATCATCCGCAAATTTCAACACCTTGCTTGTTATTTCATCATCCAAATCGTTGATATATATTAAGAATAATATAGGTCCTAATACTGATCCCTGTGGTACCCCACTCAATACCGATTTCCAGTTTGAAGCCTCCCCATCAACTACTACACGTTGTCTTCTGTCAATCAGCCATTGTTCTATCCAGTTTATTATACCATTTCCTATGCCATGGGCCTTTAGTTTCAGCAGTAATCTTTGATGTGGTACTTTGTCGAAAGCTTTTTGAAAATCTAAGTAGACGATATCTACCCCGTACTGGTGATCCCTCATCTACCCACTTAGTGATGTCTTCCAAAAAACATAACATATTTGTTAAGCATGACCTCGCTTAAAAAAAAACATGTTGAGATGGGTTGATCAAGTTTTGTTTAACAAGAAAATCCACCATGTGATCTTTAATTAGTCTTTCTAATAATTTGCAAATCACTGATGTTAAACTCACTGGTCTATAGTTCTCCGACTTGTTTCTCGAACCTTTTTTAAATAACGGTATAATGTTTGCCTCTTTCCATTCTAAAGGAACCACTCCCTCTTCTAATGACAAATTGAAAACTGTTGCAAGTGGTACGCTAATTTGTTCTACAATTTCCAATAGTAGTTTGGGCGGAATCCCATCCACTCCAGGTGATTTATTATCCTTCATAGCCCTTATTTTCTTAGCTACCATTTCCGGGGTTACAATTAATTGTCCTAAATAGTCTGAATCTGCCCCCTTGAACTTAGCCTCTGGTACTGGCAGTGAACTAATATCTTCTCTGGTACACACTGAACTAAAGTACTCATTCAGGTCTTCTGTCATTAAGAATCCCTCTGATATTATATTTCCAGCACTATCTTCTAGAGGAACGACCTTATCCTGAACTTTCTGTTTGCTTCGAACATACGCATAAAAACTCTTGCTGTCATGTTTTATATTACTAGCTAATTGTTGTTCATAGCTTCTCTTTGAATTTCTAATTTCAGCTGTAGCTTGGTTAAGTGTTTCTTTATAACTGTTGTAGTCTTCATCATTTCCAGTACATCTATGACTTCCACATCATTTGTTTATACTTAATTTTTCTAATGGCTTCTTTCGATAAGTGTTTCTTTTTGGACTGTTTCCCTTGTTTTTTAAAGGATACAAATTTATCGACTATGTACTTTATTTCACTCTTTAATATATTCCAGCATTCTGTTGCTGTCTTATTTTTAGTGTTATTCCAGTCTATCTTTGCTAAATATTTCCTCATGTCCTTATACCTTCCTTTGTGGAAATTTCTCCTATACTGCTTTTTACTATTCCTTTCTGATTTTACTTTGATGGTAAAATGTATCTGGTTGTGATCGCTACTCCCCAGTGGCTCACGTATCTTGACATTGTCAACTAATGTCTAACACATTCTCACCCCTGGTTGGTTCTAGCACATGTTGAGAAAGGAAAGTATCTTGAACTAAAACTAAAAACTTGTGGTCCTCACTCCCCATACTCTGAAGAGATTTCCAATGTATGTCTGGTTAAAATCCCCCATAATAATACAGTCCCGTTTGCTTACTTCCCTTATAGCGTTTTGTATTTTTTCATTCTCTTCTATGCTTATGTTTGGACTTCGATAAACTAACCCAACTGTTAACGTTGAGTTTCCTGTAACTATGTTACACCAAACAGCTTCTTCGCAATCTGCTTCTCTTTCTAATTTTATTTCATAAGCCTGGATAGACTCTTTAATATATAAAATAACTCCACCTCCCTTTCTTCCTATTCTATCTTTTCTAAACATTACATATCCTGTCAGTCCCAATTCAGCATCTGATATATCGGTGGTGGTCCAGGATTCGGTTATACCTATTATATGAGGGTCAATATCTTCTACCATTATGTTTAGTTCATTTCTTTTGCTTACTATACTCCTTGCATTTAAACAAACACATTTATATCCAGCTTCAGAAGAGTTTTCCAGAGTGTTATTTGCTGATTTATTTGTGCTGTCTTTATCTATGCCTCCATTTTCAGGCTTTTCTATGAGTCCCCCCTGCGAATCTAGTTTAAATAAATGCAACCTGTCCCACTGTCAACAGATCGCAGCAGGTTCTCTGAGAAAACTGCTGCCCCCTTTCCACTAAGATGGAGGCCATCTCTCATGTATATATCTTCCCTCCCAACAAAGTATCCCCATAAATCTGTGAATCCTACGCCCTCTTCTTCACACATCTGCTCAACTAGTGCATTGATCGCCATCCTCTTAGTTTCTGTATGTTGCCCCCCTTCCTCCCATTACTGGCAAAATTCCTGAGAGAACAACCTGTTCCACTCTTGTCTTCTTTAGCTTCCTTACTAGATGTCTGTACTTCTGAACTACCCCAGTTGTTCCCTCTTTGTCTGCATTGTTTGTCCCTACGTGTACTAGTATAGACCCTCCCTTACCATGCCCCAATACCTTCTCTACCCTTTCGGTCACATGCTCTATCCTAGCCCCCAGTAGACATACAACAACGTCCTTCCCCTTGCATAGTCTTGTCTGTTTTTCTCAGAATTGAATCGCCCATAAACACTCTCTCTTTTCTCCTTGCCCCCTCAATCACTGCCTCGGAGTAGCTCCTCCGGTTTGCATATGTCTGGTTGTTGTCTTTCCCCCCTGTCGTCTTCTCTCCTGTCACATTCTCTTCCGGTCCATTCTTTCCTGTCGCTTTTTCTCTTGTCACCTTTTCTCCTGTCAGCGTCCCTTTTAACGACTTCTTTTCTATTACATTTGCTTTCACTTCCTTTTGTCCCATCTCATTTTATTCTCTCCTCTCCCGTCCCATCTTCCCTCCCTCCTTCTCTACGGTCACTTTCTTCCCTGTCACTTTCACGCTTGTCACGTTTTCTGTTGTCGATTTTCCAATGTCTTCCCCTCCAATCACCTTCCCTCCTCTCAATCTCCTTTCCTAAGTTTTCTTGTCACTGCTATTCTCCTTCAGTCTAGCAGTATTCTCACCTCTCTCCCTGTCGTCTCTCTCCATTCGACCTGCCTCCTTGCTAATTCCAATCTCCATTCCCTTCACAATATCTGTCAACCTAACTATCTCCTTCTGCAGACACTCCACCTTCCAACACCCAATGCACTGAAAGGTGAATCCTTCCTCCATGGTTTCTGCCCATGACTTCCCACAGCCAGACAATGCAAAATCTACCCAGCTGTGGCAGTGATCGCACACCAAGTGTCGCTTTGCCTTGACTTCCCGCTTGCAAGGCGCCATATCCCGATTATAATTTATTCAATAACTTAACTAACCAAGTCTTTATAAAGACTGTTTCCTGTGTACTACAGCACACTTCGGGTTACAAATTTCAATTACACAGCCGACTATTTATCCTGTCACGAACGCTAACATTACCGGTAGTGACCTAATTTAAATACAATCAATTACGTTACGTTAGGCTGTTTTATTTATTTAGGTTACGCCGCCCGACTATCGCCCTGGCCTTGCTTAGTTTTAGCAACAATGCTACCTAATCAAAATATCTAGCAAGTACTGGCTTACACAGATATTATCTTATGTAAGTAGTTTGATGGTTGTTACTTTATCTCCTATATATTCTACCACATAATCAGGTTTGTTAAATCTTGTTTACAACTTATCGAAGGCTAAATGAGTTACGCTATTATCACTCACTAAGGTGTTCTAAAATACTTTAACTAACTTTAAGCACAACTGCTACTCAATATATGTTTATTGCAACTTTATGAATGATATTAAGGCAAGAATAATACTTATCAATCTGTAATTCCACTTGTTTATCAACTTTTCTGCACCACCAATTTCTACGAACTATATCCGCCAAATATAGCCTCGAATGATATGGCATGCACGGATCAATCATGAAGTAGAATTATTTGAAAACGAAATGGTCTCAGTTTGAATGAAATTGATAAAAATCACAAAAACAAATTAAACTGGACTTGAAGTCGATAAGTGAGGTGCAAAGATAATTTAAAAAAATGTAAAGTTTTTGGATATTGATGACATGGAAGCCACACAAGGTAGGTATATCAGGTAAAAATTAAAATACGCTATTTTTTCAATTAAATGGTTTCACAAGATAGAGCTTGTTATGAAGTTTATGAGTTTTTGAATTGTTGTGATATCTTCATTATTTCCTACGTAATTCCACTTTTTGTTCTCAGAAAAAACCCACTTTGGTATTGAATTTCAGTCCATTTCTTGTGCCCAAACTGACCCCAGAAGCTTGATGTACTGCATTTGATTATATAGGAAAACGGCAATAAAATTGTGTATATTGAAGATATTTATGCGAAATAAGAAATTATGTGACCCAAAAAATCAGATTGATGATTTGACCTTGACCTAATTAATTGACCATTGTATATTTGACCTAATTACTGTGATTTTTTGCATTATTTGAAAGTAATTAATTAGGAAATGCCTACTAAACTTTTAAAGGATTGAAGATTGTTAATATATATTATATTGTTATAGGACACTATGAAATTAGTTATTTAATGACCTTATTAATTGACCTACATTTAATAATTAACCTATTTACCGTTATTAATTACATAAATTGGGTAGGAAAAGGCCTATTATAGGTTGAACTCTGTCAGTCAGTTTATACAGTGACTGTAATATATTATGACTGCTACCTCTTAAAATCCATAATTTGTTGATGACCTAATTAGTTAACCTAATTTCTTATTTGACCTATTTACAGGGATTAATGGCATGATTGACCTACAATTAATTAGGAAATGGGCATACCAATCTTAAGAATGAAAGAAATTGTTAATAGATCAACTTGAAATGTTACCAATTATGCATGACATAATTAGTTTAATATTTTCCTAATTAGTTGAACAATTTTAAACGCTTAATTCATTAACGAGGATTAACAGTATGACAAATTTGTTAATACAACAATATGAATTCAATGTAACTTTGTAATAAAATGCATGCAGACTAATTGATGTACATTTCTGTAATTAGTATGCCACAACAGGTAAATGTAAAGGGAATTAAATGGATAAACATTACAACAGAATTAATATTAAGAACATTTATTATAACAGATTCAAACATAGCGGCAACATTAATAATTTCATGAAACACTGGATGCATATAATGCAGTGCAAATGTATTGCATAAATGTTCATATGTCCAAGGATGCATGTCCAATGCAACATTATAAAGTCCTGCAGATGCAGAGTACCATGTTCTGTAATTCAGGCAGCACAGCAACATGCAAAGACCTGCACATACAACAACAATTGTAGGCCTACACAGTGCAGCAATGTTTGTAAAGTCATGTAGTTATAACGAGTAAGATGTCTTGCAGGTAAAAATCATTTGTAAATCTTTGTCTAGTAATTATTTTCAACTCTTGCATTATGTCTGTAACTTTCAGTTGAACAACTGATGTATAATGATTTTTTTGCATGAGGAGCCACATCAAAATATTTTCCACAGAGAGAGAGGATCATCTCAAATCAGCTTCATGCAGCATTCGTTTCAAGTTTCTGTAACAACAATGAATTTGTGTGAAACTGGCTTTTAAGAATTCATTGCAACTTGAGGTGTGCAGTAATGTTCTTCACTTTTAAAGCAGTCTTTTTGCATGTAGTGGGACTTGCAAGCGTATCAACTGATGTGTAGAGATGTTGACACCAGCCACTTGCAGAGATCAGAAATGCCAGCTGTCGAGGAAGAACTGATCCATGCCAGCATCAGTTCCAGTCATTGGTGTAGGCCCACGTCTTGAATTAGGCAGTCTCGTGCGTTGATAAAGAACTTTTTTGAAAAGTAACTACGAAAATCGCAATTTGGAGAGAACTCAGA
This sequence comes from Paraescarpia echinospica, assembly GCA_020002185.1. Classification (NCBI taxonomy): domain Eukaryota; kingdom Metazoa; phylum Annelida; class Polychaeta; order Sabellida; family Siboglinidae; genus Paraescarpia; species Paraescarpia echinospica. The sequence continues at coordinate 19,646,723 of CM034543.1, read as the reverse complement.
ATTTTGAAAAGTAGGTTTAGAAAATTGCATTTTTAAACAGTACTTTGAAAATAACGTGAGCCGACCGGTCGACCATTGCTGAGTTGCCATTCTGAAATGAAAATGCATAACAGTGAATTGTATGCACATTCTAGAGAATGTTATGAACAGTAGATTATCACACTGTTCTTAGAGCACACAACATCGATATTATTTCAATGTTGTGATTCACAAAATAAATAATATAAACTACAACTTATATCAAGACTACCCGTTTGATCTTCCAACACTAAAACATGAAAGTCACACAGAATCATTTGATGGAAATTATGTGGTGTAGTATGAAAAAGGAAATGTCATAACTAAAGACATAACAAAATAAATTTGTTAATATAATATTAAAAAGTTAATTACATAATAATTAGTTATAACTTTAAGTACAAAAGAAAAAGCAATTCGTTTTTATAGATTGAGATGGTTTGGGATTTAAATAACGATGCTAATACATTGCTATGGAAAGCGTCACTAACAACAGACACAGATTCAATCAGCTTGTACACATTTTTCTTTAAACATTTAATTTTGTCATGTTAATATCAAACTAAAAACGGTAAATATTAATTATATATAGATCTTGTCACTGTTACAAGTGAACAGTAACACCAATGATATGTGATGGTTGCGATGGATATGGATTTAATTAATGCTGCAAAAGCGCCTACTGATGCCAGCGTGATACGGCGTCGACTGTTGAAAATGTACGCCCACAACGCCAAAGTTGCTCACATCGGTGTGTTGCTCGGCAGGCACGTACACTTATGCAACATATATCATTTTAAAGCTAATATTTCAATCTACACTAATATCGCAATTTCATTACGTAATCTTTACATTTTATTTACGCATTTAGCAAGCGTAGAAAACATTAAACTTCACTTACCTACACACACAAAATGCTGCGCTCAAAACGAAAAAGAAGTATTTCCATATGTAACAGAGTTATCCATTGGTCGATTCCATGCTCAAACGTCATGGTGACATCATTTGCATATAGCAACAGCGATGTATTTTCTGCGACCATGTGATCTCTGACGCGGCGCCGCGCCGGCGTTATTTTCATGCACAAGAAATGGATCAGTTTTGGCCGCTAGAAAATACGCCACCTAGCGGATACTGATATCACTACACAAGGGCTTCGCTTCAAGGGGCATACATTCCCTATCAGAAACCACAAGTAACTAAACAAGCCAGGAAATCAATCATAAAATGCCTTTGTTGCTTTCATAAGAGACGGTGCTAACTGCTAAGAACTGGTGGAATCTTCTGAGGAAGTGTTGTGATTCAGCCTCTAGACCAGTTCAACCAACTCCTTGCAGCCTGGCCAAAGAACAAAATTGGATATTGACCCTTGGATAGTGACAGATGCTAATGCACTCTGAGCAAACGGTAGCCTTGGACACTGCCAGCTGGCTTCTTCATTAATTAGCACTGTTGGGTGAATTACATTTTGGGATCACAACTCATGCATTGTTACTTTGTAAGGTTTTTTATTTTGTATATTGAAAACAATCTGTGGATCAGTTGTTTATTAACAATTTTTTTTAGCAAACGCGTCATGTCAGAAAACTAATTTATGTAATTGTTTCAATTACACAACATAATTAATTACAATTACACGATGTTTTCAAAACCAGAATCAATTACAAATATAGCATTTGGCTGTAATCAATTACAATTACACAATTGGACCCAGCCCTGCAGGTCACTGAATAGGAACATTGCTGGTAGTTTGTATTGTATATAAATGCATATAGAAACATAACGAATACAGGCAATAAATGTGATGGGCTATTCATATTCTTTGTATCGCAGCTATTGGTCAGTCATCACGGGCGTATCCCAATGTTTGCTGTTGAGAAATATGAGATTTTATTAGAATATAGCACTTTGAAAACACATTCTGAGTAAACCACTGGGATGATGTTGACAGTTGTTGCAGATGGTCAGTTTGTATTCACTCTTAGGCCACCAAATTGGCTTTTGTTTCTGTGTAAGACTAGACTGCTTTTTGTACAAGAAAGGATGGAAGAAGTTCCTACTAAAACAAGGCACTTTGCAAACAAAAACCTAAACATCCATAATGTTGATCTGAGTGAACACAAACTTACGTTACGAAAGACGCATCAGTAAGATTTTAATTTTGAAATTTACACTACTTGTTTAGGGAGGAAAATAACCTCAGAACCCCGTTCGGTAATTGATGTATCCTGTACATCGCGGTTTACGTACGTCATAATTGAAATTGTGTGCGTGACCTCCATCAAGCTTAGCCTTTGCTAACAATGTTGTTAACTGTTACATACGTAAATTACATTAGTATTGCTGCATGACACCTCATAAATAAAACATTCCCGCATACAGTTGGCATATTAAAAACTTTGCCTTATGTTTTTGACAAAAGAAACACTTGTGCCTACAATTTCAACAAAATATACGACGGAATGCATGAGTGCACACCATGCTTGGCACCCATTGTTTGGTGGTATTTTTGTTAGGCAACAGGTTACGTGATGGATAGGTCAAATGAAACAATGACACTGACTTTAGAACGTGCTGTAACCATCTCATCCCTTTATACCAAGCTCTCATAACATAATTATCAGCAAAATGTTTTTTGGAGATTGATTGCCGCTAATGCCACACAAAAACAAGTTTGTAGTATCATACATCTGTTCGGAAACATATATACACTATTATACACTCAAATGAACCATTGGAGATACTTGTACTTCACAATGTGAAGGACCGGTGCTGAAGGACCATAACCATGACCTGCAGTGAAGGCAAGTACAGTTGTCTTTGTTTGACCGATACACCACCAGTACTGATGTGACAATTCTCCCTTTCCACCCTGGACATTTCTTAGAATTCCCTTATTATTATTATTGACAGGTCTTGGTAGAAGTGGGACTACATGGTGTACCTTGATATAAACTAGTCATAACACTGATTACTGGCGCCAATCTAATTACTGATGTGGTTATCCGTATAACCAGGATTTCTGTGAGAAAGACATCACCTAGAATGTTCGATTCATCAAGCACTTACATATGCATTCTAGTGTTCAGGTAAGCCTTTTATATCTATGTTCATTGTAATGTCAAAGATGCCACCCCCATCTAGGGTAAAAGGCAGAAATATTCATTAGACTAGTTTTGGAACAGCTGCAGAATGAAAGCATAATTACTCTCTCGGCAGTACTAATGGAGACTTGTCTATTAAATGCGGCTCCAACACCGAAGCATTCACCGCTCTATAGCATAACCACAGCTTTACAAGTGTCACAAGATATCTATCAAATGTAGATGCTGACGCAACCATCTGTGAAAGTCCATGTTTTACTCTGCCATCAATGACACATTCCTGGTCCTGTTAATGTTGACAGACATTTTGTCACTTCTATTCATATTGTCAGACATTATATCATGTCTGGTCTCTGTGTCGGATACTATATCATGTCTGGTCTCTATGTCAGGCACTATATCATGTCTGGTCTCTTTGTCAGACACTATATCATGTCTGGTCTCTGTGACAGACACTATATCATGTCTGGTTTCTGTGTCAGACATTATATCATGTCTGGTCTCTGTGTCAGACACTATATCATGTCTTGTCTATGTGACAGACACTATATTATGTCTGGTCTCTGTGACAGACACTATATCATGTCTGGTCTCTGTATCAGACACTATATATCATGCATGGTCTGTGTCAGACACTATATCATGTCTTGTCTCTGTGACAGACATTATTATAATGTCTGTCACAGAGACTAGACATGATATAATTATTATATCATGTCTGGTCACTGTGACAGACACTATATCATGTCTGGTCTCTGTGTCAGACACTACATCATGTCTGGTCTCTGTGACAGACAGTATATCACGTCTGGTCTCTGTGTCAGACACTATATTATGCCTGGTCTCTGTGTCAGACACTATATCATGCCTGGTCTCTGTGTCAGACACTATATCATGTCTGGTCTCTGTGACAGACACTGTATCATGTCTGGTCTGTGTCAGACACTGTAGCATGTCTGGTCTCTGTGTCAGACACTGTATCATGTCTGGTCTCGGTGTCAAACACTATATCATGTCCGGTCTCTGCGGCATACACATATTGTAGTGCGCTCGTTGGTCCCAGAAATCAGGACCTTTCCACCCACACCAGCCCTGAAACAAAGACAAACTTTGTTGTAACAAACCACCTGGAGAACATACACTTATTTGTAACTGATCACCTGGAGAACATAAACTTATTTGTAACAGATCACCCGGAGAACATACACATGTTTGTAACAGATCACCTGGAGAACATACACTTGTTTGTAATAGATCATCCGGAGAACATACACTTGTTTGTAACAGATCACCTGGAGAACATACACTTGTTTGTAACAGATCACCCGGAGAACATACACTTGTTTGTAACAGATCACCCGGAGAACATACACTTGTTTGTAACAGATCACCTGGAGAACATACACTTGTTTGTAACAGATCACCCGGAGAACATACACATGTTTGTAACAGATCACCTGGAAAACATTCACTTGTTTGTAACAGATCACCTGGAGAACATACACTTGTTTGTAACAGATCACCCGGAGAACATACACTTGTTTGTAACAGACCACCCGGAGAACATACACTTGTTTGTAACAGATCACCCGGAGAACATACACTTGTTTGTAACAGATCACCCTGAGAACATACACTTGTTTGTAACAGATCATCTGGAGAACATACACTTGTTTGTAACAGATCACCCTGAGAACATACACTTGTTTGTAACAGATCACCTGGAGAACATACACTTGTTTGTAACAGATCACCCAGAGGACATACACTTATTTATAACAGATCACCCGGAGAACATAAACTTATTTGTAACAGATCACCCAGAGAACATAAACTTGTTTGTAACAGATCACCTGGAGAACAAACTTATTTGTAACAGATCACCCGGAGAACATAAACTTATTTGTAACAGATCACCTGGAGAACATACACTTGTTTGTAACAGATCACCCGGAGAACATACACTTATTTGTAACAGATCACCTGGAGAACATAAACTTATTTGTAACAGATCACCTGGAGAACATACACTTGTTTGTAACAGATCACCTGGAGAACATACACTTGTTTGTAACAGATCACCCGGAGAACATACACTTGTTTGTAACAGATCACCCGGAGAACATACACTTGTTTGTAACAGATCAACTGGAGAACATACACTTGTTTGTAACAGATCACCTGGAGAACATACACTTGTTTGTAACAGATCACCCGGAGAACATACACTTGTTTGTAACAGATCACCCGGAGAACATACACTTGTTTGTAACAGATCACCCGGAGAACATACAATTGTTTGTAACAGATCACCCGGAGATTATACACTTGTTTGTAACAGATCACCTGGAGAACATACACTTGTTTGTAATAGATCATCCGGAGAACATACACTTGTTTGTAACAGATCACCTGGAGAACATACACTTGTTTGTAACAGATCACCCGGAGAACATACACTTGTTTGTAACAGATCACCCGGAGAACATACACTTGTTTGTAACAGATCACCTGGAGAACATACACTTGTTTGTAACAGATCACCCGGAGAACATACACATGTTTGTAACAGATCACCTGGAAAACATTCACTTGTTTGTAACAGATCACCTGGAGAACATACACTTGTTTGTAACAGATCACCCGGAGAACATACACTTGTTTGTAACAGATCACCCGGAGAACATACACTTGTTTGTAACAGATCACCCGGAGAACATACACTCGTTTGTAACAGATCACCCTGAGAACATACACTTGTTTGTAACAGATCATCTGGAGAACATACACTTGTTTGTAACAGATCACCTGGAGAACATACACTTGTTTGTAACAGATCACCCAGAGGACATACACTTGTTTGTAACAGATCACCCAGAGGACATACACTTATTTATAACAGATCACCCGGAGAACATAAACTTATTTGTAACAGATCACCCAGAGAACATAAACTTGTTTGTAACAGATCACCTGGAGAACATACACTTGTTTGTAACAGATCACCCGGAGAACATACACTTATTTGTAACAGATCACCTGGAGAACATACACTTGTTTGTAACTGATCACCCGGAGAACATAAACTTATTTGTAACAGATCACCCGGAGAACATAAACTTATTTGTAACAGATCACCTGGAGAACATACACTTGTTTGTAACAGATCACCCGGAGAACATACACTTGTTTGTAACAGATCACCCGGGGAACATACACTTGTTTGTAACAGATCACCCAGAGAACATACACTTGTTTGTAACAGATCACCCGGAGAACATACACTTGTTTGTAACAGATCACCCGGAAAACATTCACTTGTTTGTAACAGATCACCCGGAGAACATACACTTGTTTGTAACAGATCACCTGGAGAACGTACACTTGTTTGTAACAGGTCACAAGAACATAGACATATTTATTACAGTTTAAAACCTGGTATTCCTATCTTATCTGCTTTTACATGGATGGGAGGGGGGCATCTGAACAGAACAATTAGAATAGTATCCATTAAGGCAACCAGCTACTCGTGAAATGTCACATTTTAATTAACTGTCATATCTTAAAAACTATTGTTCAATCTTGACCAAATTTGCAGTGTCTAAGTCTGTATGAAAAGAATGCCAGATACTAAATACTGAACAATTTGCTTAAAGGTAACCATGGTAACCATACAATTCTTGGAAATTCTGACGGGGTGGTTTTGTGAAATTTTTTGATTCATTCTCGCAAACAGTATGCTAAGTTATGCAATGAAGTCGTTTGGCTGAAAAAAGAGTAATATTTTTGACAAAAATGACTTGAACATTATTGTACGTTTAAAAAAATGACACAAATATAAAAAATTATATTTTCATTGAAAGTGTTACTCTTTTTTCAGCCAAACTACTTCACTGCACAACTTAATATATTATTTGTCAGAATACATAACAAAAATGATAATATATGAATTAAATTTTCTGTGGGATTATCCACAAAACCACCTCTTATAATTTCCAAGAATTATCTGGTTACCATTGTGCAAATTGATTAGTATTCAATATATGGCATTCTTTTAGTATACACTTTATACACTGCAAATTTGGTCAAGATTGAACAAGTAGTTTTTAAGATATGAGTTAATTGAAATATAACATTTCATAAGGAGCCTGTGTCCTGGATACATGTAGCATGCATGTCATACAGTAGTGAGTGAAAGTTTACAGTTGCTGTAGATGGAGAGAGAGGATGGACCGTATGTATTATCACAGTCGACCCACGACCCACCCTGCAGAGAGAGCATGGGGTCTGGACAGACTCACTGGGCTGTTTCATTTGTCCACAGACAGAGTGTTTACATGGGAAAGATTAACCTAAATTATTGAAGTTGCTAAACAGCATTGTTATCTTGTTTGTTGTATGCCAATGCAATCATTCCAACTCATCACTTTTAGCAGTCCAAATTGCCACAGTGTAGCATGTGTTTTTAGTGATAAAGTCTACATTTCAGATGTGAACTATTTTAACAAAAAGTTGATGCAGTTTGGTACACTGACCACTATAAGTGCACTAAAACATACTAATTGATAATAAAATCTGCACTTTTTGTTACTTAAATACAGTGGAACATCTGTATTACACGGTGACCTTAATACCGAATTGTGGAATGAAGCATCACGGAAATTGGGAACATCATTATACGCCTACATATGCATGCCATTTTAATAGCAATGAACATTAAGCAACACCATATGTATTGCCACGTGTGGTGTAGAGTATGTTTTATTAATGGATACAGTTATTTGTCTGTTGAATTGGTCAACAGGAACTTTAATTACAATCAACATTTACATACGCACATGCTCATAAGCATGCACCATACATCGCACGATGTTTGGGTATTGATGCTACTGATAGCGTTGTGGATTTCGTTATAAATTATGGGGATCATAAATTATACCACTAAGCGTCTTTCTTGGTAGAATATATTATTTGCTGACATGATATTTATTTTAAGATTTTCTAATTAAAATCAAGCAGGCATTGTCATGACTGCAAACAGTTTAAACTCTCTTCTTAATTTTAGATTAAGACTAAGTTTTATATTGTCCACCAGAGGCACCATGGGATATTTCGGGTAACACATCATCACTCAATCACATCAGTAAAATAACATGATGATTTAGTTTTACAACAAACATGACAAAACACATTGCTTTATTATTCAAAATCAAGACACCTATGCTACTCCAAACATAATTCTTTGATCGTTAAACAAACATCCAGATGCCTAACAGGTGGTGCCATATTGTCAGCGTCAAAGACAAAGCCCATTGACGTTGTTTCCGCGCCGCTGCATTTGTCTGTAACATCTGCACAGCCACTGAGAATTTGACTTCCAAGTGCAACACAAGGGCACAAGATAACTGGGATCTTGCATCTTTTAAATTGCTTTCTTTATGCCAGTCCCCGAGTAAACATCTAGATGCCAAGTTATTGGCTTCGCATTGTCGACATCGCCTCCTGAATAGCGAGGTGACTAGATTAGCGGGACTAACACCCTATCTTTTACTGTATAAATAATTTGGGACTGTCCCAAGGTGACCGTAATGGTGAGGTGACTGGATTACCAAAGTGACCTCAAACTCAGGTTTGACTGTAATGTGCTGTGGTGGAAATTTTGGCATAGAACAAATGAGGTAAGAAATTATAATTTAGCAGCAGTAATAATTTAGACCAATCTAATTCACCTTTACACTGATTTCTAATGGCAGTAAACTTGTCTTGAAATTCTGCACTGTTCTTGATAATGTTTAAAGAAACCATTTCTATGTGTCTCCCAAAATGAATTCTGTGCATATGTGTGAGAAACCAACCTTATCTTGGATGGTCTTCAAGTCTTCAGCGCCGGTGTAGTGTGGATCAAGGATGAGGAATCTGATGTCTCCAGTGATGTCGTTGAAGTCCACCCCCAGGATAGTGTGGGCCAGAACCCCTCCGCCTGCAACGACCACCATCTAGTAACACTGCACGCTATGACCACGCCTGCTGGCAAATGCATTTAAATGCACTTACTTACAGTCATGACTGGAGTGCCATGTACTTACAGTCATGACTGGAGTGCCATGTACTTACAGTCATGTCTGGAGTGCCATGTACTTACCAATCATGACTGGAGTGCCATGTACTTAGTCATGACTGGAGTGCCCTGTATTTACCAATCATGTTTGGAGTGCCCTGTACATACCAGTTAATACTGGAGTGCCCTGTACTTACCAATCATGTCTGGAGTGCCCTGTACTTACCAATCATGACTGGAGTGCCATGTACTTACAGTCATGTCTGGAGTGCCATGTACTTACCAATCATGACTGGAGTGCCATGTACTTACCAATCATGACTGGAGTGTCCTGTACTTACCAATCATGACTGGAGTGCCCTGTACTTACCAATCATGACTGGAGTGTCCTGTACTTACCAATCATGACTGGAGTGCCCTGTACTTACCAATCATGACTGGAGTGCCCTGTACTGACCAATCATGACTGGAGTGCCATGTACTTACCAATCATGATTGGAGTGTACTGTACTTACCAATCATGACTGGAGTGCCCTGTACTTACCAATCATGACTGGAGTGCCCTGTACTGACCAATCATGACTGGAGTGCCATGTACTTACCAATCATGATTGGAGTGTACTGTACTTACCAATCATGACTGGCGTGTCCTGTACTTACCAATCATGACTGGAGTGCCCTGTTCTTACCAATAATGACTGGAGTGCCCTGTTCTTACCAATCATGACTGGAGTGCCCTGTACTTACCAATCATGACTGGAGTGTCCTGTACTTACCAATCATGACTGGAGTGCCCTGTACTTACCAATCATGACTGGAGTGCCCTGTACTGACCAATCATGACTGGAGTGCCATGTACTTACCAATCATGATTGGAGTGTACTGTACTTACCAATCATGACTGGGCGTGTCCTGTACTTACCAATCATGACTGGAGTGCCCTGTTCTTACCAATCATGACTGGAGTGCCCTGTTCTTACCAATCATGACTGGAGTGCCCTGTACTTACCAATCATGACTGGGGTTCCCTGCGTGTCAAAGTGCACCGCCAGTTGTCTGCCCTGGGTGGCCAGGTCTGCTCCACTGCTCACAAACTGAATCTTACTGGTGACCTACAGCGAAAAACACCCAACCGGGAAGCAACTGCAGCCGCAGGGAGCAAGAACAGGTGGGTTAGAGACAGGGACCACTACTTTGTGGGTCATGACAGGTTACACATTTACCCCGTGTGGTACCTTTCACTTCGCCTGACACTAGGTAGATGGGACACATGGCTTTTAGTCTCTTCTGAATGACAACATGGTGTAAATGAAATTGGCCAAGTTTTGAAATGGTGGTAGGTGGAATATAATCCCAGACCCCTTGATTGACAGTTCAGTGTTCTACTGCCAGACCACACTCCACCCTACACCCACGCTGGTCACTGTTACAAAAAAGAAGTACAGGTAAGTTCTTATATAGCGCAGTATCCAGTCCTCAGGACTGCTCAAAGCGCTTTACACTTTACTCCCTGGCAGACCTATTCAATCGAACACCATCTCGACGTCTCTGGGAAGTATTACTGACAGACACAGCACAATTAACCTGCATGAACACATGTGAACAAATATTGCAATAATCTGATAGACTTCTACAGCAGTGCATGACAAATACGAGTGTCACTTACCCCAATCAAATGGTCAAGAACATAGCCGACTTCCGTTGAACCAATCCACTGTTTCGAGCCTACAAACTTGTTGTCCTTATCGCCAACATCTACCAGCGCCTGACAAACATAATAAACGCTAATTACTCCAACTACATTCAAGTAATACTGCATGTAAGGCGCAATGATGTTTGCATTAGTTAAAAAAAACATTTGCATTGTATATTTAATATGCCCGAATACAATTACTTGTTCTTTTTTAACATACACTGTACATCAAAATTAACAATGTTATACCTCATATTTTACGTGGTACTGCAGTAAATTGGCCATCTGAAATTTTATACAATGGGAATTTGAAAGATCGATACATCATACAATAAAAAAAATTATATTTCACATTCAAAGGTGAAGATTTATTGATCGGTCTTTTATGACGATAAAACAGTTTCTAGATATGTCATAAAACTGTTAATTAATAGGCAAATCTTGTATTTCCAAAAATATTAAGAGGTGAACAATTATGATAATGGCACATAGTGTAGGTATATTACTTATTGTTATAAATATAATAAAGTCTGCATTACAATGTCAAGTAAAATGACAATAAAACAACTGTTCAGTTAACCACAGAAAACCATTTTATATTCCCTTTAGAAGTAAGAAATGCACAATATATTCTAAATGTATTTTAGGGGCTAGTGAAGACACCCATACCTGTTGAGTGTCGCGGTGATTTGGCACAGGTTTTGAGGTGTATCCTTGGTGTCTGAACCAAGAAATGAGAGTCTGGAGGGAGCGATAGGCACAACCCCAGCCGTTGTCGTCAGCTCTGTCCTGCATGTAGTGGTGATAGGCGTAGGTGCCCTCCACCAGGTGAACACTGCCACCCTTCACTGCAACATCAACGCTGACATTTTATAACTGCAACATAAATGACAGATCTGAAAGAAACTACTTGTCAGGTCCGTATCTATAACAATATATGGATAAAAAATAGTTATAACTAATTTACACCCACCCACGGAGCAACAAACCCAGGACAGCAGTTGCCACCATTACACCCACCCATGGAGCAACAAACCCAGGACAGCAGTTGCCACCATTACACCCACCCATGGAGCAACAAACCCAGGGTAGCAGTTGCCACCATTACACCCACCCACGGAGCAACAAACCCAGGGCAGCAGTTGCCACCATTACACCCACCCACAGAGCAACAAACCCAGGGTAGCAGTTGCCACCATTACACCCACCCACAGAGCAACAAACCCAGGACAGCAGTTGCCAACATTACACCCACCCACAGCAACAAACCCAGGACAGCAGTTGCCACCATTACACCCATGGAGCAACAAACCCAGGTAGCAGTTGCCACCATTACACCCACCCACGGAGCAACAAACCCAGGGTAGCAGTTGCCACCATTACACCCACCCACAGAGCAACAAACCCAGGACAGCAGTTGCCACCATTACACCCACCCACAGAGCAACAAACCCAGGGTAGCAGTTGCCACCATTACACCCACCCATGGAGCAACAAACCCAGGGTAGCAGTTGCCACCATTACACCCACCCACAGAGCAACAAACCCAGGGTAGCAGTTGCCACCATTACACCCACCCACAGAGCAACAAACCCAGGGCAGCAGTTGCCACCATTACACCCACCCATGGAGCAACAACCCCAGGGTAGCAGTTGCCACCATTACACCCACCCATAGAGCAACAAACCCAGGACAGCAGTTGCCACCATTACACCCACCCACAGAGCAACAAACCCAGGGCAGCAGTTGCCACCATTACACCCACCCATGGAGCAACAAACCCAGGGTAGCAGTTGCCACCATTACACCCACCCACAGAGCAACAAACCCAGGACAGCAGTTGCCACCATTACACCCACCCATGGAGCAACAAACCCAGGGTAGCAGTTGCCACCATTACACCCACCCACGGAGCAACAAACCCAGGGCAGCAGTTGCCACCATTACACCCACCCACGGAGCAACAAACCCAGGGTAGCAGTTGCCACCATTACACCCACCCATGGAGCAACAAACCCAGGGCAGCAGTTGCCACCATTACACCCACCCACGGAGCAACAAACCCAGGGTAGCAGTTGCCACCATTACACCCACCCACGGAGCAACAAACCCAGGGCAGCAGTTGCCACCATTACACCCACCCACGGAGCAACAAACCCAGGGCAGCAGTTGCCACCATTACACCCACCCACAGAGCAACAAACCCAGGGTAGCAGTTGCCACCATTACACCCACCCACGGAGCAACAAACCCAGGGCAGCAGTTGCCACCATTACACCCACCCATGGAGCAACAACCCCAGGGTAGCAGTTGCCACCATTACACCCACCCATAGAGCAACAAACCCAGGACAGCAGTTGCCACCATTACACCCACCCACAGAGCAACAAACCCAGGGCAGCAGTTGCCACCATTACACCCACCCACAGAGCAACAAACCCAGGGTAGCAGTTGCCACCATTACACCCACCCACAGAGCAACAAACCCAGGGTAGCAGTTGCCACCATTACACCCACCCACAGAGCAACAAACCCAGGACAGCAGTTGCCAACATTACACCCACCCACAGAGCAACAAACCCAGGACAGCAGTTGCCACCATTACACCCACCCACGGAGCAACAAACCCAGGGTAGCAGTTGCCACCATTAAACTATTCTGATATTAAATTTGTTCCAGCTGGTCGTGTCATTTACATGTGTTCCAATTATTGGACTGCGTTCAGCAGATGTTCATTTCCTGATAAATCGAACACAATCCCCCCAGAAAATGACTGACTACACAACTTGTCCACCGAAAAACTAAATAACTAAAACTAAAAGAAATTGACATCACCAATTGATAGATCAGAGGTCAATGTACCAAGGATGCAATTGATTGAAAAGAGAAAGTGGTGAGGGAGGTGTTAGCACTGGGAGGAGATACGCTTACAGTGCCTCCAAATTACAATATTAATATATAGATTCGAGAATACTATTATTGTTGACAGAGGTCGTACTTCCTGAGGGCGGCAGTCCGATGTGAGGGTTGGTCAAGTACCCCCCTGTGCCGTGATCTCCGGGGAACACGTAGTGGTTGCTGCGACGTAACAGGGGGCGGTTGAGCGGCAGCAGGAACCGCTCGTGGATCTCTCTACGCTCCGACTCTGAACATAAACTGCGTCTTTACTTCAGGAGCATAAATTAAAATTTTCATCAATTCATCACCTGTAATGCATGTTGTAGTATAAAGTGAACTTTTATGGTGTTACGAGGCTTCATTGAAGTAGTTGGCCTCTTTTAGAACTGATTGCTAAACCAACCTCTCACTGAATGTAGTCATGTTTACTAAAAGCATTCAACAAAAATATTTCTATAAATATCTTCAAAATCATTAAATGTTTCGAAATCTTCTAACTGGAACGGTACAGAAAAACAGTACTTTCACAAAACACATTAAATTATTAGTTTAGCATCAGAAGATATGAACCAATATGATGAACTGAAGAGGGACAGTCTTTACTGGAATGTCCATCCGAGTGAACGGCTATGGCAGGGGTCTGGGGACAGGTATTCTTCATATATCTCTTGCTACATCTCATGAGTGAGACTCCTTAGAACAGCTGTTAAATGTGTATACTATACAAGTGCCTATGAACCAGTAATATGGTTACACTGAAATACTTGGTTACGGAAACAATGACTCATCTCACCCAAGTTCTCCTCGTCCACACCCTCAGGGTACACAACTGTAATGGGGTGTTTGAGACAGTGAAAGTGGAAGGGGTGGGGTGAAGACACAGATGTTGACTGTAAACAAACAAGTTGCTCTGTGTTTAAAGCTTAACAATGGCGATAATTGCACAAACAATTAATTGTACTGCTATTTTTTCTAACAAAGATCTTGTTTTCATATTAACTGAATTTCTTCAGAATGCCATTATCTTCGAGTGGTCCATATTTCAGCAAGATTTGTCCATGGTAACTAAGGTACATTACTTGAAACATAACAAATATGATGCTTAAATTTTGAAGGCCTTTTCTGGGTTTCAAGGTTTGGAGAGTCGTAACTTCAGTTATAATTTAGATATCTTCTTGTATGATACACCATATGAAAGCCGAGACTGCTCTCTCAAATGGTACTAATAACTCAATATTGAACAAATCCGACATGTGACTCATTTTGTTAAGATGGGTCACAGATGTATTTTCAGTAAATAAACAAACCTTATAGCTTTCTCCTTCTGATACTAATGATACATTGCAAACTTTGGAAATGTATTAAGTTAACTGAATCCAAAAGCAACTTACATGCCGATATACTGCAAACCTTTAACAAAAAGCCCATGCCATTAAAACACATCTAACAACACTACCAAGACATTTTCAGATATTTACTCAATGTTACTGTATATTATGTGACAACGTTGAATGTTTCCTTGGGATATGTTTAACCGTGGGTCACTTTGGCTGTAAAGATTGCTTGCAGAGCCGTACTAATTTGGTCACTCGGCGGTGCCACCCCCCCGACCAGACAGTGGTCAAGTTACTTGGGTCAGACATATCCACAACCACAAACATGGTTATAATGTTATTTACAAACAACCTATCTTATTAGACAAAAGTCAAAATGTTAGTCCAAGTGATGGTTGCGATGCAGTCAAGACATCACCTGAACGTTTGATGCGAGACACTTCAACATACTCCGCAGCTGGCGATCAACGCCCTCTACCAGCAGACTGGTGAGTTGTTGTAACGGCTCGCTCCCACGCACGTACACAATGACATCTAGTGGCAGCTGTAGCTTTGTATACCTGAACGCTCCTGCAATGTCAATTGTTGTCATTTAACTTGAAGCACAACACACCTGTATCACTCACTGGAAAGACACATGCTTACAGTGGAAATCTGTCACACGTATAGCGAGTTGGATTCTGGTGTCCCGACCAATATTAATTACCTTTAGGCAGAAGATAATTAACACATTAAGATTAAATCTTTGAATATATGTTAGACCGATATTTGTATCAATAATACTTGACCTTTACTGAGCTACTGTGCTACTGCATTACTCTGCTACTGAGCTACTGTTTTACTCTGCTACCGAGCCACTCTGTTACTCTGCTACTGAGCTACTGTTTTACTCTGCTACCGAGCCACTCTGTTACTCTGCTACTGAGCTACTGTTTTACTCTGCTACCGAGCCACTCTGTTACTCTGCTACTGGGCTACTGTTTTACTCTGCTACCGAGCCACTCTGTTACTCTGGTACTGAGCTACTGTTTTACTCTGCTACCGAGCCACTCTGTTACTCTGCTACTGAGCTACTGTTTTACTCTGCTACCGAGCCACTCTGTTACTCTGCTACTGAGCTACTGTTTTACTCTGCTACCGAGCCACTCTGTTACTCTGCTACTGAGCTACTGTTTTACTCTGCTACCGAGCCACTCTGTTACTCTGCTACTGGGCTACTGAACAAGAACAACAAGAACAAGATGCTTATTTCTGACCCAGTTTTAAATTACAGTGTACAATATACAGCTATACATATTTTAACTATAATTCAACTCATCGCGACTAATAAATACAGTAAAACAAAGAACAGTGAAATGGGGTGAGTGACTCCTATTAAGACAAACATGTCATTATAATAGGAGCCAATCATTAAATAAAAAAATTATAATTGGTCTCTCTTTGTGTATATCTATATTTACTATTAACACTTTTTAATACAGTGTATTTTTTTAATACAATGTCTACCTCTTTGTAAGAGTGTTCAGGGTGTATGTAATGGTATGGTATGACTGAGCCACTGCTGCCTACTTACTGTGCTCGTGGTTGATGACCGGGACACAGCCTGCAAGAGAGCCAATAGAGTGACCACCGGCTACTTGGGTCAACAGACTGACGTCCACCACTTCCTGCAAGACACAGTTACATTCAACTACATATATGATGCACTAGGTAGTAGCTTACTTCAGGATGTCAAGATCACTGGCGGTGGAAATGGAATATACTTCTACAATATTCAATATGGTACTCAAGCAATCCTCAAGTTATTTCCTAGTACTTTTGTATGTGCAAAATACATGAAATATGCAAGTAAGAGACTGAAAATGCACATTCATTAAAGCAAGAACATCAAAACAGCATGAACAGAATTTAAGTGATATTAATATGTTTGGCAAAATCCACCATAAACTCACTGTTCACATTTAAATAAAACTAAACTATTTCTAAACAATGTATATTATCTTAAGCAGGTATAACACAAACAATTTAGGCTCATAAAGAGTTTGCATAGCAGGAAGATGGGTAATATTATGAAGAACTACCTGCGTTAAGTGCAAAGGTTTTGTTTAGATACCTCACACACCTTATGAAATAAACACATTTTATTCTTAGTTGTATTTTATTTTGCACTTATTCACCTAACGAAACCATCCAACACGTTCTGTGGAAGAGATTAACTGCTAACTAAACATAGCTAACATGTTGATCATGGGAATCATGCTAATTAATTTTATGTGCATCTTTATTTAACCATCCTTTACAAGTTTGTAACTCAAGATGTCCTCCTCTACCTCTACTGTTAGTTTGTAAACTTGCTCTAAACATGCACTCACTTGACTAGCTTGTTTACGCCTTTTCTTGTCCGAGTAGTCTGAGATGTTTCTTGTGGCATTGAAGAACTGCCTGCAGGTAGCGCTGGTGTTCAAGGGCTGTGCAGAGTGGGGTGAGTCATGAAAGGAGAGGATGATTTGGTGGTTGGGCAGGTAGAATGCCATTCGTCCCGCCTCCAACCTTTCCTGGCTCACTTCTACCGCAGTCTGCATGTTCACCAACAATTTTTCTGAAGCAAAATGTAGCAAGATTTTTATATACAAGAAGAAATATTAGACCTACTCTGCATCATACAATGCATAAATAATTTTATAGTATTTTTTATATATTGATTTTAATTATTGTAGTATTTATTTTAAGCAAAGTGCTGTCAACTATATATATATTTATATATATATATATATAATGAATAGTATGATCATTATCAATAAGAAAGTTAACACTAATATAATATGGTATAAGAAATAACAGCAAATAACAGCAATTGTATTTGTATTGAAATAGTGATACAACGCTGACTGCACTGTTCAGCAGGTAAACAGTAAGTGCGATGACTACTGTGTGTCAATTAAGTTATAGAAAGTATTAAAACTAAGCAGTTTGATAAAGCCCGAGTTAAAACGACTTTTCAGGTTATGATCTCTACTACAGAGAATAAACGCTTCAATGCATTAATTGGACATGACCACGTTCTTTTTCAAAAGTCTCTTGACAAGTGATAGTGGCATAAAATACAGAAAAGTAAACTATTATTTGTGGCAACATCACCATCAGACAAAACGGGAAATGTTAGAGGGAATGGTTAGTGGTATGAAGCAGAGGAAGACCAAGATTCAGACAGACACCACCAAAGCAATGAAAGCATGGATGCGCAACATCAAATATGAACGTAATGTAAGAACAGCACAACACAGAGAGGACTGGCAACCCAGGGATCCACAGGACGAAGAGTGTTTAGAGAAGACTCTGTTAGATACGCACCTTTCTCTGTAGTGAAGTCAAAGCCTAGTGGCAATGTCCCGCGCAGACGCAGTATAGTGTAAGAACTCAAGATGTCCTCCTCTACTACTGACACACCGAGTCTCTCTATCTTTCCATCAGGTAAATCCACACTGTATACCTCCATTGTTGGGCCGTCGTCTCCACTCCCGCACACACACACCAACAGTGGCTCATCCTGAAAACCTCTCTGTAACGCACACAGAAAGAGGCAGGACAAATTATGAAAGGTCAGAGGTCAAACAATCTAGCTTATATAACCATGAAATAGCAGAAAATATCAACCCAACAGCTAACCAGATTGTTCAAAGTATATTAAACAAACAAAGTCTGATTGTTTTTCTTATAGTTTTACATTCATTTTACATGTATATTATGATGACTCTTGTGCGTCTCTCTTTTATTGCGCTTCTGATTTCAGTTTCCGCAGGATACAGGCACCATAGAAACATTCGATATTATTATATGAAATAACATTAGTCTTAGATTGATGGAAATATACCAGCTATTTAGACATTCTTTATCTAGCATAAATAAAGAGTAAATATAACATAAAAATAATTACAATTACAATAATACACCACCGCTATGGCAGTCTGACGAGATAACTGCATACAGGGTGAAATGTGTCCTTCCTCACTAAACACACCCTGTATAGAACACTCGTTCATAAGAACCACAACATGCAGTTACATGTTAGAACAATCATAATTGCACATTCATAACCTTGTCATCTCCCACGGTCCAAGTGAGCCTTCAACAGTAACCATGCACTCACCTGTAAATCTGTGGGAAGTTTCTCGACAAACTTTTTCACTGCAGCAGATGTGTCTGTGAGAAAGGTACCGAAGAATACACCACATTGCGACACACCTGCAAGAAAGGAGGCATTATTCAGAGTCGGTGATAGCAGGACATTATGCATGGAGAGAGTCATCATCAACATAGATTTTCATACAATCATTGCAGTACTACCCAGCAATTCATCTCCTGTTGGACTGCTGACTAGTAGGCCACAGGGCATAAATGTTGAGTCCGTGTCATCACACTGCAGCAGCTGAAAAGTCAATGCATAATGTTAGTGACACAAGAAACTGCTAGGTCAAGTTGATAGGTGAGTTACTGCTTGTTCTCACAAAGATTTCTATATAAGAGTGGGGTGACCTGGCAGACTAGGAACCTGTCTACAGGATTTCCTATTTGAGAGCCTCTGTTTGGCAATGTACAAATGCCCATTTGATCAGGTGTTTTCCCGATTGGATGAATAAATTATACTGATGATATCTGCATCTTGGTAAACAATAAAGTCAGCACTGTTCATTGCTTAATCAATGTCAAACGGGGCTTCCCGGTGTGGCAAAATTCTTCTTTCCTACAGTACATTCAACGACAGTTTACTTAGAACATACTAGTGGCACTTGTCTTAGTTGTCTATAGAAGCAGATTATCTAAGAGATGATATCATGTACAAACTCATGCTTATTAATGCAACGGTTGACTATGTAGTGATGAATATAACATGAATAAAGAACAAACCCTAAATTTTACCCAGTGAGCAGTAAACATGCAACAAACTGCATCATTATTACCTGAAGATCACTTTGGCATTGTCCTATTTATTCCTAATTTTGAGGTCTAGCAATTTCTATATTGTTTTTTTGAGTTAGAAACTTAGACATTTGTTTTTATGGATTAGAAGATTCTTTGCTAATCTATCTGGATTACCATACTTTTCCCCTTAAAATCTACCCCTGCTTACCAACTGGCAAATAGGCGAGAGTTCTGTCAAACTCTGCACATATGTTGGTGACGTCATTATCTCTGCACAAGCTGCAGCCAATGAGATGTACATTCTCTGCCTCGTAGACTCCAATGAGGGAACCAACAGCACAGCTGCCAGTCCGGCCTACACTGGTCAACTTCTGCAGAACAACGACAATAATACACATCTTATTCATACATGTTAGAGGGCGCTGTCGTGGCGACCTGGAGTGTTTGCATCTGCTGCTACACTCCAAATGAATTTCCCTCTCAAGGGACAATAAAGTATTGTGATTGTGATTGATTACATAAAATACTATATTTAAATCACACGATAACACACATACAATATTTTAATCATGTCCTCATATGTACAAACAAACAATACAATCAATAACAGTTTTGACATATTTATGTAAGTTCATAGATAATAGTGTGTACCCAAATTATATTACTTTTATTGTCATAAGTTTTATGCATAATAATATTAATTTATTTAGTGCAATTACCACTGAAATGCTCGTAGGATACAAAAGAAGAGCTTTTTAATCATACTCATGCATGTTTGCAGATTAAGATATATACAATTTTTATTGTTATTTTGTAATTTTAGAAGTGTGGCTGAAATGACAAATGAAAAGTAACTATAACTGTAACTGATCTAGTGTACATGTAATTGGATCCATCCATGAAATTAATGGAATAACAACAGGCATCCAGGACCAAGACCAATTTAACATCATGTCACCCCAAACATATGGCAACACTGCCAACAGACCTATTAATATTTGTTATTACGGACAATTCAATGTAATTTATTACAAGAACTGATAAAATGACAATATGTTTAAAATCAATAAAAGTTGCGAAGCTGAAGAAAGTGCAGGTGAAAATTAGTGGGGAGTACTGGAGAATAAACCATTGATTTTCCTTATATTATCGCCCAGGCAAACCAAGTGGTTTTCTATTTCGCACCATTTAAGTTAACAAACACATTCACAACAGAATATTATTTTCCAGAAAACTTTACTACTGATTTTGTTATCTAAGAAGTGCTAATTCATGTACCTCTGATACAAGATGCGAAATTATAACGTTTTTTGACATGATCGTATGACTGTTTACAACTTGCGAACGCCGACTGCCACGGCTCGCTGTGAATTACATGCATTTCCAGTTCACCCCCGGTGAACTCGTTTAGGCGAGGTGGCGTACTAGTAGTAGTAACTTTATTTTTTACAACGTAACAACGTAACATACGGTTAACACATACATCTCTTGTAAATGGAAATGTGCTACATTGTATGGATGTCATTCTGCTAAAAGCCGTCACAATCATCAAAATCATGTTAAACGAATCACAAAATTCATCACCAGCCCACCTCCGTTATTATCTAAACCGGAGTATTATTTAATACTAAACCGGAGCAAGCAGCAGCAGCAGCAGCAGCAGTAGCAGCAGCAGCAGCAGCACCAGTAGCAGCAGCAGCAGCAACAACAACAACAACCTCGGCAGCGGCAGCGGCAGCGGTAGCAGTAGTAGAAATAGTGTTAATTCATTCTTGACTTCCATTCGGAACCCAACCGCAACATGTGCCTAATTAGAAAAATTAATCCAAGTTGACTTATTTGTTTATCAAATGACTAGCTCTTTCATAACCACTCTTGCACTTTTATAAGTGAATTAACTTCCACTGCCAACATGCTGTCCTCTCTAGGAGAGTACGTATATAAAATAACAGTGACGTACCGCAGACAGCCGCCAGGGGCCAAATCTGTGATGGCTCGATATCCAATTAATATAAGTGTCTACACGTGTGCCAAATGCATGTAGTGCTTTTATGAGAAAATGCACAATTCTTCTTGATATGTTGGCTATTCCGTCCCACCATTTTGTGTGCGCCGTTTAATGTGGATTTATCGTTTTTTTATTAAATTATTTAGTATCCTATCTCAACACATGTTTAAACAAAATGGTTCGTCCTAGTTTACACGAAATTAAGCTAAAATAACTTTTTTTTGCGTTTTGCCATGAAACCCTTCTATACATTTTGTAAACACACACACACGTACATGTGCATGCGCACTCACACGCAAACACGCAAACACACAAACACGCACGCATGCACGCACACACTCATGCACACACACACACGTATTCCCTATCAAAACAAATAGGCCTATATCTGTGGACAGTATATCTCATTGTGTACGTTTTTGTATTGAAATAAAATGTTTTTTTGTAATTATTTTTTATAATATTTTTGTAAAGGTATACTAGATTGGCTTAAATTAACGGTGCCGCTAAATGACATTGTTCATTACTTTGCAATATATAATTTAAAGTTAAAAAGTGAACATATTATTAAAAGGAACGCTTAGCGGCCTCAGTTGCATTAGGGTAGATTCGGTTTGCGAGCAACAGTTATGACGTTTAACAACTGAGGCAACATTATGACAATTGTGACCGCTAAATGTGCCCGAAAGCGCCATTTGTTGTCATATTATGTGCGTTTTTTTAAATATTAAGTAATGTAGAGTAATGTAATGGACACATTGGCATAGGAAAACATAGGTAAGTATGCCGTTTAGGGGTTTTCCCATTTAAGAGAAATGTCACTGCACTCGTTTATGGGATTAGTAAAAGTATGTTTTGAATTTCTACAACTCTTGCATTCATAGTATTGATGGAATGGATGATGTCTGGGCATCGCAACAGGTCCACAAAAACACATTTGTCAGGTGTTGTCCGGTGTATTCCATTCTATTTTTGTTGGAGGCGAATACCGCAGCGGGAATCGATCATAATTATATAGAATTAAGTTCAACTCAATGTCTCTCCAACCCGCCTAGATATTTCAGTTGATAGTACCAAATTTTATAATCTTCGTCCACATTTCAATCTCCTATAGATGAATAGGCGTTTACATTTTCCGAAACTAAATAAAATAATTTGCGGTATTTCAAACCAATTGTAACTAACGTTGTGGCTCCAGGATTCCTCTAACTGAACATCCCCTTAATTAACGAAAGCTGCTAAGACACCAAAAAGCACCCACTTACCACTAACCAAAAACATCTAATCGCAGCCCACGATCTATTATAATATGCTACGTTAAAACTCTTGTCCCTTAAACGAAAATATTTCGTCTAAACAAATCGAAGGGGTGGGTCAAGTATAATTATCTCCATGTAAATAGTGTTCGTTTATATATTCCAGTTTCGACCTCTGAAAAAAATAGTTTTTCCATTGTTCAACAATTATTTCCATTGTTCAAATGTATGTGTGTGTGCATGCGTGTGTGCGCATGTGTGTGCGCATGTGTGAGTGTGTAGGGGTGCGTGTGAGTGCTTTTACGCGTGCGCGTAAATAAAACTAAGACCTTTGCTAAGTGCAGCAGTTGTTAGACGAGTTAAGGACGAGTTGGAAAATCGGAGGCACCGAGCGCACCGCCTGACTTCCGGTGGCGCTGTAGCAACGCGGAGAAAACAAGTCTGAGGAAAGAAGTTGACATTTGTAAACATAAATTCATAGTAAGTTTATTGTAAAGCAAATCGCTTCGGTTATTTTTATGTTAAACAAACACTAATGCAACTGTTCACTCTTTTGTATTCTATTTCACACCCCGCGATGAGGCGCAAAATGAATGTTTTAACACCTTCACTGGCATGCGCCTGAGGCGTGCCATGACCCATTCTCTTGAATTAATCATCGCCACGCCATGGCGACATACTATTTAAGACAATGGCTTTCAAATGTCCTAAACCTAAATTGTTATTTACAGCGATACATTAACATGTATGCTAGTTTTACGACATTTGGCACTGATAGAGACGGCTTTACATCAGTTAATGACTAACCAATGTATTTCAATGGGAATGGATCTTAACTATCTTTAGTCTAGACTCTAGTCTAGATGAAGATTTACTTGTCTGTCAAAATATAATTATGTTTGCATGCGGTTAGAGTCAGAAGGGGCTGTATGGAGAAACACCTAAGGTTAAAATTGTGAATTACACTTAGACTAATTAACGATAGTGTAGTGGTTAGCACATCCGCCTGACATGCCGGCGCCCCGAGTTCAATACCTGGACCGGGCAGGTATTGGGGACTGTGTATCCCTCGTGACTCGGAGATCACGTTAATGTCGGTCCCATCTCAATTTGGGACATAAAAGAACCACTGAGGACGACAAGCACCCTGGCAGTGACCACCCTCAGTGCCAGCATAGAAAGGTCGGCTTGGCGATAATGTTCTGAAAAAGGCTGACTAATTGAATGAGACCTCACAAGATCATAACATTGTAACCACAAAATATACAGACTAGTCAGTTAATAGAATGTTGCCGAGTGCTGGAAACAACTAAACTAAACAAACAAACAAACATATACAAGCTGTTCTGTGTTTGAACACATCACTAAAATGTACTGTTGTTATTATAGTAATAATTTATCCTGACATTATTTTACATTGTACAAGTATCATATGACTCATATTTTATTCATTTTTTGCAGTTGGTTTGACAAAATAAAACTATACGCAACCATGGAGGACCAACTAATAAAGGTGACGAAAATCCTTGAAAGTCAGGTTGATGCTGAGATTGAGCGGATGGACAAGATGGGTGAAGGCGACTTCGACATGCTTCGACAGAACCGAATGGAGCAGCTGAAGGCGGCGCAGAAACAGAAGCAGGAGTGGCTCAGTCTCGGACACGGCCAATACGAGGAGATCGCTGATGAAAAAGAATTCTTCGAATTGAACAAGAAGAGTGCAAACACTGTGTGCCACTTCTACAGGGAGAGTACATTCCGCTGCAAGATTGTTGACAAACATCTCGCACTGCTTGCACCGAAGCACATCGAAACACGCTTCGTGAAAATCAATGCTGAGAAATGTCCGTTTCTTGTTGAGCGACTGCGTATTGTTGTCCTGCCTACAATCTGCATAGCAAAGAACGGCAAGACTGTCGACTACATTGTTGGGTTTGACGACATGGGCGGCGCTGATGACTTTCCGACAGAGATCCTGGAGTGGCGGATTGCCCGCACCGAGGTTATTAAGTATGACGGTGACCTTATGACCCCACCAATAAGTGGCACAAAGAAGTCTCTGCTGGGTCAACCGAGCAAAAAGAAAACCATTCGAGGCAAAGCAGGTGATGACAGCAGTGACGACGATGAGTGATACAGTCTACTGACTGTTTTGTCTGACATTTTGTAGTGACTTATTTGTGATGTTCTGTCATTACATTCTTAAACTGCCAACTTACAAAAATAACATTATCCACATTACTGCCGGATTATACTGGTTGTAACATCAACAATATCAATGTAACCATATTGTATACGTTAGCATGACATGCATGTAATTGGTACTAAATGTGCTTCTGCATCATCATGTGTTTCAATTATTTATAGCCCATTTGTGAAATTTATTACGTTATCTACACTAAGTTTCTAACAAACGTGTTGATAATAATAACAAGAGTTCGGGTCAAATACACTTTTCAGCACAACATTCAAATACAGATTGCTCTTTTTAAAATGACATACAAGTAGGCGTACACTTGGTTAAATGCAAACACACTTGATCAAATAAAAATATGCCGAATAAACATTTCAAGAACACTTACCTGTCCTCTTTGCTCCCGCAAGAGCATAATGTGTCAACAAATTTCTCCCAGGTAGATCGATCTTGGGCGAGGCAGCTCAGTTCATGTTAGTTCTTCCTACCGAGATGAAGCTACCAAGATACTTATTATTAAAAAACACTACGTGTTTTGTGTTTAATAAAGTTTTATTGGAGTTTTTGTGGTGGAATCATGGTCCTGAGTGAGTTACACCCTGGAACGTGTTCTGCACACTGTTGAGCCTAAACTACCACAGGTGTGAAAAACATCCTGATGTATTTGTACTTGACCAAATAATTAACTCGCAAAGCAGCAATAGAGCAGTGTGGTTTAATTACATCAATAGTAATCCAACAAGTTGAGTGGACATTGCTTTTTTCTTTCATTCCAGTATGGTACTGAAATGTGTCTATCCTCAGACAGTGTAGTTGGTGGATAATACAATATATGATAGTTAGATATTTCATAAGTATCTGTACCTTCTGTATATTATACTATATAAAGGTAAAAAAGGTAAGATCATATATAAAGCACAGTATCCGTTCCTCAGGATTGCTCACAGTGCTTTACTCCCTCGGCAGACCTGTTCAATCGAACACCATCTCAACTTCTCTGGGAAGCATCCAGCCACATTGCAATTAATGTGCAAATACTATATATACATATCCACCACTGTTTATAGCCAAGTACTCATTCAATCCACTGAGTAACAAAGGAGCAACACAGAGTGAACGAAGTTGCCCAAGGTTCGACAACGCAGCACAGGATTCGAACCCGGGTTCTCTAGGTAGACAGTTTGAAGCTCTAGCCACTGCACCACGGCCCTCCGCTCTATTATTGTATAGTTCTGATGAAAACAATATCTGTAATAGCTTCCAAAGTACCTGTAATATATTGCCTTCAACACGTAATTGGGCTAACACCCCCAAAAGTATACAATTTGTAAAAAAAAACTTGTCTCTCACACCATGAATGATTAAGTCAGGCTTACGAAAATTTCACCAAAAAATTGACTCGGTAAGAGCTTTCAGGACATGTATAGTCTGCCCGTCTTATTAATTATTAAAATGGCAAAAAGTGGGCATAAGGAGCCAAAAACGGCCAACATGGCATGTCCAATTGACATTTCCAAATTAGGAACCACTACTATGCAAAAGCAGTGCTATACTTTCTGTTTTTGATATCGCATTGCAAATGGGGTATATTTTGGGAGTGCACATAAACAAAATCATGTTTACAAAACTATAAATAAAAACATTACAATGTGTTTTCTATAATGACCACTTTTTGCGTGTCCAGCGTCATTGGTTTAGATTGGTTCACTACATTAATTTATCATTGCTATTATAGGGCATTTCGAAATGTATTATTCTCTCAAAGTTTACGAAGGAATCCTGACAAAATCATGAGAGTAAATTTGAGGAAAATATAGCACATTAAATTAAAACAATTTAGGGTTGCGTTTTAAATGCATGTCCAGCGTCATCGACGGAAAAGGATACCTACAAAAACCTAGAAAACGTACACTGTCTTAACTTTTTCATGCCTACCAGCTACCCCCTGCTTTAACTCCCTCGATGGCACTACCAGTAGTCACGATATTTCTCGGTCAAAGGAAGACAAACCGAAATAGTGGCGTGTCCAGCGTCATCGGGTGTCCAGCAACATCATAATGAAAACTAAAAAATACCGCTCAGAGCGCACATATATACCTAGATCCAGAGGAATTAAGATGGTCAATGCATCAGAGGCGGACGTCTCCATGCAGACTAAAGCTCTTCCGACTCTTAGACGACATATTTTGCAAGCAATGGACCGATGTTTACTCAGTTTAGATTAAATTGTTCCAGAAACGAACGTGAATACGGTAAATAAAAAACGCAATAGTATTTACAGCGATATTATATATATATAAGAATAATATCGCTGTAATTGATGTGTCCATATATATATATATATATATATGGACACATCAATAAGCAAAAATAATGAACTTGATATGTAAGTAAAATGGCCTGCGATACCCCCGGATGTCTAAGCTGCTTGACGACGCCGGACACGCCAAATTGACTAAAATATATCTCGGTGCAGTAATTAGAACTGATACCCTAAGTTATGGTCTTCATGTGTTAGGATCATATTTCTCTTCCTATAAACTAAAACAATTCATACATAGCGTTGTAAGAAATTGAATGTTTGCAAACAAAATGTGGTGACATGGTCATTCCCTGGTTACTGGCGAAACGTTAACGTATTTATGCCTAATTTACTTGATGTAAGAGTTCGCAGTTTATATTTGGAAAAGAAGATAAGAAAGTTAGCATACTAGTAGAACAACATTTAGGCGAACTTGATATATCTCCTTGGAGAAATACAGACATTACACTTAGCCATGACGCTGGACACGTGATGACGCTGGACACGCAGTTATGGGAAGGTGTGTTCCTGCATGCAATATTACCAATAACTGTAACAAATAGTCAATACATTTACATTGCAAAACTACAACATACTATTTCTAAGGCGACGGAACCTGGGGGGGGGGGTTGGGGGCGAATCCCCACTATTTTGGTGGGGGATTAGCCTCCTATATTTCGGGAAAGGGTTCATTTTGTTTTTTATTGAGTGTCAAGGCAACTGCAGTTTGAGTACTTGTTGAGCGTCAATACAAGGGGAGGGTGGAATTGGATGTTTTTGGAGAGCCTAGGAGGTACAACTGGATGTTTCTGGATGCAATTGGCGAGTTTTGGAGAACCTCAAAATATATTTTTTTAGTCTCAAAGGGGGTGCAATTTGATGTTTTTGGTACGCCTCAAGCGGGTGCAATTGGAGGTTCCTTTGTGACCCTCATCCCCCGAATATTCTCCACGTTCCGACGCCAATGCATTTATTGGCCGTAACATCAAGGACATTACATTATGCGGCTTACCCGTCATAATGTATGCTGTAAGTACTTACATGTTGCATCCATAGCAATTAGTTATATCGTCATGTGAAATGTAATTATGAAGAAAAACGTACTACAAATGAGCAGGCGCAACAAATTGTGTTATCACACCAGCTAGTGAACACATTCCCAAGAACAATGAAGTCATCTATAGCTACACGCAAGTCACTGCTTTGGGGAAGGAGATTGAGAAACTGCGACAACTTGCATATACCTTGGAGAAACAGTTATGTTACAATACTTGCAATCTGGTAGAAGGAGCAGGATATTTTTTTAAATTATATAACTTCCACGATGAACGTTTTACACCAAACGCTAGTAGGCCTATGTTTACGCCGTAGGCCTACCGACGATATTCTGATGAATGGCGCACCGAGACCTTAAAAGCATGGAATAATTATAAACGATAAAGGCCCATCCTGCCCTTGCATGTAGCACTTTTATTAGCATTGTAAACCATTCCCGTCAAGACAAACCGGTCACCATTCTTCGGACGTCACTAGAAAAGAAGTCGGAGGAAAGGGAGTATGATCGTTAAGACTTTGCAACTGGACTAGCTGCCACAAGCAGCATCTCGCAGGACAAAACAAACGGCCGTCTGCAGTTAGAATGGATACATTTCCTGTCAGGAAATAGCTTTGCGGTGAATATTTATACGAAATTGAAGAAGGAAAATACATTTGATCTTCAATACCTGCATGCTAAATTGTGCAAGGGAAATCCAAATACAAAAATCATATCCTGCTTGTTTTGTCAGCCAATACCGAATCATGGAGTTATTGTACGTTTCAGAAGCAATAACTTCTGCTTATGTAACGTACAACAAAATATTCCTTTGAAACTACGATGCAACAGACTGGCTGATATGCTAACAAGTCCGGACGTGTTGTGTAAACATGCGTATCAAGAAGAGTTTAAATAGATGACCACTTTAACAGTTTGGAAACAACCACGGTAACGTTGCCGAGTAGCAACAAACGGACATTGTCCTGCCAGATGGCAAGTATAGGGCCTACATAAAGCGGATACACAAGTATTTGAGGAGTGTCTGACAAGGTAGTTCTACCTTCAAACCCATCACTGAGGATATGGTTATATTACGTTAGCATGTGACACGTGTGACAACTCAATGTCAACGGATCCACAAATTCTAGATTCACACTAATAAATAATAATAATAATAATGAAATCTTATATAGCGCCGGTATCCGCCGTAGAGGTGCTCATGGCGCTTGCACAGTATTTCACCATTGGTGGCTTTAAAGTAGTAATTTTAAGGATTGTAAAAGCACTATTCTAAAATATAATAATAGCAACGTTCTAAAAGTTGTAAAATGAGTATCATTAATTGTACATCATAAAATCAATAGAAATTATCGTTATCAATGTAATGTAGACTCGTTAATACAACCTTTATAAAATCTATATCTAGTATACATAATAAATGTTACAATATTATAAGTAATATAATAAATAATAAATACAATAAAATTATATTCATAAATAGTATAAGATCAGTATTATACAATGCCCAGGAAATGTCCACATGTCCACATACTGTCTTATTCTAAGTATATTTTAAAGAGGTGAGTTTTCAGAGCTGTTTTGAAGGTGTTAATTGTTGTAGTAGATCTAACATTGTTTGGAAGCGCATTCCAGATCTTTGCTGCGGATACTATAAACGATCGTGCTCCCCACGAGTTTTTTGATTTGTCTCCTACTAGGAGTAACTTGTTTGCAGAGCGCAGATTTTCACGGGATGGCACATACTGTTTGACAGAGTTGCACAATTAGGTAGGAGGGACACGGTGGATTGTCTTGAATACAAGCGTGGAGATTGTGTAGATAATCCTTTGATCGATTGGCAGCTAGTGAAATTGTTTGAGGATAGGTGTGATGTGTATGAATTTCCCGGTGAGCATGACCAGTCTGGCAGCAGTGTTTTGTTGTCGCTGGAGTCGTTGTAGTTGTGATTTGTTGAGGCCGTGAAGCAGAGCAATGGCCATGTCCAGTCTAGAAGTAATGAGAGCGTGAGTAAGTAGTTCCGCAACCGGCTGGTTGTTACGATATATATATTACAATATTACGAATTGACAGACAGACGGCTTTGGACACAGCGGCGACATGTTTATCCATGGAAAGGTTCTCATCAAAGATAACACCGAGATTCCTGACGCTGTCCGAAGGAGTCACCATGGTGTCGCCCACTCAGATCTGTGTGATGCTTCCCTTTGATCTGTGTTGTTTGGATCCGACGTCAATGAATTTTGTCTTTCCATCATTCAGCTTGAGGAAGTTCTGCGACATCCATTGGCGTAGCTCGTCAAGGCAGGCTTCAATTTACTGTATTGCGTCATTCATTTTTCACTGTGTGGGATCGGCTGAGAGGTATATTTGTGTATCGTCAGCGTAGCAATGATAATTGAGGCCAAATCCTGATGATATCAGCAATAGGTATCGTATTCATTAAACACAAATATTGGCCCTCGAACAGAGCATTGCGGGAGACTGTATGTTAGTCGCGATGTATCCGATGCTACATTGTCAATGCGTACACAGCAGGTTCTGTCGCTCAAGTAGGTATGGAATCAGTCAAGTGCAACACCTGATATATACATATACAATTACATCTCTACCGGTGATATGTAATAGGCACAGTTTCAGATAAAATCGGAAAAATCGCACGAGCATGCCTAGATCCCTTCAAAAATGCATCCACATAATTATATTTATTCAATTGTAAGTCCTTTGAGTCAGTTCTGCCCAACCTTGTCCAGCGTCATCACAAAGTGTCCGGGGTCATCAGTTGTTGACAGTCAAGTATGGCCTATTTTGGAGTGTTATTTGTTTATTTGTGTTGTTAATATCATGATTGGTCAATGTTTTATAAACACCAGCATCGATACAGTAGACTGGTGTACATTGACTAACCGCCAAACATGTTGTGGATCAGATTATTAAACAACATACGTAAATAATTATGAAATAAAGAACCATTTAAGGAAGTGAAATAAAAAAAAATAATACAAACTCCATACGTGTGTACAGTTGCGTACCACATCCTGTTTTCATACGTTTTCCTAAACATTTTACTTGTTTTTGATGACGAATAGTGACACTAACTAATAGCTATATTGCGTGTCCAGCGTCATCAATGTATGTTCATTCATTAGCTCACACCTTGCCTAGTTCCTATCCGCGGACACATAGGACAGTTAGCATAGCCAATGATAAGTGATCAATGTTACTGATTTTTCAGTTACACTTCAAAACACGTTTCTGAAAAAGCTGCAGTAATTGAAAATAGGCGTTCCCATGAAACAACACAGTGCTATAATAATCACCAAAGTATCCATGAAAGAAACAAAAGTTTTCCAAGTCAAACACTATCTTATACCTGTTGATTCTTATCAACTTATTATACTAGATGATTCAAAAAGATTTTTCCGTTTACATGTAATTTAAAATGTTCAAATTGTATGTAGTATAGTAATTTTTCGTCGATGACGCTGGACACGAGATGGAAATCAAGGTTGACTTCAAGTAGTTGTCATAACAAAAGTAACTCATATTACATTGAACTATTTATGGAAAATATGCATTTTTATGTGTACCATAAGAAAATATAACTTAACTGCTTAGAATCAAACATTTATTTTTGGACCCGCAAAATCCCATTTGTACACTTTTTGGGACATTGACCCAATTGTATTAAAAAGAAGAAGAAACTATTAGTAATATATTACATTGTAATGTAATTGACCACGTACATGCCTGGCAATCTGCAGTATCCAGAAATAAAATATGTTCAGAGGGACTTAAAATGCAACATTTATAACATTATTATAATTAAAATCGACGACTACCTTTGTGTATCCTAAACTGTTAATACTGTCCTTAATTCATTGGCAGTTCTTGCTCAACGTTTCAACCCCTCATTGTGTAACTAATTATCTCTAGTATCTATTAGTTCTAAGCTTAATGGCTATTAGCATCAAGTTGCAGTAACGTGTTTCACCGACTAGGTGGCGAACGTACGCCATGCTGTTTATTTTCCCGCGGTACGTAGTGACGACCCGAATCACTGACGACCCCCCACGTAATGCTTATTATTTGTTTGTACCCAAATGTGTGACATGGGTTGTCAAAGAAATATTTTGGAAAACATTAAATTGAACAGCGGCACAACAAGGCACGTGATAAAGTTGCATCTTGGACACATGTCCTGAACATATGTTTGGAATATTGGCTAACTAATTATTACTTAGATATTAACGTTTTACTACGTCCACCACATTTACGTTTTATGTCAATTTGTGCATGCATCATATGGAATTTCACTCTACAATTAATTCTCATCGACTTTGACAGCTACAAAGGATGAGGTATAATTGAAAATATTTTCTAATACAAAATAGTCTTAATGGCACAAGCGGTTAACAGAAAAAACATCAAATATTTTCCAGACAAGTTCAGTTACAAAGAGAACATGCACCAATTAACAAAACAGCGGTAATCTTATATTCTTCGGCCATATTTAGGACGTAATATTTCCCCCGTAACCTGTTCTGTCCTGCAGATCACAACGAATGCATTTTCTCTTGTCTAGTTTCAATAACGTTGCATAACTTTGTTCTTTATCTAGCACCATACATTAACAAGACTTGGGGCATGAGACACATTCACCACCATAATAACTGACCCTGCGCTCTTTAGACAAACTTATCAGAATAAGTAGCAAATTTATCCAATGACTAAAGTTCCGAAAAATACCATAACATGATCAGATTGCTTTTAAAAAACACCGTTTGCAGAATATATTAACGTCACCCCCAGGACTGTACGCAAGTGACCTGAATGGCCAGGTGACCACATTAGCGGGATTAATTTCCTACACTTTGCTGTTAAGGAATCAATTTGGGATTGTCCTGTGGTGATCTTAATTGCGAGGTGGCTGTATTACTGAGGTGACCGTAAAGCGAAGTTCTAGTGTAGTCCGATTCAGATCTGTGATAAAGAAAGGGATTGTCAGGCACACACTGATTACCGAGTGTCTTATCACCTGACTGTATGGCCTCGTCAAGGTAGAGGTTTGTTGAACACAGCTTCATCTAGTTGCCCCTCGTCATGGTCCACGTCGATTCGGTTGCTATACTCGGTATGAGTTTTCCTCGAGATGTTGTCATCAGGGTCGGCTTCAGTGGCAGCCTCTCTCACTTCGGTCTCCTCTCTCTCTCTCTCTCTCTGTCTCTGTCTCTGTCTCTGTCTCTGTCTCTCTCTCTCTCTCTCTCTCTCTCTCTATCTCTCTCTCTATCTCTCTCTCCCTCTGTCTCTCTCTCTGTCTCTCTCTGTCTCTCTCTGTCTCTCTCTGTCTCTCTCTCTCTCTCTCTCTCTCTCTCTCTCTCTCTCTCTCTCTCTCTCTCTCTCTCTCTCTCTCTCTCTCTCTCTCTCTCTCTCTCTCTCTCTCCCCTCTCTTGATTTTTTAGTGATGCGTACAGGCGTGCGTGCGTGTATGTATGGTGATGGTGGTAGAAATGAACATGCTACTAAGATGTGCACTATGGGTACTACAAATGCACGATATAAAATAAACATAGTGGCATTTCTATTTTGTGCGTTGGAATGAACCTTTTACAGAAAAGTGACATATGTTTTCTTATTGCTAAGACACTTAAGAAAGCAATTATAGGTTGCCGTAAATTAACATTCCACGCCTACAAGAAAACACTGGCCCGCACTATGCGTTTCGCAAATTGAAATGAAACTAGGAATGACCATTTGTGATATTTATTTTAAAAGATCAATGCAGGCAAAATGCCACAAAAGAATAAAGCAGTATAACAAAATCGACGCCAAGGTAGACGAGAACACAGCGGCATGTCTTGCTCTCATGACATGAAATACTGTTTCATGGCGTTAACCCGTTCACCGTTCCTTCACGTTGCGAATCGATGAAGCGCCGGCCGGACACGTTTAGTCTCAGCATAGCTTACTGAAACGAATAGCAAAACGTATGGCAATTCGAGGCAGGCGACGCAGCGGCACCAGTTATGACACGAAGTTAGGAAACACACGGAATTGGAGAATTCAACCAATACCACGTATTACTAAAGGTATCTTCCTATATCAACGACCTACAACATTTCATTGATGTCTAGACAACATTATTTATGTGACGACAGTGCTTTTGAGGGGGTCTGGTACGTTTAGCCATACCGTGCTGTTTTTAGCACACGTTAGTGAAATTAATGTCATATAAAACTAAAAAGAAAGTGAACCTTGTGAAAACAACAAGCTAAAGTGCAAATATATTTGCTAATATGCAGATAGGTTCACACAACGAAGTTGGCCTCAGCCAATTATTTACACACTTCTTACTTCATGTAAGTTAAATCAATACCAGTTAAATAATTGTTCATAATTATTAGTATTCTTGTTATAGTAGTTTATTCCTGATCATGCCTTGTAAATTGCTGTGAAATAAAAATTACAGTCAAACTTATTCTCACCCGATTGCCTTTCTTTGGCACTGCATGCCGTAGTACTGACTGCATTTCCAACATTCAACGCAGCGTCCGTTCAACATTTGTTGCGGCAAAGACTTTCCTATTTGAACCCTCTTCCTGAATCCGCCGTCAACGTATTCGCACACTCCGAAGATGTTACCGTTTCCTGCGTTAACAGTGCAACATATCACTGGAGTTATCAGGTGATACTGTAGTACACTTGTGCGACGTCTTGCAACTACCCAACTATCCAAATCTCAAGTGGACGAGGAAGCCAATCAAACATCATGACACTGGTGGTATTTACATATTAGTAAATGAAAAGAATCGTGACATCTAGGATGTACTGATGACAGTGAGATGGGAAGTGGAGCTTCATCATTAATTTACTGATAACAGTGAGATGTGAAGTGGAGCTTCATCATTAATTTTCCATCCTCCGTCAGCTGCGAGTAAGCAGTGTCTCATATATTTCCTCATATGCAACGATTGACATTCCTCTTTACCGCCCCGACAACGGTATACCCTAACGTCTTTACTGTGCCACCCTCTTTGACGTCACACGCACGCACGCATGCACACACGCACACACGCACGCACGCACACACACGATGCATAACCCTTCCCCAAGTATTCGGGCACTAATCCTATCTCCAGTCCTCTTTCTCAAATGTTGGGTGGCTCAGCCCAAAGGCCCCAGATTCCGGCGCCTTACTATATAAAAAACCAACCTCGCTTTACGGTAACCTGGTAATACAGCTACCTCACAATTAAGGTCACATTAGAAGAGTCCCAAATATTGTTTGTAACAGTAAAGTGTGGGGAATTAATTCCGCTAATACGGTCACCTCGTTATACAGGTCACTTTTGCCCAGACCCACGGGTGACCTTAAAGGTGACACGAACAGTTTGGAAAAAAACGTTATAGTAAATAGGATATATATAAAGTAAGGCGATCATGTAATCCAAAAAAATTGGTTTTCATAAAATTGCACACAAATAAAGACGCTTCCCCACAGAACGTCTAAGAAATTTAGCCTTCGGCTGTTTCCGTGAGCGTGACGTAATATGTATGAAACAAGCTGGCGGCTGGTCGCTATTGGCCATTTTATTGCGCAGTTGTTGCATTGTTGCCTTCGATTAATGACAACTAGTCATAGTATATTGAATGACAGCTATGGAAATGCTTCGGCGACGAGTTGTTTGTTTTCCAACGAATGCCAAAGACAAGAAATGGGTGGATTATAAACAGACAAATCGACTGAATTTGATGACCATCCCATCGATATCGCAACTTGGATGTTGGACTGGCATCTGCTACGCCTGTGATCAGGTTGACAGTACTTCTACTTCTACGGCTACGTCTACTTCTACGTCTACTTCTACATCTACTTCTACTTCTACTTCTACGTCTACGTTTACTTCTACTTCTACGTCTACATCTACGTCTACGTCTACTTCTAATTCCACTTCCATGTCTACGTCTACTTTTACGTCTACTTTTACGTCTACGTCTACTTCTACGTCTACTTCTACTTTTACGTTTACGTCTACTTCTACTTCTACGTCTACTTCTACTTCTACGTCTACTTCTACTTCTACTTCTACTTCTACGTCTATTTCTACGTCTACTTCTACTTCCACTTCTACGTCTACGTCTACGTCTACGTCTACTTCTACTTCTACGTCTACTTCTACGTCTTCTTCTACTTCTACGTCTATTTCTACGTCTACTTCTACTTCCACTTCTACGTCTACTTCTACGTCTACTTCTACTTCTACGTCTACGTCTACTTCTACGTCTAATTCTACGTCTACTTCTACTTCTACGTCTACGTTTACATCTACGTCTACGTCTACTTCTACGTCTACGTCTACGTCTACTTCTACGTCTACGTCTACGTCTACTTCTACGTCTACGTCTACTTCTACGTCTACTTCTACGTCTACTTCTACTTCTACGTCTACTTCTACGTCTACTTCTACGTCTCTTTCTACTTCTACGTCTACTTATACTTCTACGTCTACTTCTACGTCTACGTCTATTTCTACTTCCACTTCCACTTCCACTTCTACTTCTACGTGGTTAATCGGCATAGTCCATAAGTCTGGATTTTGACGCCGATGTGTGTGTATATATATATATATACAACTGTGCTGTGCCAGATGTGAAGTTGCAATAAAAAGTATATACAAAGTGCAAGTAAAGTATGAACAAGGTGCGAGTAAAAACACAGACCACGGCTTAGAATAATATATTATTGTGAAACAACCGCACCCCTTAAGGCCTGGATGGTTGCAGCTACCAACACATTCCTGGGGAGGGCGTTCCACCAGAAGACAGTGCGTGGGAAGAAAGATTTGCTGTAGACCTGAATGCGAGCTGGGATAATCTGATATTTATTTGGATGATAATATCTTGTAATATCTTGGGGAGCGTGGGGCAAGATGGTGGTTACGTTGGTGGCAATCTGTTGGTTTGGGATCCTATACATCAAGAAGAGGCAAGCGAGTTGTCTTCTTCCCTGAAGGGAGTCCCCATGAAGGTGATTAATCATTGCGGACACGCTTTCTCTCTGACTATAGTTGTCAAGGACACATATGGCTGCCCGGTGCTGGATATTTTCTATTTGGTTTACCTCCTTCTAACGGTACTGCAGTATTCTAAGTGGGGACGGACAAGTGAAAAGTAGGCTTGTTGTCTTAGCTTCAGTGGGGTTCCTCTAAGGTTTTGCCGGATTAGACCCAGTATTCTGTTGGCACGGAGGTGATTTTATTGATGTGGTTCTGCCATGACATTGTGCTAGATATAGTGACGCCTAGGTATGGGTATTTTGTGACCATGGAAAGTGTCCTAGACGATAGTCAGCATTGATTGTATTGCGTCGGAGGATAATTCGCATGGTGTGGCATTTATCAACGTTAAATTTCATCTGCCATTGTTGGAGTATATCCAGGTCTTCCTGAAGTGCTATGGAATCAACTGGACTGGAGATAGGTCTATAGCGGAGACAGTCATGTGCAAAAAGACTGAGCTTAGATGTTATTCCAGTTGGTAGATCGTTGATGAAGGATAGAAAAAACATTGGGCCGAGGGCTGTTCCCTGGGGGACTCCTGAGGTGACGGGAACTCAGTCCGAAGACTTTCCGTCCACCACCACTCGCTGGGATCGGGATGTCAGGAAGTTTTGTATCCACAGCAGTAGGGGACCTTGAATTCTATAGTGGTGCAGTTTGAGTAGTAATTGTTAGTGGGGGACTCGGTCAAATGCCTTGGAGAAGTCAAGAATCACTGCGTCAACTAGTTCGCGATTATCTAGGGATTTAAAATTAACAAGGTATTGGGTTGTGATAACTAGTTGTGGTTCACAGGAACGGCCGGGTCTGAAACCGTGCTGGGCATCTGTAAGAATATGGCAATTAATTAACATAATGCTCCATGACTTGGCTGGATATTATGTGCTCAATCAATTTGCTTGCAGATTGATGTGATAGACACAAGGGCGATAATTGGATGATCTGTCTCCGTTCTTGTAAATTGGGGCGATGTTTGCAAATCTCCAATCTGATGGGATTAGACATGTGTCCAATGACTGCTGATATATGGTTGTTAATATTGGAGAGATTTCAACTGCAAGGTCTTTCAATATACGAGCAGGGAGGGCATCTAGTCCAGTGGCCTTGTCAGTTTTCAGTAATTGGAGCAGTTTCAGAACACCGTCCGGAGTTACTGTGGTGTGATGGATTGGTGGATGTTCAGGTTCATTTATGGTTGGTAGGTTGGAGGTGTTTTCATTGGTGAAGACTGAGCGAAATTGTTCATTGAAAGTGTTAGCTTTCCCTTTGCTGTCAAAGATTACGTTATATCCGTTTTTTAAGGAAGATATATTGGTCGAGTCTTGTTTCTTTGATTTAATGAAGCGCCAGAAAGCTTTGTTTGATTTAGCTGTTTCTTTTGGGTTTCTTTTTTATTTTGATTTGTAAGTCTTCCTGTCCTCATTAGTGTCTGATGTTTGTTCTCTCTTATACAATCTCTGTTTCTTTTGATTTGTAAGTCTTCCTGTCCTCATTAGTGTCTGATGTTTGTGCTCTCTTATACAATCTCTGTTTCTTTTTATTTGTAAGTCTTCCTGTCCTCATTAGTGTCTGATGTTTGTGCTCTCTTATACAATCTCTGTTTCTTTTTATTTGTAAGTCTTCCTGTCCTCATTAGTGTCTGATGTTTGTGCTCTCTTATACAATCTCTGTTTCTTTTTATTTGTAAGTCTTCCTGTCCTCATTAGTGTCTGATGTTTGTGCTCTCTTATACAATCTCTGTTTCTTTTTATTTGTAAGTCTTCCTGTCCTCATTAGTGTCTGGTGTTTGTTCTCTCTTATACAATCTCTGTTTCTTTTTATTTGTAAGTCTTCCTGTCCTCATTAGTGTCTGATGTTTGTTCTCTCTTATACAATCTCTGTTTCTTTTTATTTGTAAGTCTTCCTGTCCTCATTAGTGTCTGATGTTTGTTCTCTCTTATACAATCTCTGTTTCTTTTGATTTGTAAGTCTTCCTGTCCTCATTAGTGTCTGATGTTTGTTCTCTCTTATACAATCTCTGTTTCTTTTTATTTGTAAGTCTTCCTGTCCTCATTAGTGTCTGATGTTTGTTCTCTCTTATACAATCTCTGTTTCTTTTTATCTGATGTTTGTTCTCTCTTATACAATCTCTGTTTCTTTTTATTTGTAAGTCTTCCTGTCCTCATTAGTGTCTGATGTTTGTTCTCTCTTATACAATCTCTGTTTCTTTTTATTTGTAAGTCTTCCTGTCCTCATTAGTGTCTGATGTTTGTTCTCTCTTATACAATCTCTGTTTCTTTTTATTTGTAAGTCTTCCTGTCCTCATTAGTGTCTGATGTTTGTTCTCTCTTATACAATCTCTGTTTCTTTTTATTTGTAAGTCTTCCTGTCCTCATTAGTGTCTGATGTTTGTTCTCTCTTATACAATCTCTGTTTCTTTTTATCTGATGTTTGTTCTCTCTTATACAATCTCTGTTTCTTTTTATTTGTAAGTCTTCCTGTCCTCATTAGTGTCTGATGTTTGTTCTCTCTTATACAATCTCTGTTTCTTTTTATTCATTCTTCTGATCTCTCTAGTAATCCATGGGTTTATATGCTTTGAGCAAGTCATCTTAATAATAATAAGATAACTTCGATTGCGCCTAAATTCTTGGAAACTAAGCTCAGAGGCGCATCAAAACAAAAGGATTGGTCAGTCTCAAAATCCATCAGCAGTATTCCAGTTGTCAACAGATGGGTCAAGGCGCTAGGGAGCTATGATGGATAAGCAAGGTTGTAAAGATAAGTTTTTAAATGACGACGGAATTTTGTAATATTTTCAACTGATCTAACACTAAGAGGGAGCATATTCCAAAGAGTTGATGCAGCAACAGAAATATACCTAGTTCCAATGTTAGTGTTTACTCTAGGAACTAAAATGAAGGTATGAACGCAGAGCATACTGTAATTTATGCAATGGCCAGGACGGGCTTAGTGCGGGTATTGAGGTAAGGGCTCAGCACACTGTCAGTTTTCCCATTGGCGACCATGTTAATGTTTTGTGTGATTATAAGAAAACGTGACCTATAAAGTTTCTTAAACTTCCCACTTGCTGTTATTATCATCCCATTGACATGCTGGTCGATTTTAGTCAAAATCTAATATCTCTAGCTCTTGCAAAATGCCTGTATGTATGACACCCGTCAATATTTACAAATGCATGCAGGCAGTAATCCGGCTAAAGTGTCAACTAGCCAAATTGCTGCCAGATACCCTTCCGCTTAGTAAAATCAGCTAAAAAGACACCATTTTACTGTTAACAGCTGCTACAATCACATCTAGAAATCTGACTACTCAAATGCACTTATGTCAGAGCAAGTGAACATTGTAAAAAATCATTTCTCAAAAATATAATGCACTTTTTTTCGTCTGTAATCAAGCAGGAAGTTCAACAGTGTGCTGACCCCGTAACTGGCTGAGGCGATAATTACTTTCAGCTGTTTGGCTTGATAAAACCGCCCAGCGCCTTCAGCCAATCACGACATGTCAGGATTAGCCTACGATTTGGATTAGCGGTTAAGCCGCCACTTCCGCGTTAGGTATCTGTGTGTCATGTCGTGTATATCCTGATACTTGTAAATCCTGATTTCTAACTGTTTGTATACCCTATAGATCAATTAGATTTAAACGCAGATACAGTTACACTTCGTTGACTTCTACCAAAACGCGGAAGGAAGACCGTTCGAGCGCCAATTACAGATGAGTATCGCTTATTGCCTTCGTCGTTTTCCTTTGTCTTGAAGTCTTGTGACGATCAGAAATGGCGTCGGCCGTAATCATGTCGGCTGTGATTTCTGTTCTAGAAATACTTATTATCGGACAATCTCATGCTTATTGGTTGGGCGAGTTTGTCGAGTCCGCTAGTTCCCCTGGGTTAATTGCGAACTTCGAAAAGCAGGCCGGGCCGTAGATGCAAGCGGCCGGACCGTATCTACTTTTCGGCAACCAAATGTTATGCCTATGCTATGGCGCATATTTCGGCGATACAACCTGACATTGTAATTGTTTTGCGGGGTGGCAATGATTTAAGCAGAACATGTTCTCCTACTCCACAGTCCGTTGGATCACGGCTTTGTGTCTTTGCCGACGAATTGTTGACAAGAGGAGTTAAGCAAGAATGTCTGTGCCAAATCGAGCGCCGGCGAAGGT
This sequence comes from Paraescarpia echinospica, assembly GCA_020002185.1. NCBI lineage: Eukaryota > Metazoa > Annelida > Polychaeta > Sabellida > Siboglinidae > Paraescarpia > Paraescarpia echinospica. The sequence goes on along the minus strand of CM034543.1, from coordinate 19,604,658 downwards.
GGTGCCATTTTGATTTCGGAAATGGGTCCGCTAGCTCGAGTGGCAGCGGTAATTTCTCTGCACAAAACGGAATGTAACCGGAGCCTGTTTTTGCTGGCGACACAAGTATATATGGAACAGCCAAGCGAATATTTTACGATCTGAAGGTGTTCACTTTACTGATATCGGGAATCTTCGCTTATATCGTAGCATCCGTGGGGCAAATTTCAAAGCCGTAAGCCGGGTAGTTACGGTTCACTGGTTTTGTTTGTCCCCGGGCATGACGGGTAAATTGTGACTCCAAGTTGCCTTTAAAGATTGCCGTTGCAATTGGAAATGTCAACGACTTTTTGCCAATATTAACTTTATGAGTGCATGCAAGAATTAGTACCTCGGTGATATTAGTGCATGTCCCAGTACTACTTGCGCAGTTAATATTGATATACGGTTTGCCAATTTCGCAAAGTTTATGAGGCTTTGACATTTTTCATTTCTGAAGGGTGATTGGCAAAACTGGTGCTTGCTTGACATAATTAAATTGGCTAGTGTCCATATTTTAAGATGCCCGTGACTGTTTTTCATTTGTTATTGTTGACGAGTATTAATGCCTGTAAGAATTATTTATGATGGCCTTGAGCCAAAAATTTACTTCTAGGCCGTTCGCCATTAATAACATATAAATTATTATGAATTAAAACAAAATTGTAACACCACTATAATTAAAATTTTAAGTAAATAACAACAATTAATTAATTAATATCATGGTTGCTTGCCAAATTACTGCATCTTGGCCGTTCGCCATTAATACTAATACAATACTTATCACAGCCGGTTGCCAAGTTCATGGCCAGTCGCTGAAGATAACATCTCATGGCCATTTGCCAAATTAACGTGTCTTGGCCGTTTGCCAGTAATACAAAATACTTGTCATGGCCGTTTGCCAAACATAACATATCATGGCCGTTTGCCAAATGTACGTCTCTTGGCCGTTCGCCATTAATAAAAATACTTAGCATTGCCATGTATTAAGTGTTCACGGCCGTTTGCCAAACAATTACTTGATGGCCGTTTGCCAAACTACCGTTTCTTGGCCGTTCGCCATTAATAAAAATACTTCTCATTGCCGTTTGCCAAGTATTCAGTGTTCACGGCCGTTCGCCACATAACATATCATGGCCATACGGTGGGGTGGTCACAGGTTCCTCTTGGTGACCTTGTGGCGGAATGGCCCCACTTTTTTGTAATTGCATGTATCTATTGGTGGTGGAATGTTTGTATTGTTTGCTTAGGTTTATATTCATAGTGGTTTTAAACCTCTATAGCGATACATAATGAATGTCTGTATATTGTCGTCATGTTGTAGGAATGTGTGCCTGAGAAACTTTGATGGGGTTGTACAAGGGTTCAGTTTCCCATCTGGTTTGCATGTTAGACATCACATTCCTACTATCTTTATGCCCAAAAGTGGCTGCATTAGAAGCAATCCACTTTCCAATAAAAACGTCATCCTTTGGCCAATTTCAATTCTCAAACTACACTGGGCAGATATGAAAGCAGAGCATACTGTAATTTATGCAATGGCCATGACGGGCCTAGTGCGGGTATTGAGGTAACTGGCTGAGGCGATAATTACTTCCAGCTGTTTGGCTTGATAAAACCGCCCAGCGCCTTCAGCCAATGACGACATGTCAAGATTAGGCCCCAGCCTACGATTTGGATTAGCGGTTAAGCCGCCACTTCCGCGTTAGGTATCTGTGTGTCATGTCGTGTATATCCTGATACTTCTAAATCCACCCTCCTCCCCACCTTTTTGCCTTTTTGGTAGAAAAAGAAGTTGGAAAATGTCGCAACGCTTTCCCAAATTTCGGAATGAACACAGGGGCATATCCCCAATTCTTGAATGTGTTGGGTTTTGGTGCGTCGACAGGCTTTTTGTTTTACAAACGGCATATATTTTCCCTTATGTTTATACAGGATAGGCGGAATGGCCCCACCTTTTTGTTTGCTTAGGTTTATATTCATAGTGGTTTTAAACCTCTATAGCGACAAATAATGTATGTCTGTATATTGTCGTCATGTTGTAGGAATGTGTGCCTGAGAAACGTTGATGGGGCTGTACAAAGGTTCAGTTTCCCATCTGGTTTGCATGTTAGACATCACATTCCTACTATCTTTATGCCCAAAAGTGGCTGCATTAGAAGCAAAACAAAAAGTAGGTCAGAACAAGATGATCGAAGCTGGATAGGCTTTCTTACAGGAGTAAGCAGTGAATGCAAATAAGATGGTTGCTTACTGGACAGTGCCTGGTATGTAATGGCACATATCTTAAATATTATACGATATTGTACAGGAAGCCAATGCAAAGATAAAAAAGCATACTAATGGCAGATTTTAACGTTGACTTACTCAAGACACACAATCAGTCAAGCAACCGACTTTGTACATAACATATTTGTTAGTGCGTTCTGCCCGACAATTAGTAAACCAACAAAGGTCACACAACAAACAGCCACACTCTTAGATAATATCAAAACAAAATAATTATTACTTAGTTTTTTTTCTCAATACATTAGCTTAAGCTCATTCTTTAGAAGCATATCATATTTATTAAACATTATACAATACGATTAACAATCATGAATGTGTATACTATAACTATTCTCCTGTGATGGTATATACCCTACATTTAATTTTGAAAGAAACACATTCAATAAAAAATCGATTGTAGAATAAAAGTAACACGTGATGCAGGATGTTCACCTTTTTGTAAAAAAAAACCTGTTTTGTTTAACTAGTAGTAAAGCTGTTGTGTTTACGCAATTCTATAAAAAATATTGTAGTCAACAAACATTTGAAAAAAATCACCTCTAATTATGTTCTATCAAACATTATCTGGTATGCAACATCGTGGCGTGGGTCATTTTTATGAAATGTTCTTGAACAACTGTAACTGTATAGGCATCTTGTATATTTTGGATTTTATTACGTAAATCATCACATTAAAATATGACATGACAAATGATGGATTATATTTTGGTTTATACATTATAGCCTAGGGCTAGACTCCTGATTCAGTGTATTTAGCATGTTAAAATGTGTAAACAACTGCAATTGATGATTAAGTTGGTGTGACTAATTACATAGAGATTGGATATTTCACAAGTGTACTACGGATTATGAACATACGCAAATAACAGTCGGACAAAAGCAATGACATCTATGAATCACTGCTCTAGTCTCTGTGACTATGACTATGTCCATGACAGCGACAGTGAAATCACCGATTGGTCGACTTGCACAATTCTGTCACTTGTGCGTATCATATTATTAATATTATTACGATATGATACGGTCATGCGTATAGACGTTGTATCTGACGTTGGAAATAATCCGTGTGATTCTGCATAATGTCATGAATGTATTGTCCGTTCCCAATAAAACTGTCGGTGTTCGGTCCATGACTATGATTCTGAAATTGTCGTTTGTTACCGGCAACGACGACAGTCTCAAGATGTTCCTTTTTTAGATTTTTACATCGTCGTCGTCGTCATACATGTCATAAACGTTCCTGAGTGACGTCTGTTGCCAGTGGTTCATCGCTGTATGCGGCAACAGTCCAACAAGTCCTCACATTTGCGACACAACTCTCCAAATCCGAATCACAAGAATCTTAAGCCGTGTTTTCCATGTTTACTGTGATGAGGCAGATTTGGGCTATGGCACACGTTACAGTACTTTTCCAAGCGGCAAACAGGCACACCATTCCATTCGGGATTTCATTCGGAAATCGGTCAGATAAGGTGATTTTTGCACATTAAACTGCGTGTAGATATTAACAAGAAACCTGTCAGGCATTACACCTGTCTAAACAGCATCATGTTAGTGTGTTATATCCGAGGTGAAAATAGAAAAATTATGTTCATGTCACCTTTAATAGTGAGATTCTATTTATTTTGCTACCCTTGGTTTGTTCCACTGTAAGATGGCATTACGTAATTAGACAGTTATTAGCGAAAGCTTTAAGTTCTAGTAATATGAAGTGCGACAAAAATAAGTATACAATTTAGCAAGATGCTACAATAATTGCTAGTTTAATGTTAGAAGATTTATAATTATAAGCAGGGTAGCAATGCCAACGAAATGTTTATAAACATAGTAGTAAACGTACGGAAGAGACTTACGATCCATTGCAGCGTGAGGATCAAATATGAGGAGTTCAGGGCCGACTATATACCGCGCGTGCGCAGTGGACACCAATAAGCAGACGCCAAGGAGAAGGAACGTCGTCAACTGCATCTTCGTCGCTTCTTTTGTAGAGTTGATCCATTTTCAAAAATGAGTCCATATTTGACCGCTATTGTCGCTGTTCACAGTAGTAAGGAGACAGTGGTGTGTGTGTGTGTGTTTGTGCGTGTGCATGTGCGTGTGCGTCTGCGAGTGTGTATGTGTGTGTGTGTGTTTGTGTGTGTGTGTGTGTGTTTGTGTGTGCGTGTACGTGTGCGAGTGTGTCTGTGGGTGTGTGTGTTTGTGTGTGTGTGTGTGTGTGTGTAGTGTGTGCGTGTGTATGTGTGTCTGTGTGTGTGTGTGTGTGTAATGTATGCGTGTGTGTATGTATGTGTGTGTGTGTAGTGTGTGCGTGTGTGTATGTGTTTGTGTGTGCGTGTACGTGTGCGAGTGTGTCTGTGTGTGTGTGTGTGTGTTTGTGTGCGTTTGTGTGTGTTTGTGTGTGTTTGTGTGTGTTTGTGTGTGTTTGTGTGTTTGTGTGTAGTGTGTGCGTATGTGTGTGTGTGTGTGTCTGTGTCTGTGTCTGTGTGTCTGTGTCTGTGTGTCTGTGTGTGTGTGTGTGTGTGTGTGTGTGTGTGTGTGTGTGTGTGTGTGTGTGTGTGTGTGTGTGTGTGTGTGTGTGAGTGTGTGTGTGTGTATGTGTGTGTGTGCTTTTGAGTTTGTTTATTTTTGTGTGTGCGTGTGTGGTGTGTTTGTGTGTTTGTTTGTGTGTGTGTATATGTGTGTGTGTGTGTGTCTGTGTGTGTGCGTGTGTGTGTGTATGTGTGTGTGTGTGTGTGTGTGTGTGTGTGTGTGTGTGTGTGTGTGTGTGTGTGTGTGTGTGTGTGTGTGTGTGTGTGTGTGTGTGTGTGTGTGTGTAAAAGGTGTAAATCGAGGACATTGGCCAGAATACACACCTTCTAACCGAGGTCCTACCGCCAACCGAGGACGTCCTCGGTTGGAAATTATATTCAATCCAAGTTCAGGCACGGTTTTTAACGCTTACTAGTGTTTTCCTGTGTTAATTTGATGTAGACCACGGTTAGCCGTTCAGAGCCTGTTTTTGTGTGATCTGTGTGTGTAACTCTCGAGTCGGCAAAATCTGTCTTCACACACTCGCTTTGACGCATGACCTCGTTTCTACGGTGAATATCCTGGTCCGAGCCGTTGTTCCGCAGCGTCATTTCGTTGTAGCGCAGTTACGAATATCGGATTCTGGGCTCACGCTTAACGATCGCCATTCACTAATGCCAATGGCGAAACGAATACGTATTTGGAAAAAAGAAAATGAAACGTTTTCGCCAATTTGGCGAAAGCAAATTAATAAACTAATTAGTGTTATGCACAGCATTTGCTTTTTAATTGAAAACATTTAAATAAAGCGTAGCAGTCAGTATAACGCGATCGCGCCCGTTGCGAATAAACATCGCCTTTCGTCGTCGTGCTGCGTAAACTGCCGAGTTCTTTGGGACAACCGCACAACTAGGAATCGGTGATCAAAAGTCATAATTTGGTTCCGCGTAGTCCGCAATGGCGCTGGCTGTCAAATCTATATCGCACTGGCCGACGTTCAGTCAGCGTTCTTGTAACTACACGGGGATCATATTTGGTGAATTTCTGATGTGTTAGACTACCATACAATGACCTCGTATTGGAAAAATAAATTGACATGCTGGAGTTTGAACTAGTATTAACCAACGCGGACTTACAAACTAGCGTCCATCGCATGAAGTGCGATCTGCAAGCGGTGTCGACACGTCGTCCCGTCTCGCGATCCGGTTCGCCCAGGTCGAGGGGTACCGCCACCAACGACAAACAACCCACTAATTAATATTTTATCTATCAGCTAAATATAAGATAGTAAGTTTAATAACTGCTAATCAATAACTTGTAACATTATGAATGAAAGAACAGATCGTCTCGTTTGCATCATCAACATCGTAATGTTTTCAACAACTTTTTTTATCGTCGCTAAGATAATTATGGTTTAAAACAAATGGCATGTCTAAGTTTAATAATCATAATGAAACACATTGAAACATTGACCCAGCTCCAGTGCCACGTGAACTTCAAGGACTGTCCTTACAAATAAAACAAAATATAATTTCTATGTGTGCTAATTTATTTGTCTTATCAATTTTAATGTTAAATGCATGCAAACAATTTTATAGCATGGACATACTGCTGGATTGTCTTAAATAAATACATTTTTGATTTTTATTTACTTCATGCTTTTACCCCTATTTGTGATTTGGTAAGCATTTTATTTGGCTTGTATTAATACTCTGCTGTGACAGTTGATCATTATCCACCCATGTTATACTGTATTTTATAAACACCCTCTAGGTGATCATCTTCATGGTTAGGAGTACTGGACGTTTGATGAAGATTGCGTAACTTAGTTTGAACTTTGTTTGCGATGCTATATAAGTGTACATATGTGCTTTTATGATTGTTCCAAGCTCCGTAAACCCTCCACATGATGCAGTTATGTAATATCTTCTTTAGTGTATATAATTATGTGTACTGCTGTCATCATCTAATAACACTCTTGGGGTATGTAAAAAGATATTTTCAACATTTGGCAAAACCACGTAAATTATATGGCTAAACAAATTTGAGACGTTTAGCCAAATTGGCTAATCCAAATGCGATTTGACTAAAGCAATTTTTTTCTTTAGCCAAATTGGCTAAAGCATTTTGACGTTCAGCGTGAGCCCAAAGACAGCGCTGTTATTCGACGCTTTTTGGTATAACATCTTTTAAGATCTTCCACAAAATATCATATTCACGTATAACGTAATATTCGGCTTGTATCGGTATACGGATATGAATTCGGAGAGAGGCAGTACTTAATATGAAATCCCCAAAAGGCACTTCACTGACATACCCGATACTAATATGGCGTCCGCTACGCACCGTTTATTATACTATAAGTTCTTTGGCATTATCTCACTAACAATGCATTCTTGCCATTAACGCAGCAGTATTTTTTTCTGTATGTACCAATTGTGTATTGAAAGTCCAATATGTACGTAGGCATATCATCTGTTTAATGAACGTTTAATACATTACCTATTCATTCATTACAAATTAACATATACAACAGTATTGCACAGGGCAAAATATATGCCTCATATCTGACCGATTCAATATTTATTATCACATTATGGTTTCATATATACACAAGACATAAAAGTTGTTAACCGGAGTACATTGGTCAGAATACACACCTTCTGACCGAGGTCCTACCACCAACCGAGGATGGCCTGTGTTAATTTGATGTACACCGCGGTTAGCCGTTATGAGCCTGGTTTTGTGTGAACTGTGTATGTATAAATAACTGGCGAATAATCACAAGCTGTCGTCACACATTCACCTTGAGGCTCGTCCTCACTTCACTTAAATAAACATATTTGACACTGCTGTAACACATTTATGAATCTCGAATACATCTGTTATTCGACGCTCTTTTGTATTACGTCTTCGTCTTATGAATGATGTTTCAGCAAATATCTTCCACTAAATATTGTATTCACGTGACTGACATAATATTCGGCTGGTGTCGGCATACAAATATGAATTAGGAAAGAAGCAGTACTTAATATGAATTCCCACAAGGTATACCCAATATTAATAGACGTCTGCTACGCACTGTTTAAATTCGAAGTTCTTTGGTATGATCTCACTGTCAATGTATTATTGCCATTAACACAACACTAGTACTGTATCTATCAGTTGTAGTTGCGTGTATATTTACATACATACAAATTATACACAAAATAACACGTAAGGAAACAGTTGTATTTGACCGATACCGTTCAGATCTGGCCAGTGCAGTTGCATCTGAACTGCGTCTGTCTTGAACAGGAATCAGGGATTGTTTATTCGACAATGACATAAAGAAATGCAATATATTACGAATTAATACCAAATGTAAGAATTTATAAAGATTAATATCCATGTTTGTCCGGGACACTGCCAATCAATTTATCACAATGTTAGTTCTTAATACGAGTGTCCTGTAGCAGTGAAACAACACAATTTGTCAGGAGTACACAGGCCATGTTCTTATCTTCAGCCAACAGACTGTCTCACAGAGAAGTGGACTATACGTGTGCGGTTTACAACCATTTATTAGGATGCCTGCTGATGTGTCGAGTGTTTGAGTGCTCCATTAAGTGATGTGGCAGCTAACGGCTTTTGCAAATTAGTTGAGTGATTTACATATTGGAATTGTGTATTAATCTTTTCTAAAACAATTATTAGGTTAACACTTTGAATAGTTATGTATTCAGTGCTTAACTATTTATGTTGGAAAACATAATGGTGAATATGAATATACGTCAAAATATGTACAATGATTTGAAATTTGTTTTGCCACATGAGTGAAATTGTACATTTTATTTATTTAGCAATGTTTGTTTTCTGTGTAATAGGGCAAGTAATTTAAGTACTATTTCAATTTACTCTTATGTAATATAGTAATGAATTATTTATTCGACAAGACAAGTAACGTATACAACAAGTAACATATAATGTACTCCGAATTAATACAAAATCTGCCAATTAATAAATATTAGCGTTAATATTAGCGTTATGAAAAGTATATATATATATATGTTATATAATATATATATGTGTATGTGTGTATATATTTACATACATATATACATATGTACATATATACATACATAACATCTATGTTAGTCTCGGAGATTGCCACTATGACCATCCTAAAATTAGGTAATTCGCCACCAGTACACAAAACATGTCTCTGTCTTCAGCCAACAGACGGCCTCACAGAGGACTATACACGTGTAGTTTACAACCTTTTATTAAGACGCCTGCTGATTCGTGATGTCTTTGTATGTCCCATTAATTGCCCTGACTGCTAATGGATTTAGCTAATTAGTTGAGTGATTTACATCTTGGAGTGGTGTATTAAACTTTTCCAAAACAATAATAATGTTAAAATAGTGAATAGTTATACATTCAATACTGGACTATTCACGTTGACAAATGATGATGACTATGATATTACTTTCAGGTTTTCGCACAATTTAATGTACAAATTGTGATTGTCTGGAATGCAAATAGATTTATAAATTCTTGTTCAGTCTCCCATGAATAGACGTGAAAATTATGTTAACGATTTGTAAATAGTATGTCACATGCATGAAATTGTATATTCTTTATTTATTAATTGTACTATTATCCTAATGCTTCAAGTTTGTTGCAGGCAATACATATATTCATGAACTTTTATTTATTTTCATAATGCGATAATATATTATACTGACTGTACGTGTTGTCGGAAATAAATGTTTTGATTGATGGATGGAGATATAGCAGTGTTTTTCTTTCTCTGTGTTTACAACTTGTTAATGAAACTCGTTGTAATTTGTGAAACAGTACATCGAACAACAAACCACAAAAACGACATGCCAACTACGAAGAATACAGTGAAGAAGTCACAAACCCAAACACCCAAAAACATTGAGCAAATTGTTGAACATCTTGAACATCTGGTCAGGCAGAGCCAGAACTGTGAACTACGTGAAATACAGTCAATTAAGGCGAGAGTCAAGAGTAGTTAGATCTTATCTGGCTGCTAATAGCATCCCTGGAGTGCCATGTAGGCTGTTCTGAATAACATCAGCTGGCAACAGGAAGATGCAATAAAACTAACCAGGCTGGTACAGGGATTAGACACTGATTGGAGTATTTTAATCACCAGTTGTGTGCAAGTGAATACAAGAGCCCCTTTCACAGTGAGAAGTTAGTCCGGAATAAGTCAAAAACCACTGCGAAAGTTACTTAGTCCGGATTAGTTATTTCTCTAAAATAATTGGATTAGTGTTTCGGGAGAAACGTTATCCCGGCATAACTGCACTATTTAACAAGATTTAACAAGATTGCCATCCAGAGAATTAACTCTAGATGGCAGGTGGACAAGGAAGCCCTTTGGCTTATCTAGAGTCCAACCCTTTTATCTACATATATCCAGCCTTTCTGAGGTATGTGTCGATTTTATTTTTAAACATATTCACACTACTAGCACCCACACAATCATCAGATAATCTGTTCCATTCATTCACAGTCCTTTGTGAAAATGAGAACTTTCTCACGTCTAATCTACACTGCTCCTTTACTAATGTAACTTCATGTCCTCTAGTCTTTCTATCTTCTTTAACTGAAAAAACATATTTCTATCAATATTTTCATAACCATTCAATATTTTAAACACTTCTATCTGATCTACTCTCAATCTCCTGGTCTCTAGTGTTGTTAAACCACATTCTTTTAGGCGTTTTTCATAACTAAGATCCCTCAGTTTTTGTATCATTTTAGTCGCTCTCCTCTGTACTCTTTCTAGCATATCTATGTCCTTCTTGCGGTATGGCCTCCACGCTTGTATACAATATTCTAAATGAGGCCTAACTATTGTTTTGTACAGCGGTATTATTAGTTCTTTTCTTTATATGCTATATTTCGCCTAATCAATCCAAGGATTTGATTTCCTTTTGAAGCTGCAATTCCACACTGCTCTGAAACCTTCATGTCAGCACTAATTGTCAGCCCTAAGTCTTTTTCTTTTACAGTAGTACTTAGTACAGTTCCCCCCATTGTATATTCTACATATTCGTTCCCATGTCCTGTGTGGAGGCATTTACATTTCCCAAAATTGAACAACATTTGCCACTTTTCAGACCATTTGATCAACCTGTCAAGATCATCTTGTAAATGCTGTGTATCACCATCACTTTCAATCCTTCTAAACACTTTTGTATCATCTGCAAATTTCAACACCTTGCTAGCTATATCATCGTCCAAATCGTTTATATATATATTAAGAATAATATAGGTCCCAGTATTGATCCCTGTGGAACCCCACTCAAAACTGATTTCCAGTTTGAAGCCTCCCCATCAACAACTACCCGTTGTCTTCTGTCAATCAGCCATTTTTCTATCCAGTTAATTATACCATTTCCTACGCCATGGGCTTCTAGTTTAAGCAGTAATCTCTGATGTGGCACTTTGTCGAAAGCTTTTGAGTAACCTTAAGTAGATGATATCTACTGGTGATCCATCATCTACCCACTTAGTGATATCTTTCCAAAACATAACATATTTGTTAAGCATGACTCATGCTTTTAGAAACCCATGTTGAGATGGGTTTCATTTCTAAGTTATGTTTAACAAGAAACTACCAGTGAGATCTTTAATTAGCCTTTCTAATAATTCTATAAGTCACTGATGTTAAACTCACTGGTCTATAGTTCTGACTTGTTTCTCGAACCTTTTAAATAACGGTATAATGTTTGCTTCTTCCATTCTTAAAGGAACTAATTCTCTAATGACAAGTTGAAAACTGCTGTGCTGGTATGCTAATTTTGTTCTACAATTTCCACTAGTAGTTTGGGTGGAATACCATCCACTCCAGATGATTTATTTTCCTTCATAGCCCCAATTTTCTTAGCTACCATTTCTGGCGTTACAATTAACTGTCTTAAATAGTCTGATTCTGTCCCCTTGAACTTAGCCTCTGGTACTGGCAGTGAACTAGTGTCTTCTCTGGTAAACACTGAACTAAAATACTCATTTAGGTCTTCAGCCATTAAGAATCCTTCTGATATTATATTTCCAGCACTATCTTCTAGAGGACCGACCTTATCCTGAACTTTCTGTTTGCTTCGAACATACGCATAAAAACTCTTGCTGTCATGTTTTATATTACAAGCTAATTTATGTTCATAGCTTCTCTTTGAATTTCTAATTTCAGCTGTAGCTTGGTTTAGTGCTTCTTAATAAATGTTGTAGTCTTCGTCATTTCCAGTACGTCTATATGACTTCCACATCATTTGTTTATACTTAATTTTTCTAATGGCTTCTTTCGATAAGTATTTTTTTCTGGTCCGTTTCCCTTGTTTTTTTAAGGGAACAAATTTATCTACGATGCACTCTATTTCATTCTTTAAGATATTCCAGCATTCTGTTGCTGTCTTATTCTTCAGTGTATTATTCCAGTCTATCTTTGCTAAATATTTCCTCATTTCTTTATATCTTCCTTTGTGGAAATTTCTCCTCAACTGCTTTTTATTATTTCTTTCTGATTTTACTTTGATGGTAAAATGTATCTGGTTGTGATCACTACTTCCCAGAGGCTCACATAATTTAACATTGTCAACTAATTCATTCTGTGAGGACAAAACTAAGTCTAACACATTCTCTCCCTGGTTGGTTCTAGCACATGTTGAGAAAGGAAACTATCTTGTACTAAAACTAAAAACTTGTGGTCCTCACTACCCATACTCTGTAGAGATTTCCATTTTATATGCCCATGGTTAAAATCCCCCATAATAACACAGTCCGTTTGCTCACTTCCCTTATAGCGTTTTGTATTTTTTCATTCTCTTCTATGCTTATGTTTGGACTTCGATAAACTAATCCAACCGTTAACGTTGAGTTTCCTGTAACTATGTTACACCAAACAGCTTCTTCGCAATCTGCTTCTCTGTCTAATTTTATTTCATAAGCCTGGATAGATTCTTTAATATATAAAATAACTCCACCTCCCCTTCTTCCTATTCTATCTTTCCTAAACATTACATATCCTGTCAGTCCCAATTCGGCATCTGATATATCGGTGGTTGCCCATGATTCGGTTATACCTATTATGTGAGGGTCAATATCTTCTACCATAATGTTTAGTTCATTTCTTTTGTTTACTATACTCCTTGCATTTAAACAAACACATTTATACCCAGTTTCAGAACAGTTTTCCAGACTGTTCTTTGCTGAATTATTTTTGCTGCCTTTATCTATGCCTCCTTTTTCAGGCTTCTCTGCGAGTCCCCCCTGCGAATTTAGTTTAAATAGATGCAACCTGTCCCACTGTCAACAGATCGCAGCAGATTCTCTGAGAATACTGCTGCCTCTCTTTCCTCTTAGATGGAGGCCATCTCTCATGTACATATCTTCTCTCCCAACAAAGTACCCCCATAAATCTATGAATCCCACGCCCTCTTCCTCACACATCTGCTCAACTAGTGCGTTGATCGCCATCCTCTTACAGTTTCTGTATCTTGCCCCCCTTCCTCCCATTACTGGCAAAATTCCTGAGAGAATAACCTGTTCCACTCTTGTCTTCTTTAGCTTCCTCACTAGATGTCTGTACTTCTGAACTATACCAGTTGTTCCCTCCTTGTCTGCATTGTTTGTCCCAACGTGTACTAGTATAGACCCTCCCTTGCCATGCCCCAATACCTTTTCTACCCTTTCGGTCACATGCTCTATCTTAGCCCCCGGTAGACATACAACAACGTCCTTGCCCTCGCATATAGTCTTGTCTGTTTTTCTCAGAATTGAATCGCCCATAAACACTCTCTCTTTTCTCTTTGCCCCCTCAATCACTGCCTCGGAGTAGCTCCTCCGGTTTGCATATGTCTGGTTGTTGTCTTTTCCTCTTGTCGTCTTCTCTCCTGTCACATTATCTTCCATTCCCTTCTTTCCTGTCGTGTTTTCTCTTGTCCCCTTTCCTCCTGTCATGTTCTCTTCTAGCACATTTACTCTCACTTCCTTTCGTCCCTTCTTCTTTCCTCCCATCACATTTTCTTCTCTCCTCTCCCGTCCCTTTTCCCCGGCTACCTCCTTCACTACAGTCACTTTCTCCCCTGTCACCTTCACGCCTGTCATGTTTTCTGTTTTTTGCTGAACACTCTGTCTTCTTCCATCAGTCTTCTGTCTCACAGTCTTACCAACTGCCTGTGTGGTATCTACCTCTTCACCACCTGTATCGCTGTCGTGTCTCTCCTCGTTCTCTACAGTCTGACTACCTGCTGATCTATCCCCACTGGCCCGTTTTCTCTTCCTCTGCCGAACATTTTTCCTCCGTCCCTCTGTTTTCTCATTGTCTTGTTCCTTCACACCGGTCACCTTCCTTCCTCTCAGTCTCCTTTCTTCAGTCTCCGTGTCACAACTCTGCTCCTTCTGTGTTGTAGAATTCTCAACTCTCTCCGCGTCATCCCTCTCTGCTCCATCTATTTCTATGTTGAGTCTCGCCTCCATCTCCTTCACTATATCCGTCAACTTACACACCTCCTTCATCAGACATTCCACCCTCAAACACCCCATACACCGAAAGGTGAATCCGTCATCTTTGGTCTCTGCCCATGATTTTGGACAGCCAGACAACGCAAAATCCACCCAGCTCTGGCAGTCGTTGCAAACTAGGTGTCGTTTTGCCCTGAGTTGCCGCTTGCAAGGTGCCATATCAGAATTTATTTATGTTCAAAGTAGTTTTATGTAGTCTTTGAAAAGACTTTTCTGTGTACAATTTACACCAGATTGTTTAGGTTATAGTTAGTTATATTTGTTAACACACAGTGACACACCGTGCCTTATCTAGTTACGATGTCGATGACAATGTATTCAAGTTAGGCTTAGATACAAGGTAGTCTTTACAAAGACTGTTTCCTGTGTACTATTATACACTTTAAAAGATTGTTATTTCAGGTTTTAATTACTCATCTAACTACACCGATTATCTCAAATAACGCTATTCTATTGTCGTTCACGATACGCTAACTTCGCTAGTGACCTACTTTGTAAACAACGTTCCGATTACATTAACGTCCCCAATTATCGCTCGCAAATCGCCTACTTTTAATCTACCCTAGATTACTCCCTCTAGCTAACTTTTAACAAAAAATATTGCTTAATATATATCTATAATTACGTTATGTATCCTATACGCTCAATAATATCACTTATCTTGATCAAATATCCTTATATTTTCGCAAGTTTGCTGCACCAAATTCAAATCAATTCACCACCGGAAGTCCCCCAAATTAACCAAAGGGACAAGTTTCTTAGCAATCAATAGAAGAGTTTTAGCATGATTTTTGGTTATACTTTGATTCGGAATGCTTAGGTGCCTCACATCTTGGCAATGTGATTGTCAGAAGTCTTCCAGCTGCAAAATATCATTTGTGATTTGTGTGAAGGACTATTTTGGGTTTATTGGAAAAACTTTCGAAAGGCAAATACTTGCTGCTGGGCTGATCATAGAATACTGTATTTGTGGATACGTAATGGGGAAGAGCTGAAATAAATCAGGAATATATGGCTCGTTCTGCAGATCTTGACATACGGAATCATTTTGTGGGGATCCACATACAAGACACATATCAAAAAAGTATTCATTATGCAAAAAATAGTTCGTTCCTTTCTTCAAACAAACTATTGGGAACATTCACATCCCCTCTTTACATGTTTAAATCTAATAAAATTGCATGATATTTATGAAATTGAAGTTGGAAAATTTTTGTATAATTATGTCTACGGTAGTCTGTCACATTCATTATCGGATATGTTTACATTTACCTATAACATCCACTTTTACAAAACAAGACAAACCTGTAATATACGTCCTATTATCTGTTCTACTCAAAGATCGAACAGTTTGCTATGTAAAGGTCCGATGGTCTGGAATACAATTCCAACTGTTATACAACATAAACCCAATTTAAATAGTTTTATATTATCATTAAAGGCAAATGTTGTAAGGGGGTATGGTGTTTTAGTTTAATTTCATTCCACCCCGAAACGTCTGACATATGTGTTTGCTATAATGTTATTCTACTTAGGTGTTATACCATTGCTGAAGCTTGGCATAACCACATGTTTTTTTTCGCAAGACTACTTATGTGAACATTTATCATATAATATTAATGTTATTAAATTTACATATATGTTCTATTGATTATAGCAACGTAACCAACACACTACACGTGAAATCATTGTTAATAATAGTTATTTTGGGGATGATGGCGACTAGATGACTTAATCATTATCATCTTATATTGGAATAATTAAAACAAACTGGTTACAGCTTTAATTGGCTCCGCTGCCAACCTGGAATTGTATATATTTTTGTCAATTGTGTTACGGATTGTTTATATTTGTATGTATGATTTATACAATTCCAAATAAAACCTACTACTACTACTACTACTACTACTACTACTACTACTACTACTACTACTACTACTACTACTACTACTACTACTACTAGATCAACATTGTCTAGCATATCGACCAATTCCATCAGTGTACTGAGGAACAGCCGGATTGAAGTGCGGCAGAAGTAGCATATCCTGAAGTAAGTGGCATTGAAGATGTGGTTGATGAAGTCAATACTAACCAGTTGTAATTTTGAAATATAATAAAATGTAATTATAATTATGTTTTCATATATACACAAAACATAATTTTTTTTAACCGGAGGACATTGGTCAGAATACATACCTTCTAACCGAGGTCCTACCGCCAACCGAGGATGTCCTGTGTTAATTTAATGTACACCGCGGTTAGCCGTTATGAGCCTGGTTTTGTGTGAATTGTGTATGTATAAATAACTCTCGAATCATCAACATTTGTCTTCACACATTCGCTTTGAGGCTCGTCCTCACTTCACTTAAATAAACAACTCTGACACTATCATAACACATTTACGAATGTCGAATACATCTGTTATTCGACGCTCTTTTGTATTACGTCTTCGTCTTACGAATGACGTTTCAGCAAATACCTTCCACTTAATACCATATTCACGTGACCGACGTAATACTCGGCTGGTGTCCGTATACAAATATGAATTCGGAACACGGCAGCACTTAATATGAACTTCCACAAGGCACTTCACTGGCACACCCAATATTAAGACGGCGTCCGCTACGCACTGTTTAAACTCGAAGTTCTTTGGCATAATCTCACTATCAATGTATTATTGCCATTAACACAACACTAGTACTGTATCTATCATTTGTGTTTTGAAAGTTCAATATGTACGTATCAATTGTTTAATGAAAGTGTAATGCATTAGTTATTCATTCATTACAAATTTACATATTGATCCATTGTCCGCTATACTGCTGAAAGCATGTCTTAACTCTTTACTTGGTACAGTAACTAACGTCATAAATGTATCACCGAGTTCGGGTATTTTTCCAGATGATTTTTAACATGCGCATGTAAACCCACTTCTTAAGTCAAGAGGAC
Source organism: Paraescarpia echinospica (assembly GCA_020002185.1). Taxonomy (NCBI): domain Eukaryota; kingdom Metazoa; phylum Annelida; class Polychaeta; order Sabellida; family Siboglinidae; genus Paraescarpia; species Paraescarpia echinospica. Next base: position 19,587,351 of record CM034543.1, on the reverse strand, counting down.
ATCTTTCTCAAACGACAGTGAATTATTGCCATTAACGAAACAATATGTATTACTATAGTACGTATCAATTGTGTCCTGGTAGTTGAATTTGTTCGTTTCATTTGTTTAATAGTAATGGGATACATTAACTATCCATTCATTACAAATTTATATCTTCAACAGTGTAGCACAAGGCAAAACATATGCCTCATATCAGAACGATTAATTGTTTCTTGTTACACTGTGCTTTTATATATACAAAAATCGCAACAGTTGTCAACCGAGGACACTGGCCAGAATACATACCTTCTAACCGAGGTCCTACCGCCAACCGAGGACGTCCTGTGTTAATTTGATGTGGACCACGGTTAGCCGTTAAGAGCCTGGTTTTGTGTGAATTCTCGAGACAGCAAATGCTGTCTTCAAGCACTCGCTTTGACGCATGTCCTCGGTTCACTTAAACTTAAAGGTGCGGCTCTGACACTGCCATGACACATTTAAGAATCTTGGATAGATCCGTTATTCGACGCTTTTTTGTATTACATCTTCGTCTTATGAATGAAGTCTCAACAAAGATCTCCCACAAAATATTATATTCACCAGACTAAATTAATATTTGGCAAGTGTCGGTATGCAAATATGAATTCCGAGAGAGGCAGTACTTAACATGAATGACATAACCAATACAAAGATGGTGTCCGATATGCACTGTTTAGACTCGAAATTATGAAGTTATTTGGCAGTGTCTCATTATCAATTTATTCTTGCCATTAACATGACACTATTTACTACTTTATGTCTCAATTGTGTATTGAAATTTCAATGTGTACATATCATTTGTTTAACGAAAGTATAATTCATTTTAATTATTCATTCATTACAAATGTGTATCTTCAACAGTGTAGCACAAGGCAAAACGTATGTGTCAGATCTGACCGATTCAATATTTCATATTACACTGTGCTTTGATATATATAGACATAACTGAGGTCTTACCGCCAAGCGATGACATCCTGTGTTAATTTGATGTAGATCACTGATAACCGTTAAGAGCCTGGTTTTGTGTGAACAGTGTAGGCATAAATACCTATTTGACTAAGATGTCAGCGTTAGTGGCATGTTTGAGATAAATGTTTTGAAAACGAGTGTTATATTGGGTTAATGGTAATGACGATTTTTCCTAGTGTAACTTCAAACTACAGTTGTTTGAAATATTTGATAACCAAACTGTGGCATTTGTGTCGATTGTAAAGTAAATGCAGTACGTTTGTGAGTTTGCTCACCCGTGTGGAAAAAGAGCATGTTTTGTCTGCCTTCTAATGATAACTTGATTACACACAGTTAGAGTGCATGCGTTGATAAGGTAACATTTGGTTCGATGTGCCGCGAGGACCGAGCAAACTGTATGTGTGTTGTGAAATCAAAAATGTTGAGAAGCACTGAAATAACATATACGAAAATGCAATGTACTCCAAAGTCCGAATTAATACAAAATGTACCAATTAATAACTATTAGTGTTAATTATGAAAACGTATATATATATATATATATGTATATATATATATGTATATACAGTATATATAACATATCTATGTTAATCTGGGAGACTGCCACTAAGACCATCGTAAAATTAGGTAATTCGCCACCAGTACACAAGACATGTTCCTGTCTTCAGCCAGACAGACTGCCTCAGTGTGGTTTACAACCTTTTATTAAGACGCCTGCTGATTCGTGATGTCCCCACTAATTGCCGTGGCAGCTAATGGCTTTAGCTAATCTGTCACTCCTGTATCTAACTCCGCCCCAATGCCATTGTTAAGGCATCTAGTGTGTGTCACGTCAGGTACATGTAAGTAGCTCATGTCACACATTTTACTTATTGGATGAAAGTGTGAGCCAATTAGAACAGCGACTGGCGATATCTGGGAATATATAAATATACCATTAGCATCAGTTCCACTACAGTTTGCAAACGCGAATCTACGAAGACGTGAAAGTTGAGGATGGAAACTTCAAGTGGTAGCGAACGAACGGTAAGTCCGATTGCGTGACTAAAATATGACTAAGTTATACCGTGATTTATATTGCCCGAAATTCTCTATTATTAAATTTACGTTCTTCTTTTGTAAAACATATTTTTATGATACTAGAAACCTGCCGTGCCTGTTATAGATTTGCACCATATGGAGTTCGTTTTTTTGGGTCCCTGTGTCGTTAGGGTCCTCGGTGTTGGGCTGTGCAGGTGGGGTTATGCGGTCATCCAGGGCAGTGTCCGTCGAGCCAGTCTGAGACAATATGGGGTCAGCACACTGTCAGTTTTCCCATTGGCGACCATGTTAATGTTTTGTGTGATTATAAGAAAACGATACCTATAAAGTTTCTTAAACTTCTCACCTGCTGTTATTATCATCTCATTGACATGCTGGTCGAGTTTAGTCAAAATCTAATATCTCCAGCTCTTGCAAAATGCCTGTATGTATGACATCCGTCAATATTTACAAATGGATGCAGGCTGTAATCCGGCTAAAGTGTCAACTAGCCAAATTGCTGCCAGATACCCTTCCGCTTAGTAAAATCAGCTAAAAAGACACCATTTTACTGTCAACAGCTTCTACAATCACATCTAGAAATCCGACTACTCAAATGCACTTATGTCAGAGCAAGTGAATATTGTAAAAAGTCATTTCTCAAAAATATACTGCACTCTTTTTCGTATGTAACCATCCAGGAAGTCTAACAGTGTCCTAACCCCAAATAGGCATGGCGTTTTTGGAGAAACGTGTTGAAAACAACACACTTTATAGGCACCAATGTTTCAAGCACTCTGCAATTTTATTTTTTGTAATCCCTCCAGGTGTTTGTGTTTTATGCACATTTCAAAGGTGCCACCAAACTTGGCAAGGCACCAGAAAAATCAGCACTTCGCTGTTGGACAATTTGTAATCCAGCACAATGTTCTCAGGTGGCACTATGAACTCCTGATACAGTGTTCCAGAAAGTCCAATATGTGTTTTATAAGAAAATTCAATACAGCCAGTTGTTATGTTACATTCAAATTTGTATTTATTGTTTGACCTTGTGCCCTATTTACAAATGTAAACATCAACAAAGACACCTTAGGGTGTGAATTCCTCAAAGGCCAGACGTCTCGAGCAGTTCAATTACATACTATTACACAGCCTAATTAGCAGACATTCAGAAAACAATGCCACTTGCTTGATTGGCCAGAAGGTCCAGTCAGTAGACAGATCTGATAACAGGCTCCGGCTATGGCTGACTCCAGCTAATCACTGTCCTCAGACTTCATTACGGTCAATTACAACATCTTCACATGTGTTTAGTCAGCTGAAGTAAACAAAAAAAGATTGATGAATCACCCTGCTGCAATGTCATTGGTTCATTTTCATACGTATTTTCAAATTGAAAGAAGCACTTAATCAAGCTACAGCTGAAATTAGAAATTCAAAGAGAAGCTATGAAAAAAAAATAGCTAGTAATATAAAACATGACAGTAAGAGTTTTTATGCGTATATTCGAAGCAAACAGAAAGTTCAGGATAAGGTCGGTCCTCTAGAAGATAGTGCTGGAAATACAATATCAGAGGGATTCTTAATGGCAGAAGACCTGAATGAGTATTTTAGTTCAGTGTTTACCAGGGAAGATATTAGTTCACTGCCAGTACCAGAGGCTAAGTTCAAGGGGGCAGATTCAGACTATTTAGGACAGTTAGTTGTAACCTCGGAAATGGTAGCTAAGAAAATAAGGGCTATGAAGGATAATAAATCACCTGGAATGGATGGTATTCCACCCAAACTACTATTGGAAATTGTAGAACAAATTAGCGTACCGCTTGCAACAGTTTTCAATTTGTCATTAGAAGAGGGAGTGGTTCCTTTAGAATGGAAAGAGGCAAACATTATACCGTTATTTAAAAAAGGTTCGAGAGACAAGTCAGAGAACTATAGACCAGTGAGTTTAACATCAGTGATTTGCAAATTATTAGAACGTCTAATTAAAGATCACATGGTGGATTTTCTTGTTAAACATAACTTGATAAACCCATCTCAACATGGGTTTTTAAAAGCAAGGTCATGCTTAACAAATATTTTATGTTTTTTGGAAGACATCACTAGGTGGGTAGATGAAGGATCACCAGTAGATATCATCTATTTAGATTTTCAAAAAGCTTTCGACAAAGTAGCACATCAAAGATTACTCCTTAAGCTAAAGGCCCACGGCATAGGAAATGGTATAATAAACTGGATAGAAAAATGGCTGAATGACAGAAGACAACGTGTAGTAGTTGATGGGGAGGCTTCAAACTGGAAATCGGTATTGAGTGGGGTACCACAGGGATCAGTACTAGGACCTATATTATTCTTAATATATATCAACGATTTGGACGATGATATAACAAGCAAGGTGTTGAAATTTGCGGATGATACAAAAGTGTTTAGAAGGATTAAAAGTGATGGAGATAGACAGCATTTACAAGATGATCTTGACAGGTTGATAAAAATGGTCTGAAAAGTGGCAAATGCTGTTCAATTTTGGGAAATGTAAATGCCTCCACACAGGTCATGGGAATGAAGAGGTAAAATATAAAATGGGGGTACTGTTCTAAGTACTACTGTAAAAGAAAAGGACTTAGGGTTAACCATTAGTGCTGATATGAAGGTTTCAGAGCAGTGCGGAATTGCAGCTTCAAAGGGAAATCAAATCCTAGGATTAATTAGGCGAAATATAGCGTATAAGGAAAAAGAATTAATAGTACCGCTATACAAAACAATAGTGAGGCCTCATTTAGAATATTGTATACAAGCATGGAGGCCATATCGCAAGAAGGACATATATATGCTAGAAAGAGTACAGAGGAGAGCGACTAAAATGATACCAAAACTGAGGGATCTTAGTTACGAAATACGCCTAAAAGAATGTGGTTTAACAACACTAGAGACCAGGAGATTGAGAGGAGATCAGATAGAAGTGTTTAAAATATTGAATGGTTATGAAAATATTGATAGAAATATTTTTTTCTCAGTTAAGAAAGATAGAAGGACCAGAGGACATGAAGCTACATTAGTAAAGGAGCAGTGTAGATTAGATATAAGAAAGTTCTCACTTTCACAAAGGACTGTAAATGAATGGAACATATTATCTCCTGATTGTGTTGGTGCTAGTAGCGTGAATATGTTTAAAAATAAAATCGACACATACCTTAAAAGGGCGGGATACATGTAGATAAAAAGTATTGGACTCTCGATAAGCCAAAAGGCTTCCTTGTCCACCTGCCATCCAGAGTAATTTTCTGGATGGAAATCTTGTTAAATCTTATTAAATCTAAATCAAGCATTGCAACCCACCTAGATTGTCTGGGAGTTATCCAAAAATCACCCTCTACCTCCCGTCTTCCTTCCAAACATTGTAACAATTTCCGGAAATGTGAACAGGGCTCCCGCTCAGTACTATACTAACAATAACAACGGTACTTGGTAGAGCGCATACATTCGTCATGCGGAACACTTTGCCAGTTTGAACAGACACATGAATGTGAGATAAGGCCGCCGCGTTCATCTGTTTATATTCTTTCAGGTTTGTATTATGAATTACATCGTGAACTGAAGGAAAAATCATGACATTTCATAACAAACTTATGATTAATAAATTTCCAGAATCCTAAATCAGAATGCCCCATAAACCATGTTTTGCAGCTTGAAAACAATTACCGGGAATCCCCCCAACCGAGAGTCGGAATTCTTCTTTGGTACTCTCCCCTAATCCTAGAAATCTTCCGGATGCAATGTTCAAGAGGTTGGGATGACTGCCGCATTGCTACGATACTTTATTGTCAGCACTAATTACTACTCCTAAGTCCATTTTTGTTTTGGTTCTGCCTAGTAAATTATCTGTAATCCGCCTAATGAGTATTGCATATGTTGTTTTGCTACACCATCTTAATAACGGATTCAAAACAGTTATTAGCAAAATGGTTAAGTTCACCAATGGAGTAAAATGCATACTCAAAAACTAACTGTATCAAGCAAACAAGTTGAGCGGTAGGACATGTTAGAATATAGTATTTAGGTACCCTTCTATTAAAATGTAAAACAGTTTCACAGTTGTGCTGCTTTATAAGAAAAAATCGAATGGTTATAACATATTAACTGCTGGCTTGGAAACAGGGCAGTTAAAGGTAATTACGGCATACGACTTGTGTTCACAGAGTCCTGTTCTGTTGACACAAATTATGCCATTACTACAGTCCAGTAGCTATACCATGTAGACATATATGCACGGATTATAAATGTTTAGGCTAAACGATAGCATAACGAATTTAACTTAATATATTCAAAAGGTTTACCACACAAGTGTCTTACCACGTTGTGTGTACACAAGCTATTAAACCACCATAACCTTTACCACACAAGTGTCTTACCACGTTGTGTGTACACAAGCTATTAAACCACCATAACCTTTACCACACAAGTGTCTTACCACGTTGTGTGTACACAAGCTATTAAACCACCATAACCTTTACCACACAAGTGTCTTAACCACGTTGTGTGTACACAAGCTACTAAACCACCATAACCTTTACCACACAAGTGTCTTACCACGTTGTGTGTACACAAGCTATTAAACCACCATAACCGAGTCAACATTCCCAATGATTGAAAGCAACTTTATGACCGGAAGACAATCACTGCTCAAGTGTAGTAGCATCCACATCGGATTTGGCTCATTGGTAAGCTAATGTTACAATATATGTTTTCAGTCAAGCACAAACATTAAACTTTTTTATGAGTTTCATCATTGTTATCGCTGGTTAAAGGATAGATAACGGATTCAACTGAATATTGCCCCCCCATTCATACACCGGGTTGCAGTGACGTGAAAACTAAGTAGAATCCGAATTTTATGTTTGCTGACAACCGAGGGCTACGTAGCAGACATGCAGAGAAAGACAGGAGCTGCTGGTTTGTTGTTTTAAAAGTTGCCTAGAGTCTTAGGATCGAACTACAAAATCCACAAGTTAGAGGGGAAACCCACCTCCCAAATCCTTCCTCGCCCAGCATTGCCACATATTGCCTGCTAGTTTTGTTTTTATAAATTGTTGTAGGCATGCAATTACACCAGAGAATCAGGAATAGTTACTAAACTCATCATAGACATTGGATGGGAAATCCTCCAGACAAGAACAGCCAGAAGATTATGCACCTTATATAAGATGGGACGCATCTTTGTAGATATCTGGCTAGATTAAAAGCATAACAATCAGTTTCTCAATATTTTTTAATAGTGTTTTTTTCCATACGAGTGAAATACCCCATTTCCTCTTCACCAGCTGGATGAAAATTGCTTAATGCTTTCGAATTCTTGTAGTTCGTTTTTTGCTTGTGTAGCAATTTGGGAAGATTGTAAGGGGTGGGGTTTGGGTGGTTGTCGCATGATTATGTAATCAGACAGTTGAGCAACGGGTGGATAGTGATGTCTTATTTGAATCTGGGCGGTGTCTAACTTGAAGTTTTGCGATTTTTGTTATGTGATATATGATCGCCTATATGGTAATCGATTAATTTAATTTCGAAATTCTTGAAGTCCTCCCAAAGTTCAATTACTTAACTGTCCCATATTCATTTAAGCAATTGTAACTTACATCTGACAGTGTTGTTTAAAATAGCTGCTAAGAATGTTTCCTTAACGATAAGAAGATTGTCTTAGCAAATTACCCAGGAAATGTCACCTACTTAGGATATACAGCGTGTGTAACACCCTCCTTAGTGCCGCACCAAAGCACCAATGGAGTACCATCCGACCGAAGCCTTTGAAATCTGATATGCGAGCTCGATCGTGATTATTGTGCATGTTTCTGACCAGATGACAGTTCGTGATTAAACTCGACGCTCTCGTTCGACGTTATAACACACCTGCCACATTTGTTTTGTCTTCAAATTCTGCATAAATCCGTGTAACAATATTTTTTTTTTACCGGCCAGCAGCATTTCTACTCCGACCAAGTGTCGACATTCATCAGGCTACAAAATAGACCTACATCAACCAAAACCCGCTGTGCTTTGTAGGACGTTTGCCTTGAATCCAAAGTATTTGTTCTTTAATCGCTATGAATTTGTGACTAAATGTTATACTTGTGTAATGTAATAAATCGACCAGTAATGTAATAAAAACGATGACGATTTTTATGATGACGATGATGATGGAGATTGTGATTATGATATTAGTATAGTGTTGATGAAAATGTTGATGCGGTGAATAAATAATGATTATGATGATAACGATAAGAAAGATGAAAACAATTAAGGGGTCATCTTAGTGATGATGATGACGATGAGTCTTCCGATGATCGGGATGGTTATAATGATGATGATTATGATGACGGGATTGATGATGATGGAGACGTTGATAATGATGATATTAAATGATTATGATGATGAGGAGGAGGAAGATGAAGATAGTGAAGGCGTTATCTTAGTGATGAAGACGGGCCTATGGAGTTTTATCCGGCGGCTCACCTTCGGGACGAGGGCGGATTATAGTCGGATACCGATACTGCGCCAATGATTAGCCGCTCATATGCCGACTGTGCCTAATTTTCCATAGCACATAGCCCTCGAAGTCGCTTGAGTTACTTTACTTAATTGCATAGGCCAAATTATTGACCTCTCGCTGTCCTCTTGGATGTCACCCCCCTCCATTTCGTCCGGTCTAGAGCATACCGCTCTGCTGTTAATAGAGGGAGTCTAGTGTCTTGTCTAATTTGGTGAATTCACCTCTGCCTTGGACTTCCTCTTTTCCTTTGTCCTTTGAAGTCTTCCTTGAAAGCTAATGAGGTTTTCGTTTGGCATACGGCAAACACGTACAAACCATCGGAGTCTTCCATGTGTGTTGACATCTGAGATGGATTCAGCAGTGAATGTCTCCTCTCTGATCTGGCCATTTCGTAGTCTGTCTGTCCTGGTAACACCTGATAGCCAGCAGGCATCGCATCTCAAAAACTTCAAGAGCCTGTGTCTCTTGAGATCGTAATGTCCACAGTCGCTAGGTGTCACGAAATGCGCATAGAATAGACGTTGGTTGTCGTACAAATGAGGTATAAAGGAAAGAAGAGCATAGAATGGTCCGTGTAACTGGAATTGCCACACTTTTCGGCAACAAATCTTTTGACTATTTATATGTGTCAAATGCTATTTAAAGTAAGAGAAATGATTTAAATCCGATTAATAAAATTCATCAAACAAATCCAGTGCTTGATCGCGAGCTTGGAAACATGTGCTACACGTGACGTCACGATTCATTTTGTATACCACTACATCCCTATCTCTTACTGGAATAATTAGCATTCTACTGTTTGAACCAGACGTAGAAGTCGGCGCCCCTTGTGTGAATTGCTTTACCGATACGGCATCGCGGGCCGGTAGTCCTTCGCTTTTATCCAACGACTATTGGGATACTTACCTGAGGTTTCCCGATAATTAAATATATCACGATAACCGTATTAGTGGATATGTAAACTGTCATAAAATTAAACATTTGAATCACAAGCTTCAGAAAAGTGTCTCAAATGATGCATGCTCCTCTATATATATATATATATATATATATATATATATATATACTGTATATATATATATATATATATATATATATATGTATATGCATGCATGGAAGTATGTATATTACACATTCTAGCATGACATTGATATACCTGGGGGTAGTTCTAATTCTCTGAAGTGTAGTTCAATGTATTTGAAGCTTGCCGTTTTACTGCTCGTCAATGCATGTGCAGGTTCCCAGTAAAGGAAGAAGACCAAAGAGGATGCCCCCAGACAAAATTGCCAAAGAATGGTGTATTTCACATACCGATGGTGATCCTGAAGGATTTGTGGAGGAAATCATACCTCCAAAAGGTGTGTCTATTTTATTCTCACATGACATGACATTCACAAAATAGTAAACACTTATCCTTGTCGTGCAATAGCATATATACATTAAATCATGTTTAATGCCACCATTGAGTCTTATCTGTTGTTTTTATTGGCCCAATATTCGGTCATAATTTTCATGTGAGGGACAATGTCATCTATCATTATGTTTAATTATCTTATCTTATTCTAAGATGCTTATTCATTTAAGCAAACGCATCCATCTTCATAACTGCATTGTGGACCCTTCTTTCCTGGTTAATTTGTACTGCTGGCTGTAGCATCTCTAGGTATCCCATCTGCATAGCTAGATTAAATAATGCATACTATCAACTGTTCTTTCCAGTTAATCTGCAAACACTGCAGGGAAGGCAACCAACAATTACCGGAATCAAAGTCAAACAGCTTCTAAAGAACAAATATTTCCGTAATCATACTGTTTTAACCATACAATCTATACATTTTATCTGAAAGGTCATGGAACAAAATTTATAAATTCATCACATCTTATAAATGCATAACAAATAATTTAAGCTTCTGAGAGATATCGTATGTGATTCACATTCAGCCAATATAAAAATGTTTTGCATGCAGACACAGTTGTGATACGATAGCTATAAAACCATTAACCTTTCAAATGTACACCCTCATATTTCAAGTTGTTTTATTTAAGGACGAGGCGTTAGAGTGAACAAGCACTTTCTGAAAGGGGCATTTCTACTAGAATACAGTGGGGAACTCATCACAGCAGAGGATGGAGAGTGTAGGGAAGAGAAGAGCGACAGTGTTTTCCGATACTTTTTCCCTTTTAAAGGGAAACAGTGGTGGTAGGTTCCTTCTATGACTTATGATTCTGAAACGTTTTTCAGTCTACCAAATTAATCATTAATGATCATTAGTATATTAAACAGATTTGTAAATTTTGTTTTTAAACATACACGCTGCTGGCATTTACACACTCTATAGATAATCTGCTCCACTAATTGATTGTCCTATGTGAGAATGAGCACTTTCCTATATCTAAACTGTTATGTTCTTTCACTAATTAACGTTATTACGTGTATTCTACTTTGTTTACCTTTCTTATGTGAAAACAATAGTTCTATCAATACGTTCATACTCATTCAATATCTTTAAAACTTCTGATCTCATAGTATTCTACTTGTCCCCAGGGTTGTCAACCCTTTAGACCTCAAGTCGGCCACATTCTGTTAGACGTTTGTCATATATAAGGTATCCCAGTCCTGGATTAATTTGAGTTGCTCTCCTCTGTACACTTTCTAGCGTATATACTATATCCTTTTCACGACATGGTCTCAAAACTTGTGTACAGTATTTTAAATGACGCTTAACTACTGCTTTGTACTCTTTTTCTTACGCGAAAATACATTTGCTTAAATACACTTACTGATTAGACACACTTACTGTGCTTAAATACACTTGCATGTAACGAGACTGTCAATCACAATATGTATAATTATGTTACCACAGTGTTGATGCCACAAAAGAGGAAAAGTATGGCCATAAACTGGGACGGTTGGTAAACCACGGAAGACACGACAAGAATGCTGTGATGAAAGTAGTGAACTGTGATGGCAAACCGGCTCTTGCTTTATTCACCTTGAAAAACTTGAAGCGCGGGGACGAAATCCTGTATGATTATGGAATAGACATATTACCGTGGGAGCAGCAGTCAAGTGAACGCCAGCCTTCCACGCAGACAACTGTACGCCAACCTTCCAAACAGACAGCTGTAAGACAATCTTCCAAACAGAAAACTGTACGCCAACCTTCCAAGCACACAGCTGAACACCAGTCTTCCAAACAGACAGCTGTACGCCAGCCTTCCAAACAGACAGCTGTACGCCAACCTTCCAAACAGACAGCTGTACGCCAACTTTCCAAGCACACAGCTGAACGCCAGCCTTCCAAACAGACAGCTGTACGCCAACCTTCCAAACACACAGCTGTACGCCAATCTTCCAAACAGACTGCTGTACGCCAACGTTCCCAGCAGACAACTGAACGCCAACCTTCCAAGCAGACAACTGAACACCAAACTTCCCAGCGGACAATTGAACGTCAACCTTCCCAGAGGACAGCTAAACGCCAACCTTCTCAGAGGACAACTGAATGTCAACTTTCCAAGCAGACAGCTGGACATCATCCTTCTGAGCAGACAACTGAAAATCATCCCTTCCAGCAGACAACGGAGCGTCAACCTTCCAAGCGGACAACTGAACGCCAACCTTCCACGCAGGCAGCTGAACACCAACCTTCCCAGCGGAGAACTGAACGCCAACCACCCAAGCAGACAACTGAACGCCAACCTTCCCAGCGGACAGCTGAACGCCAACCTTCCAAGCAGACAACTGAACGCCAAACTTCTCAGCTGACAACTGAACGCCAACCTTCCCTGAGGACAACTGAACGTCAACCTTCCAAGCAGACAGCTGGACATCATCCTTCTGAGCAGACAACTGCAAATCATAATTTCCAGCATACATCAGAACGCCAACCTTCCAAGCAGACAACCGAACGCCAACTTTCCAAGCAGACAATTGAACGCCAACCTTACAAGCAGACAACTGAAAGTCAACATTCCCAGCAGACAGCTGAACGGCAAACTTTCCAGCAGATAGCTGAACGGCAACCTTCCAAGCAGACAACTGAACGTCAACATTCTCTTCAGACAACAGAACGGCAACCTTCGCAGCAGATAGCTGACAACCAACCTTCCCAGCAGATAGCTGAAAACCAAACTTCCCAGCAGATAGCTGAACGGCAATCTTCCCAGCAGATAGCTGAACGGCAAGATTCCCAGCAGATAGCTGAACGGCAACTTTCCCAGCAAATAGCTGAACGGCAACCTTCCCAGCAGATAGCTGAACGGCAATCTTCCCAGCAGATAGCTGAACGGCAACCGTCCCAGCGGACAACTGAACGCCAACCTCCCAAGCAGATAACTGAACGCCAGCCTTCCCAGCGGATAGCTGAACGCCAAGCTTCCAAGCAGACAATTGAACGACAACCTTCCAAGCAGACAACTGAACGCCAACATTCCCAGCAGACAGCTGAACATCAACCTTCCCAGCCGGTAGCTGAACGGCAACCTTCCCAGCAGACAGCGGACCGGCAATCTTCCCAACATATAGCTGACCGGCTACCTTCCCAGCAGACAGCTGATTGGCAACCTTCCCAGCAGACAGCTGAACGGCAACCTTCCAAGCAGACAACTGAACGCCAACATTCCCAGCAGACAGCTGAACATCAACCTTCCCAGCCGGTAGCTGAACGTCAACCTTCCCAGCAGACAGCGGACCGACAATCTTCCCAGCAGATAGCTGACCGGCTACCTTCCCAGCAGACAGCTGATTGGCAACCTTCCCAGCAGACAGCGGACCGGCAACCTTCCCAGCAGATAGCTGAACGGCAACCTTCTCAGCAGACAGCTGAACGGCAACCTTCCCAGCAGATAGCTGAACGGCAACCTTCCCAGCAGACAGCTGAATGGCAACCTTCTCAGCAGACAGCTAAACGGCAACCTTCCCAGCAGATAGCTGAACGGCAACCTTCCCAGCAGACTGCGGACCGGCATCATTCCCAGCAAATAGCTGAACAGCAACCTTCCCAGCAGACAGCTGAATGGCAACCTTCTCAGCAGACAGCTGAACGGCAACCTTCCCAGCAGACAGCTGAATGGCAACCTTCTCAGCAGACAGCTGAACGGCAACCTTCCCAGCAGATAGCTGAACGGCAACCTTCCCAGCAGACTGCGGACCGGCAACCTTCCCAGCAAATAGCTGAACAGCAACCTTCCCAGCAGACAGCTGAATGGCAACCTTCTCAGCAGACAGGTGAACGGCAACCTTCCCAGCAGATAGCTGAACGGCAACCTGCCCAGCAGACAGCTGAATGGCAACCTTCTCAGCAGACAGCTGAACGGCAACCTTCCCAGCAGATAGCTGAACGGCAACCTTCCCAGCAGACAGCGGACCGGCAACATTCCAAGCAGACAACTGAATGTCAACATTCTCAGCAGACAACTGTACGGCAACCTTCCCAGCAGACAGCGGACCGTCAACCTTCCCAGCAGATAGCTGTAAACCAACCTTCCCAGCAGATAGCTGAATGGCTACCTTCTCAGCAAACAGCTGACCGACAACCATCCCAGCAGACTGCGGAACTGCAACCTTCGCAGCAGATAGCTGACAACCAACCTTCCCAGCAGATAGCTGAATGGCTACCTTCTCAGCAAACAGCTGACCGACAACCATCCCAGCAGACTGCGAACCTGCAACCTTCGCAGCAGATAGCTGACAACCAACCTTCCCAGCAGATAGCTGACAACCAACCTTCCCAGCAGATAGCTGAAAACCAACCTTCCCAGGAGATAGCTGAACGGCAACCTTCACAGCAGATAGCAAAACGGCAACGTTCCTTGCAGATAGCTGAACGGCAACATTCCCAGCAGATAGCTGAACGGCAACCTTCCCAGCAGACAACTGAACGCCAACCTCCCAAGCAGACAACTGAACGCCAACCTTCCCAGCGGACAGCTGAACGCCAAGCTTCCAAGCAGATAAATGAACGTCAACCTTCCAAGCTAGCTAACAAGATAGCTAAACGGCAATCTTCCCTGCAGATAGCTGATCGGCAACCTTTCCAGCAGACAGCTGAACATCAACCTTCCCAGCCGGTAGCTGAATGGCAACCTTCCCAGCAGATAGCTGAACGGCTACCTTCCCAGCAGATAGCTGAACGGCTACCTTCCCAGCAGATAGCTGAACGGCTACCTTCCCAGCAGATAGCTGAACGGCTACCTTCCCAGCAGATAGCTGAACGGCAACCTTCTCAGCAGATAGCTGAACGGCAACCTTCCCAGCAGATAGCTGAACGGCAACCTTCTCAACAGACACCTGGACACCATCCTTCTGAGCAGACAACTGAAAATCGTGACACCGTTTTTCACTGCCCTCCCGCAACAGTAGATTCAGATACAGAATCTTCTGATACGCTCTCTGACAGCGGAAGTCAGTATAATCCAAACAATGAAACTGTATCATCAGATTCAGAAGAAGCAGAAGACGACTTTGTTCCTGACTCAGACAACTCTGAAGAAATACTGTCGACATATCCTGCCTTAGATGGTGCAATACAGCAGTTACCTGATTGCTTAGAACAAGTCTCAGTACAGAGAGGTAACATCCACAATGAGACAATGCAAGGTGTAACTAGTGCTGATAGCTCAGTGGGTGGCATAACTGTGATGACTACAAGCAATTCGGGCAATTATCGTTCATGGGACAAGAAATACTACTGTGTCTATTGTGAAAAACCACAGTTGAAACTGCCACGGCATTTGGAAGCTATGCACCAAGACGAGCCAGAAGTTGTTCAAGCACTCTGTGACAAAGACAAGAAGAGCAGGCAAGCAAAACTGACAAAGATTCGCAATCTTGGTAATCACAAACATAACTGTGAAGTGCTGAAGAGTGGGGTTGGATCATTAATAGTTTCGTACAGACCAAAGGCTTCCTGTTCACCAGAAGATTATGGACCATGCCAGTATTGCTACACGTATCTGGTGTGGAAGGACCTATGGAAGCACAAGTGTCAGTTGCAACCAGCAGTGGATGTTGATGGCAGAAACAGGAAGCGGAAACGGTATGCGCAGTCATGCAAACTACTCTTGCCACCCCCAAAGGGAGCCAGTGAGGCCTTGAACAGCGTGTTGTCTTCCCTGAAGCAAGACGCCGTATCACGTGCTGCAAAGAACGACGCTCTTGTAATGCAGCTGGCAAGGAAAGAGTACCTTAAGGTGGGCCATGACAGTGAGCAGCACGATTATATTCGGGCAAAAATCCGTGAAATGGGACGTCTACTTTTAGAACTACGCCAGAAACCGGGAGCAGAAGGTGCCGATCTTGAGTCGTTCATCGACCCGACTAAATTCAGAGAGGTTGTCAGTGCTGCAAAGAAAATGTCGGGTTACAGCGAGACCGCACACACTTTCCGTACGCCCTCACTAGCACTGAAAATTGGCCATTCCGTCAAAAAATGTGCTTTGATCGTCAAAGGTCAAGCACTGGAATCACTCGATGGGGATCTAGAGAAGAGGGCAGAGGCCTTTCACCAACTCTGCGAAATGAAATGGACGGAAGAAATATCATCACATGCACTGAGGACATTGCACCACAAGAAACGCAATAAAGCAAAGGTGTTGCCACTGACTGAGGATGTGATTAAGCTTACAAGCTACTTGAAAGAAACTGGAAGGAAGCAGGTGGGATTGCTAAAAGAAGACAGCATCGATGCCAACAGCAAGATGCTGGCCTATGACACACTGAACAGCACTACACTGACATCAGTGTTGCTGTTCAATAGACGGCGTCAGGGAGAAGCTTCTAAAATGACCTTATCTGACTACAGTGAGAAACACTTTGTGGGACGTCAAGACGTTGTTGTAAAGTCCCTATCAAATGTCGAACAGGAACTATGCAAAATGATAACCAGGGTAGAGCTGGTCGGGAAACGTGGTCAAATAGTGCCAATCTTGTTCACCGCTGAGATGAAATCATGGATTGACCTTCTTCTTGAAGTGAGGGCAGAAGTGGGAATTCCAGCAAAAAACAGCTACGTTTTTGCACGGTCACACTACGGCTCTCTTGGTCACATCCGCGCGTCTGATTGCTTGCGTGAGGCGAGTATGGTCTGTGGAGCAAAACAACCCGAGAATTTGAGGGGAACGCAATTGCGGAAGCAGATTGCAACTCTATCTCAGATTCTCAATCTCAAGGAAAATGAAATGGACATGTTAGCAAAATTTCTTGGCCATGACATACGTATTCATCGAGAATATTACAGACTGCCAGAAGAGACTTTGCAAGTGGCAAAAGTAGCCAAGCTTCTTCTGGCAATGGAAAGAGGAACGGTTGGATCCCTAGCTGGAAAGACACTGGACGACATTATCATTGATCCTAATGAAGGTTTGAATGCTTTTATTGTTCTTTCAATGTTAACCAGTGCACACTGACTACCAAGTGTTGCAACAACAACCATTAGCCATAGAAGATCCACAAACATCTTCCTTTTCAAAACATGTCTCTTCAGTTCCTTAATTACATATATGATTAACTTATGTTATCATTTTAAAGCAAAATTACAACTGTTGCTGCAGCCACAACGAAACATTAGAAATCAGCATGTCTTATTTCTGCAGGTGTTTTAATTTTTGAAATGTATGTCCACATATGGGAAGATCGGTTGCATTTATTATATGTTTTTAATGGTCGTCGGGTACAATTCCACCGTGTATTGTTATCACGGTGTCACTTATTTTACAAATAATTGTTTCAAGCCAATCATCACATCACTTTACTTCTTATATTGATTTCTTATGATGTCCCTTCTGTCTGTAGAGGTGGATGAAGAGAATGATCACGGCGAAAACAATGACAATAACAGTGTTGGTGGTAAGCTGAATTGATAATAATAATAATGGACTTCTAACTCGCCTGTATCCCCAGGAATCTGAGCTCAGAGGCGCAACATACAATAATCGTTAAGCATAATCATGAACGGGGACGTGCAATAGTCATCATTAGTGCAGGGGACCGCCGAAAGTTTATGGTGGGAATGCAATTTCAAACAAATACGTCTCAAGTTTATTACGAAAGGTTATTTTAATATGATGGGGAGTTGATTCCAAATTTTTGGTGCAGCCACAGAGAAAGCACGCTTGCCAATATCAAGCTTAATTTTGGGGATAAATAATTGTTGTAAGGCAGATGATCTTAGATTCCTAGGGATATCTGAAATACGCAGGAGACTAACTAACTAGGTAACAGTAGCTAATTTGGATTTGATTCAATAAGCGACTGGAAGCCAGTGGAGCTGTCTAAGTAGTGGTAGCGATGGTGAGAAACGAGGGGCTCTGACATCCATCAAAATATTACACTATTTGGCCGCTAACAAATACTACATTATTTGAATGCTAAGAAATCCATTTAACACAATCGTGCAGAATAATGACATATTATCCTTAGCTTAATAGCACCCACACATTGTGCCAAAATATACTTCAATATTGTCATTTATTGTTCCGCATTCAAACAAAATTAAAAACAATTTTCTAAAATTATTCATCTTGCTCATCTCTATAATACATTTTTTTAACATTCCCTATTAACCTTGCAGAAGTGCCTGGCACAGAGCATGAGATGGAAGACGAACAATCCAGCAGCAATACTACCAGCGAGGAGGAGGACTATGTTCTTGAGAAATGTAAGTTCGTTATATGCTAAATAGTAGCGTTTATTCCTCCTAGATTAAAATAACTTCTTAACATTAATATAAAGCAAAAGCTTATTCACCTCGAACAATCACGCAAATGTTGAACATCTTATCTGTTGAAAATCTTACAGGTGTCCCACCCAAATTTTTTGGACCGCATCCACCTTCTACGGGAAGATGCATGCATGTACTGCAATACTTAAGACACATTAGGAATGCACAGCCACCATTTGCACAGTCATCTCACGGAGGTACTGTCCCTGTAACTGTATCTATAGTGAAGCCATCTGCATTTGCAAAAGGACTACATAGCCGAGAAAAGGGAACCACTATATATAGGATATGTCTCTAAGAATCAGACCATTACTTTTTCAGTCGTCTAAATCAACGATGTTGTTCAAGTGATTGAACAATTGAGTCTAAATTGTTGGTCTTCCCCGTGTTGCAGCAAATTGCAAAAGACGCGACATGAGCAAGTCGGGGCCAAACAAGAGAAAGAAGAGGCAGACGCTGGGTGAGAAAGGATGCAGACGAAGAGTGTGGAATGACGCTGAAAAATCAGCAGTCATGCGACATCTTGGTACTAAAATTCTCCTTAAGAGACTGCCAGGAAAACGAGACATTGAGAGATGTCTTGCAATGGAACCCGTTCTTGGAGAGAGAACGTGGACCAACATCAAAGACTTTTGTCGAAACAGCATCATATCGGCAACCAAGTAGACCAGCTTCATTAGTATTGCATGATGGGGAATCAATGTCACGTTCATGATTTTGTGTAACCTTAGTCAAATAGAGTAGTAACTCATTAGAGTAAGATTGATCCCATTGTCTGGGTTATTGTTCACACAAACACACACACCATGTGGTCTATGAAATGACATGACACCAAATGAAGTACACGGGTGATTAGTGAATTATGGTGATGCTTAGTTGATTAGCACAACGAATGCAGACCAATTATAATTTTATTTGTGCTATTAGTGGCATATCTAGGATCTGGCAAAGGGAGACCAAAGGGGGGGTCATGTTTAGTCGGTTTCTTATGCTAACCTGTAGTAACCCAACAGGTTACATACAAAACAATCAGCCAAAAGAGGCTTGGCCAAATGCCCCCTAAATACGCTAAGATTGTAAATTTAGGTGTAAGTATAATTTGACGTGAAGTCAATACATTGGGCTTGAAGTGTATTAATGCGTAATATGCATGGATGAATACTATGCTCTATTTCGGTGCCTCTCATGCCCCTCCATGCCTTGCCTCCTGGCTACGCGCCTGACAACCAGCGACACATTGTGAAATGGCTTGTTTGTGTTACTTTATCTGAATAAAAAGCGATGTTATAGTTGACAAATTAGGTGTCGTTTTATTATGCCAAATCGGATGATATGCAGCACATATAAATTCACGTTAAAACTCCCAATTGTTTGTGTGTGGCTGGTTATGGGTGAAAATAGCACAACAAATACACTACGTGCTGGCGGCCGATTGGAATCTATGGAAATCAGTGCCTCTGTACACTGAATTTTGTGTGAGGTGTAGGACATAAACATACCATTTAGTCTCTCTGCCAGAAAAAAATTCCAAAACAATGTATATAATTACATGTGTATATATATATATATATGTGTGTGTGTGTGGACATATATATATATATATATAATATAAAATATATATATGTCCACACACACACACACACATATATATGTATATATATACACAATTTCACAATATACACAACAACCAAAACAAAACAGCAAGTTCACTATTTGTTGAACATTTTCTATTTTAATTTTTTTAATTTATATGTATATATATGTATATATATATATATACTCGAGCAATGTAGTTTGGTGATGTGAGCATTTTAGGAGAGATCAAACGATGAAAGAATGACACTTAAACTATCATCAAGGACCCCGTTAACTTCACGGTCATACATACATAAATTTATGTGTATATATATAACTGAAAACTGAGTTACAACTATAAGTT
>CM034543.1:19523831-19566142 GCA_020002185.1 Paraescarpia echinospica | reverse complement strand
ATTGGATGGGAAATCCTCCAGACAAGAACAGCCAGAAGATTATGCACCTTATATAAGATGGGACGCATCTTTGTAGATATCTGGCTAGATTAAAAGCATAACAATCAGTTTCTCAATATTTTTTAATAGTGTTTTTTTCCATACGAGTGAAATACCCCATTTCCTCTTCACCAGCTGGATGAAAATTGCTTAATGCTTTCGAATTCTTGTAATTCGTTTTTTGCTTGTGTAGCAATTTGGGAAGATTGTAAGGGGTGGGGTTTGGGTGGTTGTCGCATGATTATGTAATCAGACAGTTGAGCAACGGGTGGATAGTGATGTCTTATTTGAATCTGGGCGGTGTCTAACTTGAAGTTTTGCGATTTTTGTTATGTGATATATGATCGCCTATATGGTAATCGATTAATTTAATTTCGAAATTCTTGAAGTCCTCCCAAAGTTCAATTACTTAACTGTCCCATATTCATTTAAGCAATTGTAACTTACATCTGACAGTGTTGTTTAAAATAGCTGCTAAGAATGTTTCCTTAACGATAAGAAGATTGTCTTAGCAAATTACCCAGGAAATGTCACCTACTTAGGATATACAGCGTGTGTAACACCCTCCTTAGTGCCGCACCAAAGCACCAATGGAGTACCATCCGACCGAAGCCTTTGAAATCTGATATGCGAGCTCGATCGTGATTATTGTGCATGTTTCTGACCAGATGACAGTTCGTGATTAAACTCGACGCTCTCGTTCGACGTTATAACACACCTGCCACATTTGTTTTGTCTTCAAATTCTGCATAAATCCGTGTAACAATATTTTTTTTTTACCGGCCAGCAGCATTTCTACTCCGACCAAGTGTCGACATTCATCAGGCTACAAAATAGACCTACATCAACCAAAACCCGCTGTGCTTTGTAGGACGTTTGCCTTGAATCCAAAGTATTTGTTCTTTAATCGCTATGAATTTGTGACTAAATGTTATACTTGTGTAATGTAATAAATCGACCAGTAATGTAATAAAAACGATGACGATTTTTATGATGACGATGATGATGGAGATTGTGATTATGATATTAGTATAGTGTTGATGAAAATGTTGATGCGGTGAATAAATAATGATTATGATGATAACGATAAGAAAGATGAAAACAATTAAGGGGTCATCTTAGTGATGATGATGACGATGAGTCTTCCGATGATCGGGATGGTTATAATGATGATGATTATGATGACGGGATTGATGATGATGGAGACGTTGATAATGATGATATTAAATGATTATGATGATGAGGAGGAGGAAGATGAAGATAGTGAAGGCGTTATCTTAGTGATGAAGACGGGCCTATGGAGTTTTATCCGGCGGCTCACCTTCGGGACGAGGGCGGATTATAGTCGGATACCGATACTGCGCCAATGATTAGCCGCTCATATGCCGACTGTGCCTAATTTTCCATAGCACATAGCCCTCGAAGTCGCTTGAGTTACTTTACTTAATTGCATAGGCCAAATTATTGACCTCTCGCTGTCCTCTTGGATGTCACCCCCCTCCATTTCGTCCGGTCTAGAGCATACCGCTCTGCTGTTAATAGAGGGAGTCTAGTGTCTTGTCTAATTTGGTGAATTCACCTCTGCCTTGGACTTCCTCTTTTCCTTTGTCCTTTGAAGTCTTCCTTGAAAGCTAATGAGGTTTTCGTTTGGCATACGGCAAACACGTACAAACCATCGGAGTCTTCCATGTGTGTTGACATCTGAGATGGATTCAGCAGTGAATGTCTCCTCTCTGTTCTGGCCATTTCGTAGTCTGTCTGTCCTGGTAACACCTGATAGCCAGCAGGCATCGCATCTCAAAAACTTCAAGAGCCTGTGTCTCTTGAGATCGTAATGTCCACAGTCGCTAGGTGTCACGAAATGCGCATAGAATAGACGTTGGTTGTCGTACAAATGAGGTATAAAGGAAAGAAGAGCATAGAATGGTCCGTGTAACTGGAATTGCCACACTTTTCGGCAACAAATCTTTTGACTATTTATATGTGTCAAATGCTATTTAAAGTAAGAGAAATGATTTAAATCCGATTAATAAAATTCATCAAACAAATCCAGTGCTTGATCGCGAGCTTGGAAACATGTGCTACACGTGACGTCACGATTCATTTTGTATACCACTACATCCCTATCTCTTACTGGAATAATTAGCATTCTACTGTTTGAACCAGACGTAGAAGTCGGCGCCCCTTGTGTGAATTGCTTTACCGATACGGCATCGCGGGCCGGTAGTCCTTCGCTTTTATCCAACGACTATTGGGATACTTACCTGAGGTTTCCCGATAATTAAATATATCACGATAACCGTATTAGTGGATATGTAAACTGTCATAAAATTAAACATTTGAATCACAAGCTTCAGAAAAGTGTCTCAAATGATGCATGCTCCCCTATATATATATATATATATATATACTGTATATATATATATATATATATATATGTATATGCATGCATGGAAGTATGTATATTACACATTCTAGCATGACATTGATATACCTGGGGGTAGTTCTAATTCTCTGAAGTGTAGTTCAATGTATTTGAAGCTTGCCGTTTTACTGCTCGTCAATGCATGTGCAGGTTCCCAGTAAAGGAAGAAGACCAAAGAGGATGCCCCCAGACAAAATTGCCAAAGAATGGTGTATTTCACATACCGATGGTGATCCTGAAGGATTTGTGGAGGAAATCATACCTCCAAAAGGTGTGTCTATTTTATTCTCACATGACATGACATTCACAAAATAGTAAACACTTATCCTTGTCGTGCAATAGCATATATACATTAAATCATGTTTAATGCCACCATTGAGTCTTATCTGTTGTTTTTATTGGCCCAATATTCGGTCATAATTTTCATGTGAGGGACAATGTCATCTATCATTATGTTTAATTATCTTATCTTATTCTAAGATGCTTATTCATTTAAGCAAACGCATCCATCTTCATAACTGCATTGTGGACCCTTCTTTCCTGGTTAATTTGTACTGCTGGCTGTAGCATCTCTAGGTATCCCATCTGCATAGCTAGATTAAATAATGCATACTATCAACTGTTCTTTCCAGTTAATCTGCAAACACTGCAGGGAAGGCAACCAACAATTACCCGAATCAAAGTCAAACAGCTTCTAAAGAACAAATATTTCCGTAATCATACTGTTTTAACCATACAATCTATACATTTTATCTGAAAGGTCATGGAACAAAATTTATAAATTCATCACATCTTATAAATGCATAACAAATAATTTAAGCTTCTGAGAGATATCGTATGTGATTCACATTCAGCCAATATAAAAATGTTTTGCATGCAGACACAGTTGTGATACGATAGCTATAAAACCATTAACCTTTCAAATGTACACCCTCATATTTCAAGTTGTTTTATTTAAGGACGAGGCGTTAGAGTGAACAAGCACTTTCTGAAAGGGGCATTTCTACTAGAATACAGTGGGGAACTCATCACAGCAGAGGATGGAGAGTGTAGGGAAGAGAAGAGCGACAGTGTTTTCCGATACTTTTTCCCTTTTAAAGGGAAACAGTGGTGGTAGGTTCCTTCTATGACTTATGATTCTGAAACGTTTTTCAGTCTACCAAATTAATCATTAATGATCATTAGTATATTAAACAGATTTGTAAATTTTGTTTTTAAACATACACGCTGCTGGCATTTACACACTCTATAGATAATCTGCTCCACTAATTGATTGTCCTATGTGAGAATGAGCACTTTCCTATATCTAAACTGTTATGTTCTTTCACTAATTAACGTTATTACGTGTATTCTACTTTGTTTACCTTTCTTATGTGAAAACAATAGTTCTATCAATACGTTCATACTCATTCAATATCTTTAAAACTTCTGATCTCATAGTATTCTACTTGTCCCCAGGGTTGTCAACCCTTTAGACCTCAAGTCGGCCACATTCTGTTAGACGTTTGTCATATATAAGGTATCCCAGTCCTGGATTAATTTGAGTTGCTCTCCTCTGTACACTTTCTAGCGTATATACTATATCCTTTTCACGACATGGTCTCAAAACTTGTGTACAGTATTTTAAATGACGCTTAACTACTGCTTTGTACTCTTTTTCTTACGCGAAAATACATTTGCTTAAATACACTTACTGATTAGACACACTTACTGTGCTTAAATACACTTGCATGTAACGAGACTGTCAATCACAATATGTATAATTATGTTACCACAGTGTTGATGCCACAAAAGAGGAAAAGTATGGCCATAAACTGGGACGGTTGGTAAACCACGGAAGACACGACAAGAATGCTGTGATGAAAGTAGTGAACTGTGATGGCAAACCGGCTCTTGCTTTATTCACCTTGAAAAACTTGAAGCGCGGGGACGAAATCCTGTATGATTATGGAATAGACATATTACCGTGGGAGCAGCAGTCAAGTGAACGCCAGCCTTCCACGCAGACAACTGTACGCCAACCTTCCAAACAGACAGCTGTAAGACAATCTTCCAAACAGAAAACTGTACGCCAACCTTCCAAGCACACAGCTGAACACCAGTCTTCCAAACAGACAGCTGTACGCCAGCCTTCCAAACAGACAGCTGTACGCCAACCTTCCAAACAGACAGCTGTACGCCAACTTTCCAAGCACACAGCTGAACGCCAGCCTTCCAAACAGACAGCTGTACGCCAACCTTCCAAACACACAGCTGTACGCCAATCTTCCAAACAGACTGCTGTACGCCAACGTTCCAAGCACACAGCTGAACGCCAACCTTCCAAGCAGACAACTGAACACCAAACTTCCCAGCGGACAATTGAACGTCAACCTTCCCAGAGGACAGCTAAACGCCAACCTTCTCAGAGGACAACTGAATGTCAACTTTCCAAGCAGACAGCTGGACATCATCCTTCTGAGCAGACAACTGAAAATCATCCCTTCCAGCAGACAACGGAGCGTCAACCTTCCAAGCGGACAACTGAACGCCAACCTTCCACGCAGGCAGCTGAACACCAACCTTCCCAGCGGAGAACTGAACGCCAACCACCCAAGCAGACAACTGAACGCCAACCTTCCCAGCGGACAGCTGAATGCCAACCTTCCAAGCAGACAACTGAACGCCAAACTTCTCAGCTGACAACTGAACGCCAACCTTCCCTGAGGACAACTGAACGTCAACCTTCCAAGCAGACAGCTGGACATCATCCTTCTGAGCAGACAACTGCAAATCATAATTTCCAGCATACATCAGAACGCCAACCTTCCAAGCAGACAACCGAACGCCAACTTTCCAAGCAGACAATTGAACGCCAACCTTACAAGCAGACAACTGAAAGTCAACATTCCCAGCAGACAGCTGAACGGCAAACTTTCCAGCAGATAGCTGAACGGCAACCTTCCAAGCAGACAACTGAACGTCAACATTCTCTTCAGACAACAGAACGGCAACCTTCGCAGCAGATAGCTGACAACCAACCTTCCCAGCAGATAGCTGAAAACCAAACTTCCCAGCAGATAGCTGAACGGCAATCTTCCCAGCAGATAGCTGAACGGCAAGATTCCCAGCAGATAGCTGAACGGCAACTTTCCCAGCAAATAGCTGAACGGCAACCTTCCCAGCAGATAGCTGAACGGCAATCTTCCCAGCAGATAGCTGAACGGCAACCGTCCCAGCGGACAACTGAACGCCAACCTCCCAAGCAGATAACTGAACGCCAGCCTTCCCAGCGGATAGCTGAACGCCAAGCTTCCAAGCAGACAATTGAACGACAACCTTCCAAGCAGACAACTGAACGCCAACATTCCCAGCAGACAGCTGAACATCAACCTTCCCAGCCGGTAGCTGAACGGCAACCTTCCCAGCAGACAGCGGACCGGCAATCTTCCCAACATATAGCTGACCGGCTACCTTCCCAGCAGACAGCTGATTGGCAACATTCCCAGCAGACAGCTGAACGGCAACCTTCCAAGCAGACAACTGAACGCCAACATTCCCAGCAGACAGCTGAACATCAACCTTCCCAGCCGGTAGCTGAACGTCAACCTTCCCAGCAGACAGCGGACCGACAATCTTCCCAGCAGATAGCTGACCGGCTACCTTCCCAGCAGACAGCTGATTGGCAACCTTCCCAGCAGACAGCGGACCGGCAACCTTCCCAGCAGATAGCTGAACGGCAACCTTCTCAGCAGACAGCTGAACGGCAACCTTCCCAGCAGATAGCTGAACGGCAACCTTCCCAGCAGACAGCTGAATGGCAACCTTCTCAGCAGACAGCTAAACGGCAACCTTCCCAGCAGATAGCTGAACGGCAACCTTCCCAGCAGACTGCGGACCGGCAACATTCCCAGCAAATAGCTGAACAGCAACCTTCCCAGCAGACAGCTGAATGGCAACCTTCTCAGCAGACAGCTGAACGGCAACCTTCCCAGCAGACAGCTGAATGGCAACCTTCTCAGCAGACAGCTGAACGGCAACCTTCCCAGCAGATAGCTGAACGGCAACCTTCCCAGCAGACTGCGGACCGGCAACCTTCCCAGCAAATAGCTGAACAGCAACCTTCCCAGCAGACAGCTGAATGGCAACCTTCTCAGCAGACAGGTGAACGGCAACCTTCCCAGCAGATAGCTGAACGGCAACCTTCCCAGCAGACAGCTGAATGGCAACCTTCTCAGCAGACAGCTGAACGGCAACCTTCCCAGCAGATAGCTGAACGGCAACCTTCCCAGCAGACAGCGGACCGGCAACATTCCAAGCAGACAACTGAATGTCAACATTCTCAGCAGACAACTGTACGGCAACCTTCCCAGCAGACAGCGGACCGTCAACCTTCCCAGCAGATAGCTGTAAACCAACCTTCCCAGCAGATAGCTGAATGGCTACCTTCTCAGCAAACAGCTGACCGACAACCATCCCAGCAGACTGCGGAACTGCAACCTTCGCAGCAGATAGCTGACAACCAACCTTCCCAGCAGATAGCTGAATGGCTACCTTCTCAGCAAACAGCTGACCGACAACCATCCCAACAGACTGCGAACCTGCAACCTTCGCAGCAGATAGCTGACAACCAACCTTCCCAGCAGATAGCTGAAAACCAACCTTCCCAGGAGATAGCTGAACGGCAACCTTCACAGCAGATAGCAAAACGGCAACGTTCCTTGCAGATAGCTGAACGGCAACATTCCCAGCAGATAGCTGAACGGCAACCTTCCCAGCAGACAACTGAACGCCAACCTCCCAAGCAGACAACTGAACGCCAACCTTCCCAGCGGACAGCTGAACGCCAAGCTTCCAAGCAGATAAATGAACGTCAACCTTCCAAGCTAGCTAACAAGATAGCTAAACGGCAATCTTCCCTGCAGATAGCTGATCGGCAACCTTTCCAGCAGACAGCTGAACATCAACCTTCCCAGCCGGTAGCTGAATGGCAACCTTCCCAGCAGATAGCTGAACGGCTACCTTCCCAGCAGATAGCTGAACGGCTACCTTCCCAGCAGATAGCTGAACGGCTACCTTCCCAGCAGATAGCTGAACGGCAACCTTCTCAGCAGATAGCTGAACGGCAACCTTCCCAGCAGATAGCTGAACGGCAACCTTCTCAACAGACACCTGGACACCATCCTTCTGAGCAGACAACTGAAAATCGTGACACCGTTTTTCACTGCCCTCCCGCAACAGTAGATTCAGATACAGAATCTTCTGATATGCTCTCTGACAGCGGAAGTCAGTATAATCCAAACAATGAAACTGTATCATCAGATTCAGAAGAAGCAGAAGACGACTTTGTTCCTGACTCAGACAACTCTGAAGAAATACTGTCGACATATCCTGCCTTAGATGGTGCAATACAGCAGTTACCTGATTGCCTAGAACAAGTCTCAGTACAGAGAGGTAACATCCACAATGAGACAATGCAAGGTGTAACTAGTGCTGATAGCTCAGTGGGTGGCATAACTGTGATGACTACAAGCAATTCGGGCAATTATCGTTCATGGGACAAGAAATACTACTGTGTCTATTGTGAAAAACCACAGTTGAAACTGCCACGGCATTTGGAAGCTATGCACCAAGACGAGCCAGAAGTTGTTCAAGCACTCTGTGACAAAGACAAGAAGAGCAGGCAAGCAAAACTGACAAAGATTCGCAATCTTGGTAATCACAAACATAACTGTGAAGTGCTGAAGAGTGGGGTTGGATCATTAATAGTTTCGTACAGACCAAAGGCTTCCTGTTCACCAGAAGATTATGGACCATGCCAGTATTGCTACACGTATCTGGTGTGGAAGGACCTATGGAAGCACAAGTGTCAGTTGCAACCAGCAGTGGATGTTGATGGCAGAAACAGGAAGCGGAAACGGTATGCGCAGTCATGCAAACTACTCTTGCCACCCCCAAAGGGAGCCAGTGAGGCCTTGAACAGCGTGTTGTCTTCCCTGAAGCAAGACGCCGTATCACGTGCTGCAAAGAACAACGCTCTTGTAATGCAGCTGGCAAGGAAAGAGTACCTTAAGGTGGGCCATGACAGTGAGCAGCACGATTATATTCGGGCAAAAATCCGTGAAATGGGACGTCTACTTTTAGAACTACGCCAGAAACCGGGAGCAGAAGGTGCCGATCTTGAGTCGTTCATCGACCCGACTAAATTCAGAGAGGTTGTCAGTGCTGCAAAGAAAATGTCGGGTTACAGCGAGACCGCACACACTTTCCGTACGCCCTCACTAGCACTGAAAATTGGCCATTCCGTCAAAAAATGTGCTTTGATCGTCAAAGGTCAAGCACTGGAATCACTCGATGGGGATCTAGAGAAGAGGGCAGAGGCCTTTCACCAACTCTGCGAAATGAAATGGACGGAAGAAATATCATCACATGCACTGAGGACATTGCACCACAAGAAACGCAATAAAGCAAAGGTGTTGCCACTGACTGAGGATGTGATTAAGCTTACAAGCTACTTGAAAGAAACTGGAAGGAAGCAGGTGGGATTGCTAAAAGAAGACAGCATCGATGCCAACAGCAAGATGCTGGCCTATGACACACTGAACAGCACTACACTGACATCAGTGTTGCTGTTCAATAGACGGCGTCAGGGAGAAGCTTCTAAAATGACCTTATCTGACTACAGTGAGAAACACTTTGTGGGACGTCAAGACGTTGTTGTAAAGTCCCTATCAAATGTCGAACAGGAACTATGCAAAATGATAACCAGGGTAGAGCTGGTCGGGAAACGTGGTCAAATAGTGCCAATCTTGTTCACCGCTGAGATGAAATCATGGATTGACCTTCTTCTTGAAGTGAGGGCAGAAGTGGGAATTCCAGCAAAAAACAGCTACGTTTTTGCACGGTCACACTACGGCTCTCTTGGTCACATCCGCGCGTCTGATTGCTTGCGTGAGGCGAGTATGGTCTGTGGAGCAAAACAACCCGAGAATTTGAGGGGAACGCAATTGCGGAAGCAGATTGCAACTCTATCTCAGATTCTCAATCTCAAGGAAAATGAAATGGACATGTTAGCAAAATTTCTTGGCCATGACATACGTATTCATCGAGAATATTACAGACTGCCAGAAGAGACTTTGCAAGTGGCAAAAGTAGCCAAGCTTCTTCTGGCAATGGAAAGAGGAACGGTTGGATCCCTAGCTGGAAAGACACTGGACGACATTATCATTGATCCTAATGAAGGTTTGAATGCTTTTATTGTTCTTTCAATGTTAACCAGTGCACACTGACTACCAAGTGTTGCAACAACAACCATTAGCCATAGAAGATCCACAAACATCTTCCTTTTCAAAACATGTCTCTTCAGTTCCTTAATTACATATATGATTAACTTATGTTATCATTTTAAAGCAAAATTACAACTGTTGCTGCAGCCACAACGAAACATTAGAAATCAGCATGTCTTATTTCTGCAGGTGTTTTAATTTTTGAAATGTATGTCCACATATGGGAAGATCGGTTGCATTTATTATATGTTTTTAATGGTCGTCGGGTACAATTCCACCGTGTATTGTTATCACGGTGTCACTTATTTTACAAATAATTGTTTCAAGCCAATCATCACATCACTTTACTTCTTATATTGATTTCTTATGATGTCCCTTCTGTCTGTAGAGGTGGATGAAGAGAATGATCACGGCGAAAACAATGACAATAACAGTGTTGGTGGTAAGCTGAATTGATAATAATAATAATGGACTTCTAACTCGCCTGTATCCCCAGGAATCTGAGCTCAGAGGCGCAACATACAATAATCGTTAAGCATAATCATGAACGGGGACGTGCAATAGTCATCATTAGTGCAGGGGACCGCCGAAAGTTTATGGTGGGAATGCAATTTCAAACAAATACGTCTCAAGTTTATTACGAAAGGTTATTTTAATATGATGGGGAGTTGATTCCAAATTTTTTGTGCAGCCACAGAGAAAGCACGCTTGCCAATATCAAGCTTAATTTTTGGGATAAATAATTGTTGTAAGGCAGATGATCTTAGATTCCTAGGGATATCTGAAATACGCAGGAGACTAACTAACTAGGTAACAGTAGCTAATTTGGATTTGATTCAATAAGCGACTGGAAGCCAGTGGAGCTGTCTAAGTAGTGGTAGCGATGGTGAGAAACGAGGGGCTCTGACATCCATCAAAATACTACACTATTTGGCCGCTAACAAATACTACATTATTTGAATGCTAAGAAATCCATTTAACACAATCGTGCAGAATAATGACATATTATCCTTAGCTTAATAGCACCCACACATTGTGCCAAAATATACTTCAATATTGTCATTTATTGTTCCGCATTCAAACAAAATTAAAAACAATTTTCTAAAATTATTCATCTTGCTCATCTCTATAATACATTTTTTTAACATTCCCTATTAACCTTGCAGAAGTGCCTGGCACAGAGCATGAGATGGAAGACGAACAATCCAGCAGCAATACTACCAGCGAGGAGGAGGACTATGTTCTTGAGAAATGTAAGTTCGTTATATGCTAAATAGTAGCGTTTATTCCTCCTAGATTAAAATAACTTCTTAACATTAATATAAAGCAAAAGCTTATTCACCTCGAACAATCACGCAAATGTTGAACATCTTATCTGTTGAAAATCTTACAGGTGTCCCACCCAAATATTTTGGACCGCATCCACCTTCTACGGGAAGATGCATGCATGTACTGCAATACTTAAGACACATTAGGAATGCACAGCCACCATTTGCACAGTCATCTCACGGAGGTACTGTCCCTGTAACTGTATCTATAGTGAAGCCATCTGCATTTGCAAAAGGACTACATAGCCGAGAAAAGGGAACCACTATATATAGGATATGTCTCTAAGAATCAGACCATTACTTTTTCAGTCGTCTAAATCAACGATGTTGTTCAAGTGATTGAACAATTGAGTCTAAATTGTTGGTCTTCCCGTGTTGCAGCAAATTGCAAAAGACGCGACATGAGCAAGTCGGGGCCAAACAAGAGAAAGAAGAGGCAGACGCTGGGTGAGAAAGGATGCAGACGAAGAGTGTGGAATGACGCTGAAAAATCAGCAGTCATGCGACATCTTGGTACTAAAATTCTCCTTAAGAGACTGCCAGGAAAACGAGACATTGAGAGATGTCTTGCAATGGAACCCGTTCTTGGAGAGAGAACGTGGACCAACATCAAAGACTTTTGTCGAAACAGCATCATATCGGCAACCAAGTAGACCAGCTTCATTAGTATTGCATGATGGGGAATCAATGTCACGTTCATGATTTTGTGTAACCTTAGTCAAATAGAGTAGTAACTCATTAGAGTAAGATTGATCCCATTGTCTGGGTTATTGTTCACACAAACACACATACCATGTGGTCTATGAAATGACATGACACCAAATGAAGTACACGGGTGATTAGTGAATTATGGTGATGCTTAGTTGATTAGCACAACGAATGCAGACCAATTATAATTTTATTTGTGCTATTAGTGGCATATCTAGGATCTGGCAAAGGGAGACCAAAGGGGGGGTCATGTTTAGTCGGTTTCTTATGCTAACCTGTAGTAACCCAACAGGTTACATACAAAAAAATCAGCCAAAAGAGGCTTGGCCAAATGCCCCCTAAATACGCTAAGATTGTAAATTTAGGTGTAAGTATAATTTGACGTGAAGTCAATACATTGGGCTTGAAGTGTATTAATGCGTAATATGCATGGATGAATACTATGCTCTATTTCGGTGCCTCTCATGCCCCTCCATGCCTTGCCTCCTGGCTACGCGCCTGACAACCAGCGACACATTGTGAAATGGCTTGTTTGTGTTACTTTATCTGAATAAAAAGCGATGTTATAGTTGACAAATTAGGTGTCGTTTTATTATGCCAAATCGGATGATATGCAGCACATATAAATTCACGTTAAAACTCCCAATTGTTTGTGTGTGGCTGGTTATGGGTGAAAATAGCACAACAAATACACTACGTGCTGGCGGCCGATTGGAATCTATGGAAATCAGTGCCTCTGTACACTGAATTTTGTGTGAGGTGTAGGACATAAACATACCATTTAGTCTCTCTGCCAGAAAAAAATTCCAAAACAATGTATATAATTACATGTGTATATATATATATATATGTGTGTGTGTGTGGACATATATATATATATATATAATATAAAATATATATATGTCCACACACACACACACACATATATATGTATATATATATATATACACAATTTCACAATATACACAACAACCAAAACAAAACAGCAAGTTCACTATTGGTTGAACATTTTCTATTTTAATTTTTTAAATTTATATGTATATATATATATATATACTCGAGCAATGTAGTTTGGTGATGTGAGCATTTTAGGAGAGATCAAACGATGAAAGAATGACACTTAAACTATCATCAAGGACCCCGTTAACTTCACGGTCATACATACATAAATTTATGTGTATATATATAACTGAAAACTGAGTTACAACTATAAGTTTCTTCAATGTCGCGTATTTTCGTTAGTGGAGCAACATCTATTTTCACTAAATATAACTACACGGTCATACATACATATATATATATATACATACATACATACATTTATGTATGTATGACCGTGAAGTATATATATATATATATACTTCACGGTCATACATACATATATATACATATATGTGTGTGTGTGTGTATGTATGACCATGTAGTTATATTTAGTGAAAATAGGTGTTGCTCCAATAACGAAAATACGCGACGTTGAAGAAAATTATAGTTGTAACTCAGTTTTCAGTGTTATGCAGTTTTAAAACTAAATGCAACTGTGTAGCGAAATCGTGTCATGCATGACTTAAACACAACTTGTCATCGGTATAAATTAAGGAATTTCTTGATTATTTCCCCAGTAAAGCATAACTTATATTTGGTGCACGGTGTGCTGTGCATCAACCTATATTTATACATGACCGCATATGGATAGTAAGCAACACAGACTGTGTGTATAATGTGTGTCCTCGGTCTGAATGTACAGAGTCCGGTGATTAAAAATTATGATTTAATAACAAATACACCGTTTTTTCAAATCACTAACATTAATGCTTACATATATTAACCAAATAACAATGTCGGTCTGTTATTAACGAAGTCCCCGGTTGGCTGGATCTACTCCGGTGTCCTCGGTTGGCACCATATACATGTGTGTGTGTGTGTGTGTGTGTGTGTGTGTGTGTGTGTGTGTGTGTGTGTGTGTGTGTGTGTGTGTGTGTGTGTGTGTGTGTGTGTGTGTGTGTGTGTGAAGGGTTTCGGGGCAAAACGCAGTATCCATTTTCTTCGTTTTGAGAAAAAGTCACGTTTGTGCTTCATCCTAAAAGTTTAAATAACAACTTGTAAATTAATTTGATATATATATATGTAGGATATATAATACAATCTAAAATCATAGAGAATGGTGGCAAACTCTATCTGAAATATTTGTTGCACATATTTTACGCAAAATGTGATTTTAAATGATTTTGTTATCAAAACGCTGTTGCCACTGATGAACGACATCCGCATAACCAATGGTGATGCATTCTGACCGAATCATTTAATGTTTGTAACCTTGGCGTCATATTCGAATCATCCCTCGGCATGGCGAACCATGTCAGTGCCATCTGCCGAACAGCCTACATGCACCTCCACAACATTAGCCATATCAGGCGTTACCTTACCATAGATGCGACGAAATCATTAGTCCACGCCTTCGTCATGTCAGATTGGATTACGGGAATACGCTGCTTGCTGGACTACCACTTGAACATTTGAATAAACCCCAACGCATTCAAAACATGACAGCAAGAATTAAACTTTTCACACCTCGCCGAGATCACAAAACACCAATCCTGAAAGTATTGCACTGGCTACCTGTCAAGCGTCGAATTGAATTCAAGATTCTTATGCATGTGTATTGATGTCTGAACGGCACTGCACCACTGTACCTGGAGAACATGCTGAAGAGACAGTGCTCTGCAGGGCGCACACGTTCATCCCAACAATACCTGCTAGAAGTGCCGCGAACGAAGCTTGTTAGTTTTAGTGATCGTTCTTTCGACGTGATTGGAGCTCAATTACGGAATCCGCTGCCGATTCACATAAAATGTAGTGGAACCCTATCACTGTTCAAACGGGCTCTGGAGACGCACATGTTCTAAGCGGAATACTGTTGACATTTAATTTTCTTTGACATTTTACTGCTAAACTCATATTTTATTTATCTACCCATGATTGCATACATGTAAATATTGTATTCATTATTATTCTATAAATACATAAAATATCTTATATATTTTAATAATGTTTAAATAGCAGCTCATTTTATTGGAAATTGCGCTTTATAAAATAAATATTAGTATTATTCTTACAGCGCATACCGTCACTCCGCGTAGCTGCACGTGCGGCATTGCGGTGCTGATTGGCTAAACATGGATATATGGCATTAAAAAAAAAAAGACAGATGGCGCTGATCGCATTTTGAAAACAAGTTTTTACGCTCTTTCGTGCATGTAGTTTCATGGGGATTTATTGCGTTTCTGTATAAATTAGATACTACCCTAGCTCAACATGTGTTTAAACAAACGCTTAGTCCTGGTTTGGGCGAAATAAAAAAAATGGCGTTTATTGCGTTTTGCCATGAAACCCTTAATATATATATATATATATAATAACATCAGAAAACATACACACACGCACACGCACACGCACACGCACACACGCACACACACACACACACACACACAAACAAACTTTAAAGTAATATTACCTGAAGCAATGCAACTGCTTGTACAGATGTGACAGATCCCGTACGTTGCCGTTTGCCTACGTCAAACTCACGATTATGACGCGTGATTTCCGTCAGGCTTTACCTACGAAACACCAAAGATTTAAGCGAAACGTAAATTAGAGCCTGCCGACCGAAGCTGTCTGGTCTTTCTTAAATTAGGTGAGCAATAAATGCAGGTTTTTTTTATTACAGTCACAACTAAATAATGTCGTCGAATGTATAGATTTCCCTTTCTATGAGTCGTCGAGTGCAACAATAAACAACCAAGTCTCATTTTCCAATTTAATTTAGATAAACAAAAAATCTAATGCCACACTTGTTCGCGGGTCAATAAGCACGAATTCATGTATATATTTTGCATTATATTTACACGACCTTTGAGCACGCGACATGCGGCTGAACAGATTGTACGTGCATAAACACATCCACGGCCACGCACTTCAGCCACTGGTGACATATTCGCAACAGCTGCGTCGATAATCTGGCACCAGCGAACTATTTATACGGATGGTAGCAAACCGTTATTTACACCAGGTTTTCTCGGTACAAAATGATGTGGACTGGCAAACCTCCTGGCTACGAGGTCTGTGTGTAGCGTATTTATCCGCTGCCATCTGCGACCTACTCACGACGTTTTACACTCTCTATTATGCAACTCTGGGGCAACGCAGAGGAAACGTGTATCTGGATGTGTCATTTGAACAGTGATGCGAGTGCATGTATTACTATTTTATGACATTTCAATAATGTATATGCAGAACATATTACCACTGATATCTTTCATGACTTCAGATATTCTAAAATACACAACAAAGAAATAAAGTAGTTACTAATAATAATGTATTTATTTTAGACAATCATCATGTCCATATATATATATATATTGTTCTTATCGATGTATTTTTTTTATTTATTTACACACTTTTATTGATGCATTTGTATATATATATATATATATATATACAAATGCATCAATAAAAGTGTGTAAATAAAAAAAAAAATACATCGATAAGAACAATATGTTTAAACATTATATAAATCCCGGACCCACTGGAGTACAATACACGTCGCTAGTTGTAATGCATAAATAATGGGATTCAAAGACATGTCAATCCTATTCATTAGGCTAAAAATAGCCTTTCTGATTACACATTTACCCGAGCTGACATTAGCTGTAGCAAACATGTGGCTAGCGCTACATCTCATGGGCAAATTGTTCAATATCCGGAAAGAGTTGTTGTATGCAACAACGAATTGCTGAAAATTAACTTTTCTAAAGTTCACCCATAACGCACACATATAGATATTACCAAAACACGCTGTAAATCGCTTATCTTTTTACAGCAGTTGAACAAAAGTGGAATTTTTGACGTAACATATTACTCTTGGCATACAAAAGTCTCACTTTGGCTTGCATGTCAGACTCATCAGACAAGTTATTAGAAATGACATGTCCAAGATATTTACAAGAGGTGGCAAAGTTTAACTTATTTCCTCCTAATGTAATTTCTTTAGAAAGATTTGACTTTCTAGATTCAAAGTACATGACCAGGGATTTACCCGCATTATATTGCTCACATCCATATGAGTAACACATGTCTAGTAGTGTTTGTAGTCCTTTAGCAGAAGGTGCAAACAGAAGTAGATCATCGGCTTATATAAGGTGATTAACAACCATGTTTCCAAGACTACAACCGATTTGTTTTTTGTGCAGTTGTATACTCAGATTATCCTTATAAATGTTAAAAAAGTAAAGGGGATAACTTCCCACCTTGCTTATTGCCTACCGAGAAGAAGTCCGAGTAGGTATTTCCCCATCGTATGCATACATATTGATTATTGAATTAATTGTTGAATACTCTTAAGATATATTTAGGTACATTTCGTTGTTCTAGTTTCGTTAAAAGTTTATATCGGCTGACACGATCAAACGCCTTTGATGCATCTAAAAACGCGACGTGCATAGCTGAACCATGTTCAGTGTAGAACCTTAATAATTTCTTAAATGCAAACACGCATAACTCCGTTCCATGTTTAGGCTTAAAGCCAAATTGATTAGAAGTTGTTTCCAAGTACATTTTCATTCTGTTAAAAAGAACAGTGTCTATTATCTTCGAAAATATGTTCGATAGACATATTGGCCTATAATTCTCTTCCCTGTCTTTTACTGGTCTATTCTTGTCTTTAATAATTGGTACAATAACAGACTGTGAAATTTCTTTTAGTAAATAACCATGCACCAGAATCGAATATACAAGGATAGACAACAGCACAGCGAGCTGAGAATCAGCGAACTTAAAATGTTTTGCATTGATACCGTCCAGACCGGGTGACTTATGTTTTGAGAGTCCATTAATAATATCCATCAATTCAACTGCACCCACAGTCATTCCCTTATTGCCAGTGGAATAATCATAACAAACTTTATCATATCGGCTATCTTCCACATCATTAAATAAATGTTCATAATGATGCTTCCACATTGACCCGATGTTTACTTCACTTGCTGCTGCTACTGCTGCTACTACTGCTGCTGCTGTTGCTGCTACTGCTGCTGC
Source organism: Paraescarpia echinospica (assembly GCA_020002185.1). Classification (NCBI taxonomy): domain Eukaryota; kingdom Metazoa; phylum Annelida; class Polychaeta; order Sabellida; family Siboglinidae; genus Paraescarpia; species Paraescarpia echinospica. The sequence continues at coordinate 19,548,287 of CM034543.1, read as the reverse complement.
TGCTGCTACTGCTACTGCTACTACTGTTACTACTGCTGCTGATACTACTGCTGCTGCTACTACTGCTGCTGCTGTTGCTGCTACTGCTGCTGCTGCTACTGCTACTACTGTTGCTACTGCTGCTGATACTACTGTTGCTACTACTACAACTACTGCTGTTACTACTGCTACCACTACTGCTACCACTACTACTACTGCTGCTACTGCTGTAATAATAATAATAACAACAACAACACTAATAATAATAATACAATAATCTTAATTGTGATCATCTACTACAATCCTACTACATCACTCACACACATCCATTATCGTAATAATCACCATCACCACAATCACCACCATCACCACAATCATCACCATCACCACAATCACCATCATCACCACAATCACCACCATCACCACCATCACCACCATCACCACAATCACCATCATCACCACAATCACCACCATCACCACAATCACCATCATCACCACAATCACCACCATCACCACAATCATCACCACAATCACCACCATCACCACAATCACCACCATCACCACAATCACCATCATCACCACAATCACCACCATCACCACAATCACCATCATCACCACAATCACCACCATCACCACAATCACCACCATCACCACAATCACCACCATCACCACAATCACCACCATCACCACAATCACCATCATCACCACAATCACCACAATCACCACCATCACCACAATCACCACCATCACCACAATCACCATCATCACCACAATCACCACCATCACCACAATCACCATCATCACCACAATCACCACCATCACCACAATCACCATCATCACCACAATCACCACCTTCACCACAATCACCACCATCACCACAATCACCATCATCACCACAATCACCACCATCACCACAATCACCACCATCACCACAATCACCACCATCACCACAATCACCATCATCACCACAATCACCACCATCACCACAATCACCACCATCACCACAATCACCACCATCACCACAATCACCACCATCACCACAATCACCATCATCACCACAATCACCACAATCACCATCATCACACGTTATGATGACCACCATAGTGATGTTGGTACGTGACAGACTGCGCTGGGAAGGTTGTTTCAGTCTGACGAGTCTATCTTCTCACGTGTGACAGTCTTCCTTCCTCGTGCTATTCCCCAATTTTTACGCGATCAACCGAGTCTAGCACAGAGGCGGGACAGTGATTCATTGCACCTGCTGGGAGGCTCTCGACTACGTCTACGTACACACGTCCGGCCCTTGTTGATTGTCGGATATTATTACTATGTGTTAGTTTATTCACCCTCCGTTACCGGAGAAGAAACATTAAAATACATATAATACTATATTGTGGCCAATAGGTTGTGCCAACCTGCACCACACACACGCATGCAGATAGACACATGCACACGCACACGCACGAACGCCGTACGCACGCACACGCACGCACATAAACACACACGCACACACACGCACACACCCGCGCACACGCACGCACGCGGTTTACTGCATTTGAACTGTTCTGACATTATAATGTTTTTACAGTCATCGCCGGTGAAATCATGTGAACTTTCACGGCTTCTCTGAGACTGTAGTCGCGACAGTTTTTGACCCATCCGAAAGGGCGTAATGTCTTCGTGTACAGCACAATCTCAGGAAGCCCTATATGTCCGCGTACAAGTCTTAGCACAGATTGAAACCGGTATTCTACACCTTAGCTGAAAAGTTGGTGGTCAGTCGGACCTTCAACTTTCAAAAGTTGGTGGTCCCACACAACAGTTGTTGATCCAAATAATAACATAATTACACGAGTGTACATTTGAAGCTGTAACGCATAGTATTATTAATATATTAGTTCACGCCAAGTCTGTCCTGTATATTTATGATACTCAGATTAATTAATCAGCGAATATAAAATGACAACGTAGGCAAGAGTTTATTGTTGACAGAAAAACATCAATGTTGCAAATGACAACAAACACCACAACACGAATGTCTGCAGGGGTGTACTCAGAACTGTTGCCATCATCAACAGCGGGACTGTCAGGCTCCAAGTACACTCACTCGAGTCACTGACAGTAACTCCAGCTGAGTCCGAGCTGGAGTCGGACTGTTAGTCATTTCCGAGTCCAGCTCGGATTTGAATTTGGGCATCCTCGCGCCGGATGTATTCCACAGATGGATAGCGGACAAGTGTTTGAAGTCAGCCATGTCGGGTGAATGCAGCTGGATGGTGATAATAGCTGAATTGCCAGCACTACGAAACTAAACTCAATCGATATATCAGCATTGATCAGCTCGATATTTTATAATTTTTCCAACTTGTCTTTGTACCACGCATAAATTTCCAGTTCGGAAGTACTCAAATGTCAACATTACTGACCCTTGTCTAGTATCCGGGCCCACCTCGACTTCTTCGTTATAACAACATTTTTGCGTAATTTTAATACCTCACGTTTTATTGTCATCATCCAACATCAACTCATTCATATTTACGTTACAAAATATCACGTCTTAGCGCACTTTTGAAGCCCAAAGACCGACCCAGTTTGCAACAACATACCCTGCTATATCGCTCACTGCGGTAACGCACGGCCGCAGCGGCGGAGAGTGACGCAAACTGATGCAAACCAGGTCGCTCTTTGGGCCTCAAAAGTGTAATAAGTCGCAACATTTTCGTAATATAAGTATGCCTGGGATGATGTTGAATTATAAAACTAAACCAGTGAGGTATCAAATTTAGGCAAACGTATAGTCATAATGACGAAATCGAGCACTTTTTACACACTTACCGGCCCGACGAAATATTTGACGGTCTCGGACCTCCGGGTCGGCAGTAATTTCGAACACTGGTTGAAACAGTCCTGTCTGTGTGTAGAATAACTATCGTAACTTGAAAAATATATCCTCTTTGTAGACGATACTAATATTTTTTATTCAAATAAAAATATCAAGTACTAAACAATGTATACAAGGTTTGGAATAAAATGGTAACGTTGAACAAACCTAAAACTAATTATATGTTATTTGGAAATCGTATATTCAGAAAAGCTGTCAACATAAGAATATAAAATGTTAATATCGAGAGAGTAAGAGTAATTCATTTGTTGGGTGTGTGTATTGATGATTTACTAAATTGGAATGCTTACATGAAATACGTTAAATCAAAGATTTCCGGGTTCCATCTGACTGCTGTGTGCATGTCAGTCATTTCCACCTACGCAACATTTAATTTCCTAACCATTGGGTCGACAGAACTAGTAGTGCATGCGTTAATCACCAGCGGCCTCGACGTGTGTGTGTGAGTGAGTATGTGTGTGTGCGTGTATGCGTGCGTGCGTGCGTGTATGCGTGCGTTTGTATGAGCGTGTGCGTCCGTGCGTTCTTGCGCCCACCCATGCGCATACGCGCGCGCGTTTTGTGGTAGAAATGAACATGCTATAAAATGTGCAGTATGCATTGCAAATAGAAGATATAATATAAACACAACGGAGTTTCTATTTTGTGCCGTTTTGTGCGAGATGCACCGGAATGGACGTTTTGTAGTTGAAAAGGCGAAAATGGAATGATCGAGGTGTAAAGACATGGCGGGCAGGATGTATGCCATGTACAGGCAGATGACGGGTAGTCGAGTAAGACGTACATACCGGTCGATACGCCACGTATATTATGTTTTGGTTCAGTTCACTCAGCTCTGTATACTCATTGTGACGGTGGACTAACGTAGTTGACGACAACGTAACTATACTCGTAAAATGTAGCCACACACGTCTGCATACATAGTAAATACTCATCAACATACGTTTCGCTATTAGAAACGAAACAAGAAAGACGATCTGCAATATTTATTTTGTAAGATCAACATACGCAAATTGCTACAGATGAATAAAGCAGTATCACAAAAAGGACGACAACGTAGACGAGACCACAGCGACGCATGTTGTCCCCCCCTGACGAGGCGTACTGTCTCATGGCGTTGGTCCGTTCGCCGGCCCCTTCAACCAACACGGCATACTGAAACGAATAATGTAATTGTAATAATTCGAGTCTTGCGACGCCGCGGCACCTGTTATTATACGAAGTGAGACAACCGCCGACATTGGACAATTGTACCCCGGCATAGTATTAAGGTATCTGTCTCTATCAAATGTCTACACCACCTCATTGATATATATATACAACATTATTTATGTGACGACAGTCCTCTCGAGGTGGTCTGATACTATTAGCCATACCGTGCTGTTTATATTACATGTAAGTGAAATTAATATCTCACATTTTGGGAAATGTCATATAAAACAAAACAGAAAGTGAACCTTATTGTAAAACATACTAAAGTGCAAATACGTGTGAGCAGCAGCTGCGTTCGCTCAACGAACCTGGCCTAAGCCAGTTAGTTACACACTTCTCGCTTCATGCAAGCTAAATCAATACCAGTTAAATAATTATTTATATTACTCTTGTTGTAGTGGTTTAAACCTCCATCTTGATTGTGTAAACTGTGAACACAGCTTTGGAAATTACAGTAACAATTATTCTCACCCGACTGCGGTTCTCTGGCATTGCATACCATAGTGACTGCATTTCCAACATGTAACGCAGCGGCCGTTCAACATTTGTTCCGCCAATGAGTCTCCAAAGTAAATTTTCTTGCTGAATTCGTCGTCAACGTATTTGCAGAATGCGACGAGTTTCCCATCTGTAGTTACATTGCGTATCGTTGGCTTTAACAGGTGATACAATAGTAAAGTTGTCTAGGACGCATTGACATGGTGCTAATGTTTAACAACATCTAACAAGTTTACCACCCAACTATCGAGATTGTTAAATAATAAATAAATAGTATAAGTAGTTATATAATGCCCGATATATTGTTTGCTATCGTGGGAAATTGTTCCATGGCTAGTGGCCAAGGAAGCCATATTGATACAATTGTTAGTTTCGTACACTCTGTATCAGCAAACGGTATGTTTTTATATAACGCAATATCCAGTCCTTAGGACTGCCAAATAAGACAAATCGTGAGATCTACTGATAATCTTGAGATTTGGAGCCTGTTAATTAATATATCATCCTCCACCATGAACTATGCGAATGTGAAAGATATGCATAGGCCTAGACTAGAGTATCAAGACAGAGTTCAATCTGACCGTCGTGTCTTATGATTCCATTATTTACCTGCAGTGTGTGCAGCATATTTCTATCAATATATTTCAATGATCATATTTGTAGCCAACATGTTACTCTTTTGTGATGTTAAATTATATTATTTAAGTGTTTTTGAAAACTTAATCATTTATAAATACTTTAAATAATGTTAAACGCCATATGCTATCTATTTAATGAATACGCTAATTTTGGATCATTTTAAATGCATATCCGCCAACGCACCAACGTTCACTCGTCTCTTTCTAGTTTCTACGTGCATTAGCTTCTTTGGAACGATACACCAATAGGCGATGCATTCCAGAAAGCTCAACGATTGTTATTTAAAATTAGTTACTTATATGCTTTAATTCCGTGGGTGGACGTAGGCTAGTACTATATAATTAGACAGTTACTAACGAAATATGAAACTACCAAGTTTTAATAATACGAATTGCGAGAGCGGAAATTATTCGATTGAGCAATATAAAACAACAATCGTTAGAGTAATGCCAGAAGATCACTCACATTTACGTTTATATTCAGGGTACCATTGGCAACGAACTGTCCATAAACGTAGTAGTAAAGGCAAGGGAAAAGACTTACCTTCAACTGCAAAGTCAGGCACGAACATGGAGAGTGCTGGTCCAACGACCCACCGCGCTTGCGTGACGGACGCCAATAAGCAGACGGCGAGGAGGAGTAGGGTCGTCAATTTCATCTTCGTCGCTTCTCTTGTACAGTTGATCTTCCTCCTAGAATGAGTTCGTATTTGTGCGTTTTTAATGTAACACACACACACACACACACACACACACACACACACACACACACACACACACACACACACACACACACACACACACACACACACACACACACACACATATATATATATATATATATATATATTTATATTGATCAAACAGCTACATGTTGACATATTTCTTTACAAGAAACCAACACATGCAGATACATACGCCTACTACATGCAGCTGACTATGCGATAGCTATTACATAATATTTAAGACGTCTTTAATAACATATGTACATATATACACTGATAACAAACATACCTTAAAGTACGATTACCTGAAGCAATAAAACTGACTGTAATGAGGAACCTATCAGCCAATCTAACTATAATCGAGCTAGCGTATGTGTTTATCTTAACGTTTTCATATTAGACGGCTTGCGTCTCTGGCGCCAAATGTTCAGGGATCAATCTATGATCCAATAAATGAGACGTGACGTCTTTATTTTTTTGTAATTCGGCGTATGTCAGGAGTTATTAGTGTTTTTATGATAACTCTCAAGCCACAGTCAACAGATGTGCAAGCAGCTACCCGCTAAAGTTTACGTCGCGACAAACGTCCGTAAGTATGCTGCGGGAAACTGTCTTTTCCGCGTTTGCTTTGAACACCAGAACGGTTTCTTCATACCGACCTTGAAATACACCATTGGGAGGGATTCCGGTCTCAACGCGACTTATCTTACTAACGTAATATCAGAGCGAAAACACTGGTAGCACCTCAGCATCTCATCATGTTGAGTGGAGGACATAAGTAAGTATTCAAGCGAATAAGAAAACATTAATCCCAAGGATCAGCACCTTTTACTAAAACACTTTGATAACAACTGACACCAGCTCCCATCAAGGTTAATTCATGCTAGACATTAATTTATCCGTGGTTTAAGATATTTGAAATCTTGAGTAAATACAACAAGCATGCATTAGTTCCCGTCGTCATTGCACGCGCCATTTTACACGTCTTGGTATAAACAACTAGTTCTGACGTAACGGGACTTTTTTCTTATTACGTTTTATATTTCAAAATTGACACTGACTAAGTGGTACAGACGAGTGGTAGGCTGGTGTTGGCTAGGAATGCAATCGTCATTTATAATAGTTCAATAATTTCAAACAAAAACAGGCTTTATTGTAATTCCAGTGACATTTTCTACACAAACCCGATCCACAATTGTATGCAATTATTGAAATTGAAAGATATTTTAACAAAGATTAGGAGTTTACAAAGTTAAATAACGATGTGCTCATTTTGTATAGGGGCATACATGTTAATTTAAACTGGTTATCTGGTAAACATAGCCGTGTCTGGGGAGGGGGGCTGCGAAAAGGTTTCATCAGCACTCCCCCGCCCGACTTCGGATGTGACAGTCCAGCCTGCCGAGCCAGCCGAGCCAGCCGAGCCAGCCGAACCGAAGATCTGACTGCGCAATCTTCAACAGCACGCACCCCTCCGTCTTCCGATGTCACCAGTCGAGCCGAGACAGCGGGGAGAAGCTTAAATTACGGTGGTGCGGGAGCGAAAAAATGTCTTCAGTTCGGCCGCCAGTGGAGGATTTTGTGCCCCCCAGACTACCCTATCTGGACACGCCCCTGGTAAACGGAGAGCTCCTTCTATTAGCTTGTACCAACCTGGGTGGTTTGTGAGTGTCAGCGCCGGACTTAAGACTGCGAAAGTAACTGGTGCTCTCTCTGCCTGTCTGCCAAACACTATACGTCCGGCACTGGTGAGCGTGATAACTCGTACGACGTATGACTTATGATATTTAACTCAAAACAACCCTATCTAGGCCATTCTAGGGCTAATATATGAGTGATTTATTTTATTTCAAGGAAATTAGTGAGTCCACTACGGGTTACACATTTACCCCCTCTGTGGAATCCTGGCATAGACACAACGTAGAACGGAACAATGGATTAAATTTAATGTCTGTCCCGAAAGTCGCGATGCCACTCGGTCAACAGTGAGACTACAGTTCTTACCAGGGCTTAACGAGTCTCGTTTCGCCCTCATGTCAAGACGATCAAGTTGTTATCCCGTTGATTGTGGTTGTTTGCCGGTGTTCACGTCTTGCTGTTTGGATTACGTGATCTCGTTATGTACCGTGGCTAATGCTTAGTATGCATGCCGCAGAATACGACTTCATCCGTACTCGCCCGTTTCTTCATCGATAAAAAGATCGTTAGTGGAATACTCTAATTCCGTGTTAGCGCAAGTCGCAACGAACGTGCACGCACTCGCACACGCGCGCGCACGCACACGCGAACGCACGCACACTCGCACTCACACGTGCTCGTACAAGTTCGTGCGAAGATGAAGATTTAACAAATATTACCGTCGAATGTTTCAATTTTCCTTTCTGTATGTGTTCGAATAGAATACAAAACAATTGTTAATAAAGATAAAACCTGATGTCGCGTTAGTTCACGGATCTAGAGAACGGATGATTTGTTAATACAGTTTGCACTATATTTAAAGCCTACGACTCATGAGCACGTGACATGTGATTGAACAGATGCCACACACGCATGCATAAATACTCCGAAAGGAGTCGGATAAAGCAATAAATTCATTTGTCATTTGTCCACGACCACGCAGTTCCACCACTAGCTACAGCTGCGTCCATGATCTACTACTAGACACCATTGGCCAACCAAAGTCCACTGAACGCGGACGCGAAGTTATTGAGTGCTTCGTCACAACTATTGCGGTCCACCCTAGCTTTGCGATTCGATGTCCCTATGCCAACACTGTAATAACGAAATCATGTGTGTTATTCTACTCCTTCAGCTTAGTACTAGGTATTTGTGTTTTCTTGTCAGCCGTGAAGGCATAACTTTCATATATGGCGATACACACCAATTTCCAATTACTGAATAAAGGACTTTCATTTGTTTTTTATCGGAGTCAGACGTAGAACCGCTTACTGAGCGGTTGGTTAATGGTGTTTTACTAGACGCGGACGTGAGATTTGGAGTTGACACCAAAACTGACGTCGGCGTTCGGCGCCTGCGTCTGCGTACGGCCTTAATTACTCGATTGCTTGTTGCTAATGGCCTCTACTAGCGAACGATTTACGCGGTAGGTTGTAAATTACACCAGGTTTTCTTGGTAGAAAGTGATGTGAACTGGCAAACCTCCTGGCTACGATGTCTGTCTGTACCGTATTTATCCGCTGCCACGCACCTGCGACCTACTCACGAAGTGTCACGCTCTCTATTACGCAACTCTGGGGCAACGCAGAGGAAACGTGCATCTGGATGTATTGATATAGTTGGCCATTATTAACTCAGCCACTCGGCCTCTCTCGAAGGCGTCCGTATATGTCATCAACACCGTTTGTGTACTTCCGAGATTCTTTCCAAATTCCCATTGGAAGTGGAATGCTCTTCCATTTAAAATCGGTTAACTTACGATAACACAACCGTAAATACGCACTGCAAGAAATCGTCTGATGTGACATGTTCAAAACAAAAATAAAATTAATGTTTTAACTATGACCACCACTCTACCAGATATACAGTCATGTGCAGAACGAACGGAACAACCTTTATCTGACCGACAGTTTACGTACGAATCGCCAAACAGAAGTGACGTCCACCACCTATGGTGTTGTGGCACGGACCACGCAACCACAGGAAACAGGAAACGGTTAGCCCGGTGATAATTACAGTAAACTGTTATTGAGTGAACTTTTAATTATTAGAGTCAAAAGGTATAATTTCATTTTATAATATTGCACTTCATCTTTATTTGAACAGTGATATTTATTAGTATGTTATAGCATTTCGATTATGATACATACATACACACACACACACATATATATATATATATATATATGTTAAAGAAATAAAATAGTTAAGTTTCACAACATAATATATTATAAAGACCGCAGTGGGCCCTACTGTATATTTCGGTATGCCCTTCATAGAAGTCGTTTTGAGTTTACGAATTACTTTAGGCGACTCACAGGCTATATCCGCCGACTACACTCACCTTGGTATCGAGGCGAGAGATACTCTGCAGGCGGAATGATTGTGGCAGTTCTACTCGTAGCAGGAGTATTTATCTGCCACGTGAGCGGAGGCGGTGCGATGACGGACCACGCGGCGGGGCTGGCTGCGCTACTCGCTGACAGCGTAAGCCAATTGAACACAATATCTTATAATACATTACAAACATCAATCAATTATTTGGAAATGATCGAACGTTGAACCCGTGCCTCAAACCAGTGACACGAATACTCTGTATGCTGTTTTCAGTGTATTTGAATATGACGTCACCAGGCGGCACAACCATTAAAGTTATTTTCGAATGTACACAAGACATATCGCATGCAAAGTAAGCTAATAAGTTTTGTCATTATGATTGTTTTACCTTATTTTTATCATAAATAATAGTAACATACGTACATGTACTGTTCATTTATTTATGCTACTTCAATTTCCCATTCAACATTTATTTTTCATTGTAGATTTTATTATACTGTACGTTGTTGTACGATGTCGAATTGCGTGATTTTCTTAGCGAAAAATTATCAATTATCGAGGAAAAGTCAACTTTACTCAGAACACTTCATTTTGTTGACATCAGTGAAAGGAAGTTCATCCATTTCTGCCCCAATTGTTGAGCGCAACATTGCTGATCCGTTTCAGCTGCGAAGATGTGCGTTCTCCACAGCAGTTTCACACCGTCTCGCAGAGGTACAGTTGTGTGTAGTACACACCGTCTCGCAGAGGTACAGTTGTGTGTAGTACACACCGTCTCGCAGTGGTACAGTTGTGTGTAGTACACACCGTCTCGCAGTGGTACAGTTGTGTGTAGTACACACCGTCTCGCAGTGGTACAGTTGTGTGTAGTACACACCGTCTCGCAGTGGTACAGTTGTGTGTAGTACACACCGTCTCGCAGAGGTACAGTTGTGTGTAGTACACACCGTCTCGCAGTGGTACAGTTGTGTGTAGTACACACCGTCTCGCAGTGGTACAGTTGTGTGTAGTACACACCGTCTCGCAGAGGTACAGTTGTGTGTAGTACACACCGTCTCGCAGAGGTACAGTTGTGTGTAGTACACACCGTCTCGCAGTGGTACAGTTGTGTGTAGTACACACCGTCTCGCAGAGGTACAGTTGTGTGTAGTACACACCGTCTCGCAGTGGTACAGTTGTGTGTAGTACACACCGTCTCGCAGAGGTACAGTTGTGTGTAGTACACACCGTCTCGCAGAGGTACAGTTGTGTGTAGTACACACCGTCTCGCAGTGGTACAGTTGTGTGTAGTACACACCGTCTCGCAGTGGTACAGTTGTGTGTAGTACACACCGTCTCGCAGAGGTACAGTTGTGTGTAGTACACACCGTCTCGCAGTGGTACAGTTGTGTGTAGTACACACCGTCTCGCAGTGGTACAGTTGTGTGTAGTACACACCGTCTCGCAGTGGTACAGTTGTGTGTAGTACACACCGTCTCGCAGTGATACAGTTGTGTGTAGTACACATCGTCTCGCAGTGGTACAGTTGTGTGTAGTTCGATCTCAACATTCGGAAATCTGGGCACCAGATCGTGCCTTACGAGGAGGCGATACATGTCGAGTTCTTTATAGACTTTCTTGTTGGCGTCACACGCCTGTTTCATGACCGGGGTGCACAACAAAGCTGCAAATTGCACGATTTCGTCCACATGTGAGTCCTCCAGGTCGTTCTGGTAGATGTTTACCAATTGTTCAGCAGCTTGCCTTGTATAGTTCTTCGTCGTCGACATCCTACAATCTCGCGAGGAAACCGGACAGTCGGCACACTTCACCATATAGTTTGATGCGATCTGACATAATACTCGTCAGTTTGTCAACGATGACAAGAAAGCTGTCGACTTTGAAAGGTCATGAGCATTTAAACCAGTGCCGTCATATGCGATTTGTTTGTGTCTAGAAATTGGCAAAGTCAGTTAACTCTTGGACACGGTGTTCAAAGCTGTCAAACTGCGGTTGCAGTGGTGAAATGAAGTCTTGTAGTGACGACAGCAGAGCATTGTTGATGTCTAATGTTGGATTCTGGAACATTCCTTCCTTCCAGGTCCTGTGCCATTACAGCTGTTACGAGTTTCCTCGTCTTCTTCGCGAGCCACTGTGCCTTTCTCTGAACTACCGTCACTGATCTTATCGAGAAGGAAGGAAATGGCGCAGTATCCTTTTACAAATACAAAAACAACATCAGCATGTGCAGACCACCTCGAGTCACTTGGCCTTTTTGATGACCAACAGGTCGTGAGCTTTCAGTTCACTTTCGAGAAGAGATGATTACCGATATGTAGATGACGAGAAAAACACGTCAAGAGACTGGACGAACCCGAAGCACGCTAATGCCGTTTGATAGCAATCTACAGCGAACTGACCGACCAGGTTCAGCGATTGCGTACAACAAACAATGAACATAGTTGGCGGATTGACTTGGCGGACCCTGGCTTGCATCCCGTTATACTTGCCGCTCGTGTTACTTGCAATGTCACATGACTGACCTCTGAAATCTGCGATAACAATGTCTTTCTATTCAATGCAATCGAGTAGATTCTTTGCTAACTCCTGCGTCGTATGATTGTGCATGTCAAGAAAGCTGACGAAGATCTATATTCGTTAATGCATAATAACGTTTCTTAATTGTAACGCGATGACTTATTGTGACTTATCATTAATAAACATTTGAACGTTGTATGATCAATAATATTGTTAACGTCACCATATCAGTAACATTACGAACATGGTGTGTTTTTGGAAGCATCGAGATCTAACTAAATTTGCAAAATAAATTGTTATATTTAAAAGATATCATAATTTTCGTTTAACTATGTATTCACTTTGGCCTTAGACTTGGCGTTCGGTGGGGGTCTCACACTCCAAACTTGCCCGCGGGCCTCGGCACCCCTTAACCCGCCTCAATGCGCTCACAATATAGAAACATTATAAAAACAATTAAAATAATATATAAATTAGTTATAAATTAATTAATTTACAAAATAAAAAATAAATTAATAAATTAACAAGAGTCACTAAAACGTCCTGTAAATAAATCTTGCTATTGTCCACCATAAGTTTGTTTAAATAAATATGTCTTCAGGTGACGTTTAAATAAAAACACAGACGGAGCATCTCGTAGAGTCAGTGGCAGTTCGTTCCATTTGGCCGGACCAGTTATGCCAAACGCTCGCTTGCCGATGGATTTTGATGCTCGTGGAACTGCAAGCTGAAGATGGTCATGAAGCTGCCTAAGACGAGGGTTAGGCAGCTTCACCAGCGCAATGACCAATGAATGGCAGACAGGCTTCGTGATATAGGCCCTGATGGAGCTAATACGTCTCAGATGGTAGTTACACTTCTTGCAAACGGCATCAACATGCTGCTTCATGCTCATGTGAGTGTCAAAGTGAGCTCCCAAATTCCTGACAGAGACAACAGGTTTTATGTTGACTCCACCAACAACGAGATACTCTGGAAGTCCAAATTTCTTTAGATGATAGGGACTGAGGGCCACCATAAATTCAGTCTTATTGTCGTTTTGCTTGAGTTTATGCTTAACCATCCAACATTTGACCTCACTGATGCAGTCACTAAGTCTGAACAGCGCACAGTGAACAACAACGGACCCAACACCGTATCTCACAGGGCGTTCTTCAGATGCATCCACCCCAATCCGTAGACGCTGGGTACGATCCGACATGTACGAACCGAACCATGCAAGTGCTGCGCCAGATATTCCCAGGTGGCTATGCATAGTCTTTAGTAGGATAGCAGCATCGATCGTATCGAACGCAGAGGATAAATCCAGGAAAACCAGAAGGACACCCCTGGAGTCTGCCATGTAACTGATATCGTGCTGCACTCTCATTAAATCAGTTTCAGTGCTGTGTCGGGGTTTGTATGCCGATTGTAGCTGCTCGTGAAGGCCATTGTCACTTAGATGTTGAATAAGTCGTTTGGCTGCTACCTTTTCCAAGACTTTAGACACGAATGGCAAACTTGAAACTGGACGGTAATTTTTCAGCGTGTTTCGATCCAAGGTCGGTTTTTTCAACAGCGGTGTTATGACAGCCTTCTTGAGTTCCCGCGGAACAGTGACCGACTCGAAAGACATATTGATAAGATGAGTCAGTATTTGAATATGAGCAGGAAGAGTGCTCTTTAGTAGCGATGTAGGTAGAGGGTCCAAGCATGATGACTTGGGTTTAGCATCCTGGATAATTTTCTGCACTTCACACATACTTGCAGCACACATTTCAGTCATAGGATGTTCAACTACTCTCTGTGTCGCAGTTTCGATGTCGTTCATGTTTGTTTCCGAGGCATCAATTTCATTCATGATTTTCGCAATGTTTTCTTCAAAAAAGTTCAGAAACTGGCAGCATAATTTCTCCCTTGAATCAGTGTCAGGCAGTTTGGAAGATTCCACCTTTAGCAGGCTGTTCACGGCTTCAAAGGCTGTATTCTGATCGGCATCTTGGAGTAGACTCTGATAATGCTGAATTTTGGCTTGCCGTATTCTCGCGCTGACAACATTACGATGATTCACGTATATTCGTCTATGTATGTCTAATGCTGATGCACGCCAAATGTTCTCATTTTGGCGACGTAACTTTCGCATTGCATGTAATTCCTCACAATACCAAGGTGGAGTTCTACTCTTGCGTGGCCGCCGTAGCATTACCGGAGCAATTTCTTCCAAGGCTTATGAAATAAAATTAGAAAGAGAAGCAGATTGCGAAGAAGCTGTTTGGTGTAACATAGTTACAGGAAACTCAACGTTAACAGTTGGGTTAGTTTATCGAAGTCCAAACATAAGCATAGAAGAGAATGAAAAAATACAAAACGCTATAAGGGAAGTAAGCAAACGGGACTGTATTATTATGGGGGATTTTAACCACGGGCATATACAATGGAAATCTCTACAGAGTATGGGGAGTGAGGACCACAAGTTTTTAGTTTTAGTTCAAGATACATTCCTTTCTCAACATGTGCTAGAACCAACCAGGGGTGAGAATGTGTTAGACATAGTTTTGTCCTCACAGAATGAATTAGTTGACAATGTCAAGATATGTGAGCCACTGGGGAGTAGTGATCACAACCAGATACATTTTACCATCAAAGTAAAATCAGAAAGGAATAGTAAAAAGCAGTATAGGAGAAATTTCCACAAAGGAAGGTATAAGGACATGAGGAAATATTTAGCAAAGATAGACTGGAATAACACACTGAAAAATAAGACGGCAACAGAATGCTGGAATATATTAAAGAGTGAAATTAAGTGCATAGTCGATAAATTTGTACCCTTCAAAAAACAAGGAAAACGGTCCAAAAAGAAACACTTATCGAAAGAAGCCATTAGAAAAAATAAGTACAAACAAATGATGTGGAAGTCATATAGATGTACTGGAAATGATGAAGACTACAACAGTTATAAAGAAGCACTTAACCAAGCTACAGCTGAAATTAGAAATTCAAAGAGAAGCTATGAACAACAATTAGCTAGTAATATAAAACATGATAGCAAGAGTTTTATGCATATGTTCGAAGCAAACAGAAAGCTCAAGATAACGTCGGTCCTCTAGAAGATATTGCTGGAAATATAATATCAGAGGGATTCTTAATGGCAGAAGACCTGAATGAGTACTTTAGTTCAGTGTTTACCAGGGAAGATATTAGTTCACTGCCAGTACCAGAGGCTAAGTTCAAGGGGGCAGATTCAGACTATTTAGGACAATTAATTGTAACCCCGGAAATGGTAGGTAAGAAAATAAGGGCTATGAAGGATAATAAATCACCTGGAGTGGATGGGATTCCGCCCAAACTACTATTGGAAATTGTAGAACAAATTAGCGTACCGCTTGCAACAGTTTTCAACTTGTCATTAGAAGAGGGAGTGGTTCCTTTAGAATGGAAAGAGGCAAACATTATACCGTTATTTAAAAAAGGTTCGAGAAACAAGTCAGAGAACCATAGACCAGTGAGTTTAACATCAGTGATTTGTAAATTGTTAGAAAGACTAATTAAAGATCACATGGTGGATTTTCTTGTTAAACAAAACTTGATAAACCCATCTCAACATGGTTTTTTTAAAGCGAGGTCATGCTTAACAAATATGTTATGTTTTTTGGAAGACATCACTAAGTGGGTAGATAGGGATCACCGTAGATATCGTCTACTTAGATTTTCAAAAAGCTTTCGACAAAGTACCACATCAAAGATTACTGCTGAAACTAAAGGCCCATGGCATAGGAAATGGTATAATAAACTGGATAGAACAATGGCTGATTGACAGAAGACAACGTGTAGTAGTTGATGGGGAGGCTTCAAACTGGAAATCGGTATTGAGTGGGGTACCACAGGGATCAGTATTAGGACCTATATTATTCTTAATATATATCAACGATTTGGATGATGAAATAACAAGCAATGTGTTGAAATTTGCGGATGATACAAAAGTGTTTAGAAGGATTAAAAGTGATGGAGATAGACAGCATTTACAAGATGATCTTGACAGGTTGATCAAATGGTCTGAAAAGTGGCAAATGCTGTTCAATTTTTGGGAAATGTAAATGCCTCCACACAGAACATGGGAACGAAGAGGTAGAATATACAATGGAGGTGCTAAGTACTACTGTAAAAGAAAGGACTTAGGGTTAACCATTAGTGCTGATGAAGGTTTCAGAGCAGTGCGGAATTGCAGCTTCAAAGGGAAATCAAATCCTTGGATTAATTAGGCGAAACACAACGTATAAGGAAAAAGAGCTAATAATACCGCTGTACAAAACAATAGTTAGGCCTCATTTAGAATATTGTATTCAAGCGTGGAGGCCATATCGCAGGAAGGACATAGATATGCTAGAAAGAGTGCAGAGGAGAGCAACTAAAATGATACCAAAACTGAGGGATCTTAGTTACGAAATACGCCTAAACAAATGCGGTTTAACAACACTAGAGACCAGGAGATTGAGAGGAGATCAGATAGAAGTGTTTAAAATATTGAAGGGTTATGAAAATATTGATAGAAATATTTTTTCTCAGTTAAGAAAGATAGAAGGACTAGAGGACATGAACTTACATTGGCAAAGGAGCAGAGTAGATTGGATATAAGAAAGTTTTCATTTTCACAAAGGACTGTAAATGAATGGAACAGATTACCTGCTGATTGTGTGGGTGCTAGTAGCGTGAATATGTTTAAAAATAAAATCGACACATACCTCAGACGGGCGGGATACACATAGATAAAATGGTCGGACTCTCGATAAGCCAAAGGGCTTCCTTGTCCACCTGCCACCTAGAGTTAATTCTCTGGGTGACAATCTTGTTAAATCTTGTTAAAAGGTCGAAATAACAGCACACGTATATATATCAAGAATGGAATCCGGATCTGTGGATGATGTATCAAAGCCAGATAAGTTGGAATTGATTTCACTGGTCAGTGTTTTACAATCAACATGTCGAAGATCTCTTCTGGGTTGTAGTTTAGCCTGGGGGTAGTTCTTGTCGGCTGTGTGCTCGATAGAGAATGTTACTGATTTGTGGTTAGATATTTCGCTGCTGATCACGGACACTTTGCTGATGATAGGGTCGGTTGCCCGTGAGATGACAAGATCCAAAGTGTGACCAGCCTTGTGTGTTGAACAATCAACATATTGATGTAAATCATGTATCTGTAATAAATCCATGAACAAACATCAACATGCAGATGACAACTCTACCAGCAGCAGAAGCCAGGTTAGCACTCAAGTCATCAAATTCGTCCAAGAACACTGGTATAGGTGACGATGGTGGACGGTATATTACAAGCACTGTCAGATGCTTACATCGCACTGTTAGATGCTCGAACGAAGAGTATTCGGTAGTGTTCGTAGATATAAAAGGCAGTTCGGTTTTGTGTACACTGAACATATATCATCATCACGACAACAACCAACATCACCACACATTATGATGACCATGATGATGACGTTGGTATGCGATTGGCTGCGGCGCTGGGGAGGTTGTTTTAGTCTGACCAGTCGATGTGCTCGCGTGTGTCCGTGCTCCTTCCTCGTCCCATTCACCGGTATTGACCTATTTAGTTTAGCCTTGCACGGAGGTAGTAGATTGCGAGGCATTCAGTTACTTCTAGCATCCGACGTCCACACCCCGACACGTGTTATTCATGGTATCAGACTACAGTTCGTTGTTTCATCGGTGACCAATAGGTTGCTTAGTGAAGCATGAACATGTCCTTGGAAATAATGTCCGTCCGTCCGATTGTTATGCGGCTTTAAAAGGATCACATCATACCCATCCTTGTGGTAACAGCTTGACAGTGATATAATTATTACCAGTTGAATGTTGAACTAGAATTTACGTCCGACTATTGTGTCTTGCCTGTAGTTCAGGTTTGTAAAAATACAGTCCATCAAAGAATGGACAATGTCACTGTTTCTACTGTCATCACGCTGCCAATAATGGACCGACGTACCAGAAAACATACACGCGCACGCACACACGCACGCACGCATACACACTCCACTCATGCCCACGTTGCTGCAGTTTGAAAGCTGTCAACAACTAATTTGTCTTCAAATGATGTATATCTAGCAACAATAAACGCGGCCACTTTTGAGAAACAGCAGTGAGCACATATGTCTATATACAGAGACATATGTCGTCGATCAATGCCATTACATTTTATTTTATTTTATTCCAGAAGACATCCCTTCCAAGATATATGAACACGACCAAATATATGATAAATGAGAGCAGTATGAGGTAGCTGATCAACACTGACGTATTTAATGGACCTTGCACTGGCCCTTTAGGCAAAGTGTTCCCCTATATTAAATGTTACTTCGTGTTAGTATGGAACACTTAATACATGTCGAAGCAAGCCCCTTTCCGATATCCATTACTGATACATGCCAGCCTCCCATCTAGGATGACCCAAACGTCCACTGCAGGTAATATCTACTGGCGTCTTGGGAACAAGTTTACAAGAAAGTTCTACGTAAATACACTGGCGCGGAACAAAGAAATTAATATCCGGGGGCTGAGAAAACTGGACAGCTTCAGCACCACCAACTCCGCTGTCGGATCATGACCTCAGAGATGGGGGTGGGATTGTTTTGTTTACCGTAACAGAGCTTCTCCCCGCTGTCTCGCTCTCATCGACTGATGACATCGGAGGACCCAGGGGTGCTGTGAATTTTTATTTCGAGGGACGTACATTCCGCTCCAAATTTACTGGGGGCAGAACCGTAATAATCTGCCCCCAGCAAATATTTTCCCCGTTCCCGCGCCGCAAATATATATAAATCATAAGGCGAGATATGCATTCATAAAGACATCCATTAGTGTTACTGCAATAGCACTTTCATTTTTGTACATTTTAGTGATTTTTACGAGCAATGAGAGATTCACAGCTGTGCATCGATTTCCGGATGATAAATCCCGTCATCGTAATGTTTGGTCTCATAATGGCTTTCTTAATTATTGCGTCTTGTATGTGGTGGGCTTCACCTCCCAAACCTGCTCGTTTCCGTTCGAAGTCATGGTATGACATTGATACATTGCAACAACACTGGTTTCTACGCAGACGCAATGATTACATATGCGACAGACGTGTTGGCAGGTCCCGCAACTCAAATCTCAAGTCAACGGCGCCAATTCAAAGTCATATCTCGAGTTATCTATCTCGGATTCCAAGTTAAGGCGCACAGTCACCAGGCTTCACCTTCAAGAGTAACAAGTCCGTAGCATTCAAACACGACGGGTGTTCTTCATATAAAGGCAGTAACTATACATAATTACTATGGTGTACATATGCCGTATGTATACTTATTAGTTATCAGATATCTAACGTCGATGCCCAGGTAAATTGTTTGGTCCAGCTTGATGTAAAGAAAGCACAATTCCACCAATGATGGTTGTTACTGGCTCAACTGACTTGCCATTTAAAATATGATAGGGTCAATGATGGCTGTAAAAGCACAATTGGGACAATAGTGGTTTGTTACTGAAAGCTAAACAGGAAAGGAGCTTGTCATTAGAAAAGTCTAAGTTTGGACAAAAAATGGATATACATACCATAACCAACATTGACGTAGCATAATTTAATAATAAAAGTATAATAATAATGAGTAAAATATGCTTCTTTTGCGCCTAAACCCTCGGAAAGCAAGGTCAGGGACGCATCAATACAAAAGGGTTAATGAATATCAGAATCGATGAAATAGTAAAGTCGTCAATAGATGGATCGGTACGCCAGGGAGCTAAGATGGATACGCAAGGTTATAAAGATAAGTTTTTAAATGACGGCGAAATATTTTCAATTGATCTAACACTAAGAGGGCTTTATTCCAGGGGAGTTGGTGCAGCAACAGAAAAATGCCCTGTTTCCAATATTGGTATTGACTCTAGGAATGAAACGTAAATCAGAACTAGACGTCCGAAGCTGGATAGGCTTTTTCAGGAGTATGCTAGTTGCCTTACATGAAAGTGCCTGATAGGTAATGGCACAGATCTACAAATAATACGATATCGTAGGGATGCCAGTCTGGGACTTCAGAAGAGGGCACTGAGTGAGAAAACAGCGGAGACCGAGTCACAATCCTAGCTAAGCAATTTTGTACGCATTGTAACCTCAGTGATATCCTTAACAAATATTGTGAAAAGGGAATTACAATATTCAAAGCCTACTAGTAACAAGGGCAGTTGCGATAGGTTTTGCAACAGAAAGAGGCAAATGACGGCAGATACGTCGTAAATCACGATTACGATAATAGCAGCGACACGTTTGAAAGTATACCGTCTAAAATTGAAATTACCATCAAAGATTACTCCAAGATTTCATGTGAAGATACAGGCGTAACACTGGCTAAGCTTAAGGTGAAAAAACTTTAATTCTGTCACGCTGCCTCTGTGTACCAAGTATAAGAAACTGTTTTATCAGCATTTACTTTAATCTACTCCCAGTCATCAAACGAAATGTCATTAAGACATTTCTGAGCTGATCTAAGGAGCAATTAGTATTTGGCATGGATAAAGAAATGTAAATCTGGATATCATCTGCATAAAGATGATGGTTTAGATTATGACTGTTAATAACAGGGCTTAGTGGTGTTGTTTAGAGAGTGAAAAGCAAGGCCCAAGAACAGAACCCTGAACCATAAAGTGGGCAGTGCAGCAAAAGGCAGTTCCTAATCTTAATGGTTTGGTATCTATCAGTTAGGTATGAAGAAAACCAGCTCAGAGCGTGCCAGATATATTACCACTTTGATAAACGTTTAATTAGAATGTTATGGTTGATGGTATCAAAGGCGGCAGATAGATCAAGTAAGTTACGGCAGTTACTTTACCATTATCAATGTTTAAGCAATATAATTTTGTACTTTTAAAAGCCGTTTTAAGTTGAATGAAATTGTTTATATTATGCTGATTGTAACACATTATTAAGACATTTGTGCTAACGTGAGACCTTAGATGACTAGCTACAACCTTTTCTAGTATTTTAGAAATTAAGCTAAGGTTAGAAATAGGTATATAACTGTTTGGTCGTGTTTAGGCAGGGATGACTTCTTATGAGACTGGACTGACATGGGCGCATTTGAAGTCATCGGGAAAGAAGCCAGAGCACAGAGATGCATTGATAATATATAGGTGTGAGTAATGTATCAAGACATGCTTTTAGCAGTATAGTCGGGAAATGGATCGATAGCACATATTTGGGGGACATACATTATTTTCACTTCCATCAACTGTAGCAGTTCAAACGATGCAAGAAGGTTTACGTGTGGAGAGTCCACATTTACAGTACTTAAAGTATGATCTGGAAAGCCGAGCAAGTAAGACTGATTTTGTCCTTAACATGACTAGAGGAACAAGTCACACAGAGACATGATTGATACATGTCTAGGTAGCGATGGAGCAGGCCGTCTGTGTAGAATGTTATTGGTGCAGTTCCATAACTGACGTGGTTATTGGACTTATTTGTGATTATATGTGTAGTATCTGACTTAGCTTTGGCCATCTATGTTACAGAGGTGACATTGTTTAGAATAACGTGACCTGACCAGAGGTGGACCTATTTGCGCCATACACGCTCTAAATACCGACGGCGCCTTTTTAGATAGTAACATTTCGGAAGTCATCCATGGAGCCAGTGGCTTTTGTGACACTAAATTTGGATTGGCAGGATTGGCAGCAACCTTCGTTAAAACAAATGTTAAAGACACGTAAACTGTATAAACAGGACAACAGATCGTGTAGTGTCATGGAGTTTGGGAAAATGTTTCATTGAGCAACCATCCATTGCAAAGCAAGGTGGCTTGCACAAAGCAAAATCATCACTTTTCGAAGCCACAGAACAGGATCAAAATAGAACACAATAATAGAAATAGTGGTGACATTGTTTTAATGACATAGTCTAACCTCCTCAAAAGATGAATTATTAATCAATATGCAAATTCTAAAAGTTACATGTTAACAACTACGATAACCGTAAATCTATAAGAACAGTTCAGAACAGAAAAAAGGGACCAACTCCAGTATTTCAGTAATCGCTGAGAACCCAGTTACTGCGAACAAGTTTTAATAACTTAAAGGCATATGCCATAGACAGTCGTACGAACTAAAACCGTATTATCGCTCAGTCATCTTAAAACTTTCAACTTAGATTGAGAGATTAGAAGGTAATAAAATCAATTCACCAGGCAGTTTCGCTAGTATATAGAAAAAGTACAACATTATCCACGGATGTATATTTTGACAATGGCAAGAAAACATTATAGTTTAAATTACAGCGGACAACAAAAATCCAACCAGCAACTGAATAACTAAGGCATTCGTATACAACCTGCTCATCATGGTAACAAATAGAATGCTACTTCGTTGCCTTGCAAACCATCGTGGCCACTGTAACAAATACATGCTAATTCTAAGGCTAAGTGCAGCTGCAGGGAAGGAGTTACAATTTTAAATTATGATAGAATAATAATTTATTTAATTAACTGTGTATAACTAGGGCCTACTCTAGTCGCTAAATTGTAACTCCAAGGCCTCCAAGGAGGAGAACCAAAAGCAGACACCGCAGCTTAGCCAAAGAAAAACACATAACACTCTACGTCTAAGACAGTGTACTGTAAATATTATACAAATGACATGAATAGTATATAATTATGTGCACGATATAAAGTGTCAGTGCACGTTGCAATTAGCAACACGAAGATAAATAGCACATAAAAATAGTCATGCATGAATAAACAAAGTGTAGTTGGATGTATAGGTCAAGTATTATATTACACAGCGACTGTGACTGACGACACTTGTATTGCACAGTTACAGTACTAGACAATCTAAGATAGAGTTACGTAGGTCTATTGAAATACAGTAGGCATAACAAAACTATAATACAGGGCGAGTGTATGTAATGAGTACATAATTGTTGTGTATTTATTCAATTACCCAGTAGCTTTAGATGACAATCTTGTTAATACATTGGAATTGTGTCTTTCAAAGCATAAACGCATTGCGTGTATCAGTGATACCATAAGTGCCACCCGCCAAACAAATATATCGTTAAAAATGGTCGGTAGTTGTCGCTACTGCAGGCCTACCTAGAAGTATGTAAACTAGTGCACGTTCATTTAAGTCTCAAGTACTCTCTGTTGTACATGGACATGTCTCGACTGTACGCAGATGTCTCTCAGTTTCATTCCGGAGGCAATTTTTGGTTTATTGCATTGTATCAACCTCTCGGGCCAAAGATGGTAGTAGACCTACACGTCCATTGCCATATCAGCCACGCAAGACACGGACATTCTCAACCAGTTGTGCTGCGTCGCACTTGCTGTTTATGGTTGTTGGCCGATGTAAATTAGTATTTTGACCCCGATAGTACCGTAACCCCCCGGTCGAAATTCTATAATAGTATATTGACTCCCTGTGGTAATTTGACCCTCTTTATTTTTCAGTCAGAATAAACCTTAATTGATATATTTCAACTGCTTGAAAAATATTGTTTCATACTTTACTTGCCTAGCCTAATTTGATCTCAACCATTGCGGGAATCATCGTGATGGTCAAGTAGTTAGCAGACCCAAGGTCTTTGAGTTGTATTAAATCATCGTTGTCAACAACAATAATATCATGATTCACATACGTAAAAGTTGAAAGTTAGGGAGTATTATCGTGTTTCGTATTGTGTTCTTCCTCGATGTTTCTTTATAAATGAAGGAGGCTAGTTCGTGTACTGCTACACAGCCCCAACAGCTATCTACAGTATTTCCACTCTTTCCTATTGGCAGCCTTCTTCCCCATTTGTTATCCTCTTCTGCCTTTCTAACATCCCTCGTCCTCATTACCAAGTCCTTGCATGAATGAATCGTTTATTATAGAAAGCAATAATACAACACATTCGATGGTACACTTTATAAAGACATTACCATAGTTTCTATAATGAAGGTATTGAGCCACGGGTGGT